>VWZO01002058.1:0-34798 GCA_013396975.1 Bucco capensis
TCCAGCTGTATCTGTTCTATGATTCTATGTTCTTTCCTTTTGGACTGTATTTGGACGTAAAGAAGAGTGAACTTTTCACACTTCTTTTATTGTACTGCAATTCATTTGGTCACTGAAAGTGTCAACTTTACTGTAGGGAAACAACACCTTGCTAACTTTCTCAATAAAGATGAAGAAATTGCCTCTCCATAGCTGTCTCCCTAATCCTTTAAGCCTTTCCTAGCCCAAATTCCCCTCAAATTCATAGGAATGCAAGAAATCTAGGATAACAACTTACAGCAATTACCAATCTAGTTTCTGTTTGAATAATGCAATATTTGTTAAACATTGAAGTTAGGACTCTAGGTTTCTGTTTTAATTCTCATAACTAATCTTTCATGAAATCAAGGGGTTAATATGTGAGAAGTGCTACTAACGTGCTTTGTGATGCTCGTTTTCATTGCAAATACTTGTGTGGATGTAGAAAAAAAATAATTGCAACTGAAGATTCCATCTGCTGTTTACCCATTTTTAGCTTTTTAATTATTTTTTATTTGTGGCACAATAACTAGCAAGGAAGCTGTGTCAGCATATAGTGTTTGCAATAACTTTCTATTTTTGAAGATAGGGGCTGTGCAAAAATATTTTGAATAATGACCTTTGGGTTACAGCAGTACTACACAAATCTAACTGTCAATGGAGCTAGTAGGAAGAGAAACTATTGAGAGGGCATATTAGGACTCCAGAGCACATACTGTTAGTTCCACAAGAAAACACTTACGCTGACAAACACTGGGCAACATTTGCCTTGCTGCAGTGTGACTGCAGCTTCTCATTCCCATTTTAAAATAATATTTGCAATTAAATGCCTAACCAAAATATATATCCATAAAGCAAACTTACTGGTAACTATTGGTTCAAACTTTCATAACATTTGTGCACCCTAATCTCCTTCTTTCCAGAGACTTTGCTTTGTACTGCTCAGCATCCATTTCCTGCCATGGATGGTCATCATCTGAGGTAATTAGGGGGAGAAAGCACATAGAAGAAGAAATCACTTTGCTCAGGTTTTAGAAAACAAAACTAATGTTCTAAAACACATGTAAAAGAACTAATCAACCCACATTTAAGACCTTGAACATGAATAATTTGAGCCATGGGCCACAAATAAAGCTAGAGCTTTTCATACCTTTGCTCTTGCTCTGTGCTCTTCCCAGGTGAAAGCAGTGTTTTCAGAAAATAAATACAAGTATCATACATTTGCCTTCTTTAATCTCTTGAGCAGCTGCACATCTGTTAGTCTATGTAGAGAGCTGGGAACTTCTAGAGGGCCATTCAGTTATTAAATGTTTGAGTTACTCTGAGTTTTAAGAGGGTGATAGCTCTCTGGTAAGAAGTGTTTTAATTTGTTCTGCAAAGACTTAAGTAACATTTCTGTGGGACCATAAATAATGTTACATGGATTACCATAGTTTTCAGATATGATCTTACAGACCGCCCCAGGCATCTGTGGGCTACTCCTGAGGGATCTGTGAAAGGTAATTAACAATAGCAAACTACTGGTAGAAAAAATTATTTTGTCATCTAGGGATCCATGTATTTATCAGAAAATTATTGTGGAAAGCAGAAAAACACTGAAAACCTATGCTGCATCAGAGTCAAAGTTGAAGAAACATGCTAGATTACAATGGAAACAAAGATATTCTTTAAATAACTCCAAATGATAAAGTGTTCTGTCAGCACACCTGGAGACAACAATGCTCTTACACCACTTCCTCCTGGAGCTCTGTTTCCTATGTGACTGCATTTTCACAGGGCTAACTGAAGCTGCATTTCTCCTAAAAGCAATTATCCCGAAATAGGTCTGCATTTCTGAGCCAGTTCTTTCAGTCTTCTGTTTATGAGAGAGAACTGGAACATGTGAGATGCTGCAGCTCTCTGTAGGACTGTCTGTAACAGCTGATCGTCCAGTAGGTAAAGAGTGAGACCTTTCAAGAGGTTGATTTTTAGAGATCATTCTGTTCACACTGATGGCAAAGAAAATTAGTAGAAAGCCGTGTAAAGAGACAGAAGGAGCACAGCTCAGAACACCACAGCCAGTGAAAGCAACAGGAATGCTTAAAGAAGTATTGCAGGAGGTTTTGTTTTGAGGGCATACTGTCAGAGAGCATACCATTGATTTCACTTTTATTTACTGCCCAGCAGCATTTGGAGAGTATGCCTCCTACTTGTATTCATTCAGTTTTGTGCATAATTGTCCTGCCTTAGGTTCTCATCACTAACCAAGAGGGACAATTTGCATTAGCAAATTTACAGAGATCTGTGTAGGTAGAGCAATGCAGGCAGTCAATTTTCTTTTTTTTTTTTTTTAAATCAACTGCATGAATCACAAGAATAAGAAAAAAGTAACTTTGTTCAGAAGTAAAAAAAACCTGCAAATGAAAATAAACAGCCACCCCAATATTTAGTTTAACCTGAGGTGAGAATTGTGCTTATGCAGATTTTGCTTTTAAGACTTTTCAGTAGAAATACATCTAGTTTTACTCAGAAATAAACATTAGAATGATTAATGTCAAACTGACTTTTTTTTTTTTCATACACAGACCAAAAAAGCCAAGCTTTTATATTTAATTCAGGCTGAATTTTGCCAGGACAGGTCTGTGGGCCTTTTTTCTAGGTACTCAGCAGGGTAGCATGCCCAGACCCAGCATCCTCAGTGTTTGAGTATGGCAAACTAAGTTAAGGCCTGTGATTTTTTCCCTGCTTTTTGTTTTGGCTTGATTTGGGTTTTGTTTGTTTGGGTTTTTGTTTGATTTTTTTTGAGTATAAATATATTTCTGATGCGATTGCAGTTGTCTTCAGAGGTCAAGTGTCTAGTAACTGGAAAATGTGAAGTATTTGATACTGTAGTCTGAATCAGGCTTTGTGTATGCTTTGTAAATGACTGTTTAGTTGTACAGAAATAAATGGAAACGTTCACATTCATGTCTTATTAGCACATGAATATGTCATTCAAATTATGCAAAAAAAGACCAAACTGCCTTGGCTATAAAATGCTCTGGGGGTATGATAATCTAATAATAATGAAATACCATGGATTAATCTTACCATTTTTTATAAAATCTGATTAATTATATGAGCAAAAGTATGTGGAGGAAGATGAGGTTGGTCATTTAGAGCAGCTCCTCTTCAGGTTGTTAATCTGTTCCCTTAAATGTAGATCACCTCCTCTGACTTCCTCAATGAAATCACTTCTGGGAGTGAACCTGCATTATGTGTGAGCAGTGTGAGTTAATGCAGTTAAGGAGAGATGCACACTGCTGAATTTTCTTACAATAGGGAGTGACAGAGAGATTTGTCATTTTGGTGGTGACTTTTTCTCCTTTCCTTTTGCCACGCAAGTAGTCAGAAGGCTTCAATTTTGAGCAAGTCATTAATCAGTTGAGGTGTGTGCCTGTGCATATGTTTGTGTTGTAGAGTTTAAGTGCACATGGTCAGTTTTTCAAAGGAGCTCAAGACCTAAAATCTCTTCATGTGTCATGGACTAAGATCAGGACTCACTCTGGTGAGTTTTTGTAAAAAGTTGTATGTAAAAGTAAGCAGTCAAACCAGAGTCTCACCTGGTATGAGAACATGCTCCACAGATTGGTTCTGCAGAAACAGACCCAAGAAAATCTTTAGGAGGCAGATACTTCTCTCTAGGGTGGAACTTTACCAACCCATTAGATTTTCATGGAAGTGGTTTCTGTAAGCTGTTAAACTAGCAAACTGTTCTTGGCCAATTTCCCTTCTCAGTTCNCATATCCTTGTATGGGTATGATGTGCTCATTAGCCTTCTGGCAGTCATCCTAGGAGAAGGACAACTCTGATTCCAAACCCAGGCAGATGGAGCTCGTTTAGCCCTGTAAGGCCTTCCATCTAAGAGAAGGACACTCTAATAAAACCTCCATCCTAAGGACTTGGCTGCCAGCGTCCAAACTTGCTAGGCCCTGGCAGATGAACCTTAGGACTAAAGGGTGGGTCCAGCTCTGCGCATGCTGTGTCTCACCTAAAAAAAAAAATCCATAGCGCAGGCTCGAGGGTGCTATCTGCTATCCTCTTTTTATCAGTGCGCTTGTAAAAGGCGCTGATGAGGAGCATGGGTGGAGCCCTCCCTGGATCTTCGTTCGCGAAGCCTAGCCATACAGTATACAAGTATTAATAAAGTGAATGGACATCTTAAATGATAAAAATTGTCTTGCCCCCTCCAAATTGGTTTCACTTAAAGGGAAGGTACACTGTAGACTAAACAGCTGATATTTGTATTTCAGTCAAGTGAGGCACTTCAGTATACAGTTCAAGGATCCACTGAATGAAGGTCGTTGACAATGCTGTTTAACATTAACCATTCTGAGCACTGAATCTTCCCACTTGAGTGAAGTATTTTATGAATCTATTGTGTCTTATGTTTCATCATTAGAAATTTTTAGGAGTGAATTATGATAGTGGCAGTTCTGCTGCTTCCTTAGTGGAGGGAGGTTGCACCAGGAATGTCTCATAAATAACCAGAGACTGCTTCATGGTTCAGGCCCTGAATTTTGGCATATGTGATTATTGGTCTGAGGTCAGCTCTTATCACAGGTTGTTTTTTGTGTGAACATCATACCTTAGGTTTTTAGTAATAAAATACTAATTGACATTTTCTTCACTGAAAGTTATCAAGCACTGGAACAGGCTTCCCAGGGAAGTACTTGACTCACCATCCCTAAAGGTATTTAAAAAATGTGTAGATATGGTGCTGAGGGACATGGTTTAGTGGTGGAGTAGGCAACATTAGGTTTGTGATTGGACTCGATCTTAAAGGTCTTTTCCAACCTGGATGATTCTATGATTCTTTGATTCTGTGATTTATTTTTAAAGGGAGTGACTTGGATTGCAGATTCTAAGTAGTATATCAGAACCTAGACAAATATTAACAGTAAGTTTAAGAAACCAGTGGAACAAAACTGAATGGGGAAATTAATGAAGAAAAGCACCATTTCAGTCCTTAGCTCTACATTTACTTTGTGGAGTTTCATCTCCAAACATATTCTGCACCATCCAGAGAATTATTACTCAATCATCCTTATTCAATCAAATTCATATTGGTTCTGATTTGATGGTTTCATATTTAGTTTTCATTTTAAGTCATGAAAAACGTGGAATTATTCTTCCTAATAAAATAAAATAAGATACGGAAATAAAAGTAGCAGCTAGTCTCTCCTACTTACTCACTTCTTTACCTAGAAATGTTCTTCTGTTCCTTCACAGAATTTTGAAAAACAGAAAAAATATTGTAAATTCAAAAATAGTGAATATTTTTGCACCATGAGATAGTGCATATACACAACGTCAAAGTTTTGAAACTTTTTTGAGGGATAGGTTAAAGCTTTTATCTTAATGTCTTCAAATGACAGTATGGGTCATAAAGCAGAACACAGCTAAGCAAACATTTCCTTAAATATGTTTTCAGGTGATCTATAGAAGATTTAGATGATCTTTGATGCTTTGTTTGTTGAATTGGTTTGGTTTGGGGGTTTTATTATTCTACATCAGAACATCTTCCACATGTTCAACCCTGTGTAATCAAGATAGCTCATGTTTGTGATGTACTGAAGCTGCATGTCCAGTTGTGAACTGTCAGTCAAACTGATAAGTGTATGTCCTATTGACTGTTTCTATCACAACACAGGTGGTGATGGGAATAATAATTTTTTTCTTTTTTCTAAAAGCATTTAAAATTTATTCGTTGGCTTGAATAATTTTTTTTTCTGTTTATGTCCTTCTCATTTTTAACATCTTGAAGAGTCTAATTTAAATGAATGTAAATTTATTTCCCTTCCCAAACTAAACTCTTTTTCAATTCTGCCTCACAAGCTTTCTCTTTCATCTTCTCTACTACTATTGCTGTCCTTACTTTCTTAGTAACAGTGACTTTTGCCTTGTATACCTGACTAGGTATTATTCTGTCTTGAATTTTTATCCAATCTCTGTTCAAAGAAGAAATATTTATTCTTCCTATTCTTAAACTATTCCAAATCTTTAAGTGTAATGGTTACAGAGTATATTAGGACAACACTTTGACTATGAAAAATCCACGCTGGCATACTTTCTTTAGGTGTACATCTGGCTCAGTAACACAATTCAATAGTACTGATGCTGAGACTATAGATTTCACTGGCAATTCAAGAACAGCTCTTAGATATGGCTTTCAGAGTCCTTACTCTCATTCAGTTTTGTTTAACTTCTGGTCAGGTACCTCAATTGATGTGTTACAAGCTGTTTTCCTACTGTATTAGTCTTGTGCTACCAGATGCCATTTCAGTGACTCCAAAGAAGTTTTGCAGTGTACAGCAGATTATTGTAGAAAGAAATCAGCTCCAGCTAAGTATGATACTTGAGATATAGTGTAAAGAGCTTGAATGTCTTTATTTTAAAATTTTTTTCTTAGTTGTTTTTATGTGTAATAACACATTTATTGTTTTATTGAACATAGTGTCAGTACCAGTTACCTAAGCTGGGTTTGTTGTTAAGAATCAGCTTCTGCTGCAGTGCAGTTATGATCCAAGTACTACGAAGAGATGCTTTAGGTTGAGTGATTCTGAGGAGACCTTATTGTGGTCTTGCAGTATCTGAAGGGGGCCTACAAGAGGGCTGGTGAAGGACTTTTTAGGATGTCAGGCAGCAATAGGACTAGGGAGAATGGACACAAGGTTGAGGAGGGTAGATTTAAGTTGGATGTTAGGAAGAAGTTCTTCACCATGAGGGTAGTGAGACAATGGAACACGTTGCCCAAAGAGGTGGTGGAAGCCCCATCCCTGGTAGTTTTTAAGGGCAGGCTGGATGGGGCTCTGAGCAACCTGATCTAGTGGGAGGTATCCCTGCCCATGGCAGGGCGATTGGAACTAGATGATCTTTAAGGTCCCTTCCAACCCTGACAGTTCTATGATTCTATGATTCATCCTGGAAAATAGTATTTTGGGTGAAACAGAGGCTAGAACAGTGTAATCATAAATGAGCTGATTCACTGACCTCATTCATGCGGCTAGCTAATAATACCTCTGTGCTGGTCTGCATTGACTTCCCTGGCAAATAACAGTCAGACACGGTTACAACTTTCATGTATTTCTTGTTTGATTTTCTTCTTCCTTTATTGATCTTCTTTTGGGAATACTGAAAATTATATACTGCAGCTAAGACTTGTGCGAGGAAGTTGGTATCCTGTTTGTCAACAATACAGAAGTGAACTATTAAATAGTTGTTTAAACCTCTGGCACAAGCTTCGTCAAAGTCATTCTTCTGCCCACTGTGCTCAAGTTATTACTAATGTCCTGTGTTTTAAATGATATAGAAAGCATGACCTATTCTTGAAAGAAGCCTCTATGAGATGTGCTGTTAGATAGTTGTTGACTGATTTAGGAGTTTCAATTCCATCCTTTCTCTGAAACCTTAGCAATCCACTGAAATGAAGGAATGAATGTTAACCACAGCTTCCCTTTAATCCTTCATTGCCTATCTCTTTGCTTTCTGATGGTTTTTACTCTTATATTTGGAGACTTTTTCATCTGTCATTCTGAGAAAGTCTTAAACCATCCATGACGCTTTTGAAACTCTGGAGGATCACAGTGCAGTATAGTTAATGACAGCACTTTCCTATCTCATGGATTTAGTATTCCCTGTAACCAATAGCAACTTAATTTGCTAGGTGTGGTATAACATGAAATCTAGCCACCTTTTGATTTGTCCAGAATTAATGCTGCCAGCTGGATTGATTAGGAGCGTGCTGCAGTCCTTGATGTCACATGTGAGATACATGCATGAATCTGTCTCTGGAGATCTGAAGAGTTTCTTGGGAGAGAGAGGGGAACAACGTTGAATTCTTTTTTTTGCTTTTCCTCTAAATATTCAGTGTGTTTAACTGGAGTGTATTTTGGTTTTCTATGTATTTGCTATTGCTAGAACATGAAATTACAGGTTGGGTTCAATTTATTCTGTGGCCAGAACATTGCACTAGTCATATTTTCACTGGCTGGTTCAACTAAGACTGGCCCATCAATCAGTGCATTTGGGTAAGGAGGGCAAGAAGTGTTTTGATTTTATAGCACTCACCATCTCGGAAGGAGCAGAGAGAAAAGGTGTCCTCTATAGCACAGTCTTCATTACCCTGATGAAGGCAGTACATCCCACCACAGGTTTTACCAATAGCTCCTCTCTCCTGAAGTTTCCCCTAAAGCAGAAGCCTTGCTGCTGGCTCCTCTTGCTTTGGTATGCTCTCCTTCCTGCCTAATCCTGCAAGATGCTAACGCAGGGCTGGCTCCTAAACTGATAAGACATGCAGCTTACTGACTTCTGTTCTGTTTCTTGTGCCACTTGCTGTCAACCGGGCTGCCCAGAGACAAGTCTGGACAATGTATGATATACAGGTATTACACAGAGCATGGGACCAAAATCTCCCCCCCATAATCCACGAGGAGATGGTCAGGGACCTACTCCTCCAAGTTGATGTCCAAAAATCTATGGGACCAGATGGGATTCATCCTAGAATCCTGAGAGAGCTGGCAGGGGTGCTCACCAGGCCACTCTCCATCATTTACCAGCAGTCCTGGCTGACTGGAGAGGTCCCAGCTGATTGGAAAAGAGCAAATATAACTCCCATCTATAAGAAAGGAAGGAAGGAGGATCCAGGAAATTACAGGCCTGTAAGTCTAACTTCAGTCCTGGGGAAACTGATGGAGCAGATCATCCTGAGTTCCATTATGCAGCACATGCAGGACAACCAGGTGATCAGACCCAGTCAGCATGGCTTTATGAAGGGCAGGTCCTGTTTAACTAACCTGATCTCCTTCTATGACTGGGTGACCCACTTACTGGATGAAGGGAAGGCTGTGGATGTTATTTATCTGGATTTTAGTAAAGCGTTTGATACAGTTTCCCACAGCATTCTCCTAGAGAAATTAACTGCTCTTGGCTTGGATGGGCATACGCTCCACTGGGTTAAAAACTGGATAGATGGCCGAGTCCAAAGAGTTGTGGTCAATGGAGTGAAATCCAGTTGGCAGCCAGTCACGAGTGGGGTCCCACAGGGCTCAGTACTGGGGCCACTCCTGTTCAACATCTTCATTAATGACCTGGACCAGGGGGTAGAGTGCACCCTTAGTAAGTTTGCAGATGACACCAAGCTGGGTGGCAGTGTCGATCTGCTTGAGGGTAGGGAAGCTCTGCAGCGGGATCTAGACAGGCTGGATGGCTGGGCCAAGGCCAATTCCATGAAGTTCAATAAGGCCAAATGCCGGGTACTGCACCTTGGCCATAACAACCCCCAGCAGCGCTACAGGCTCGGGGAGGAGTGGCTGGAGAGCTGCCAGGCAGAGAGGGACCTAGGGGTGCTGATTGACAGCCGGATGAACATGAGCCAGCAGTGTGCCCAGGTGGCCAAGAAGGCCAATGGCATCCTGGCCTGTATCAGAAACGGTGTTGTCAGCAGGAGCAGGGAGGTGATCATGCCCCTCTACTCAGCTCTGGTGAGGCCTCACCTTGAGTACTGTGTCCAGTTTTGGGCCCCTCACTACAAGAGGGACATTGAGGTGCTGGAGAGAGTACAGAGGCGGGCTACCAAGCTGGTAAAGGGCTTAGAGCATAAGCCTTATGAGGAAAGACTGAGGGATCTGGGCCTGGTCAGTCTGGAAAAGAGGAGACTGAGGGGAGACCTCATTGCTCTCTATAACTACCTGAGGGGAGGTTGTAGGGAGGCAGGAATTGGTCTGTTCTCCCTGGTGGAGAGTGATAGGACAAGGGGAAATGGATTGAAACTGTGCCAGGGGAGGTTCAGGTTAGATATTAGGAGGAATTTCTTTACTGAAAGGGTTGTCAGCCATTGGAACAGGCTGCCCAGGGAGGGGGTTGAGTCACCATCCCTGGAGGTGTTTAAGAGATGGCTGGATGTTGTGTTGGGGAGCATCATTTAGTGGGGTGATAGGGCTAGGAAAAAGGCTGGACTCGATGATCTTCAAGGTCTCTTCCAGCTGTAACTGTAACTGTAACTGTTCTATAAGTTCTTGTCCATTCCCATAATGGCTTTTTGCTTCTCTTTTAGAAAACAATGCTGCTGGTATTTTCCATTAAAAAAGCTTCTCAATAGTCATTTTTCCTCCCACTTTGGTTTGATTCAGAAATAGAATTGTCAACAACATATGAACATCAGCAGAAATCAATGTACTTTTATTCCTTTTTTGCCTTTTTTTTCTTTTTATAGTGTATCATCTTCCCCCCACAACAAATCCCAAATCCAAAAGTAGGGAAAATATTTTCAGTTTTATTTTTATCACCATTATTTGTGTGGTTATGTGCAACAAAAGTTTATATGATGGAATGTGTGGACTTGTTGTTCCCTAACTAATTTTGAATAGGAAAGGTTCTGTTGGAGAATCAGTATAAAAGTAGCAAGTGCAGTGATTCCTTGTTGCTAAAATAGTTTGGAAAATAGCTGCATGTTGACAGTAAAGTAATGGAACAGAAAGTGGATAAATATTTTCAATACATAGCAGTGGTGTTTGAAGTCAACCTTGTTGCTAGCAGAAAATGGGACATCTTCCCAGCACTACAATAAGAATTTCACTTCTCACAGTGGCAAAAAGGAAACAAAAAGTTTTAGGGAGGTAAGATAAACAGGACATTTTACTGCAACATTAGGCACCAAGAATAGTGAGGTACTATTTTGAAGAAAAATGTTGCAAATGCTTTGATAACTGGCATTATCTTTGAGTTAGTATTCATGAAGTTTATAATTAATTAGGATATGTTGTTACTGTTGCAGCTGAATTTTAACTCCACAGCATTTTAGCATGCTCTTTTTTCTTTGACCTAAATCTGTCTAATTTTTTGTCTTCATTAAAAGCACAGAGCAAAACCACTATTGTATCTTAGGCTGTGCTCAAGCAGATCAAGGAAGTTTGCATCGCTAAGCAAAGCCATATACATTATAGTCAACCCAGAAATGTTTGAACTCTACACAATTAAGTGAGATGAGTGTCCATGTAATGGAAATGTTAACTGCTTTTGCTTAAACCTGTTTGTAAAACAGACAGTCCAATAGGGGAACAAAAGAGGGGGGAAAAATCTGAAAATGTAATTAGGCATAATAACACTTAAGCTTAGAGAGGAGAAAAGCATTTCATTTGTAGATGTAAATGAAATGTCATTACAATTCAGTGTCTTCAAGACAGTTCTTCATTTACATTGGTTAACATTAGCATTTCTTAAGGATGATTTATTATATATTTGAAAGCTTTTTAATTTATTTAAACCTGGAGATTATTCAGAAGAGCATGGCTGCAGTTTTGCGGATATCATACAATCAGCACTTCCCAGTCCGGTGATTAAAATTTCTATTCTAACCAGAAGAAAATGGAATACATTTTAAAATACTGTGAAAAATAACAGAATACCCTATGTGATAACACCTTCAAGACAATTGCTTATAATGTTATGAAATTCTGTTTTGTTATTTGGAAGTTTATTCTCTTTAATCTCTTTAAAAGACATGCTTTTGATTAAAAATATACAGGGCTTTTTTTTTTTTTTTTTTTCCTCCCCTGAAAGCAGAGATCTTTGATCTATTGAAAGGTCAGAATCACCAACTGCCTTACAAGCTTTTACCCAGCCATGCTTTGCTGTTGCCTCATGGCCCTAACTGAAAGAAATTGCCCTTGCTGCCCAGGGATATGGTATGTCACTGTCTGCTCACAAGACTTTTACTCTGAATAAGCTATAAAACTAAAGGCCAGGTAATGCCAAACCAAGAGGAGACACCTTCTAGAAAATGAGGTGACCACCAGTTCTTTATTAGTATGGCTAATGAGCTGGAATTTTAGGAGAAAGGCTGATGTGAAGATCTGAGCTTCTCAGCCATGTGAACCAAATAGGAGGAAGAGAAATGAATAGAAGTGGTTTTGAAGGCTTCAGAATAGAGCAGATTCAGAAACATACAGTGTAATTGCAAACCTTATTGGCTGCTGGGTGCTTAAAGATCCTTCAGTCTCCTAACACATGCATAGACCTCTGGTTCACATCTTTTTCTGCAAAATGCAACGTTTAGATCTGTCTGTAAACATGAAAGTTATCAGTAATATTTTTTAAGCTTTTCTAATAAGCTCCATTTTTTTCTGTCTTCAGAACTCTTTTATGCACCTTTTCATGAAGTATTTTTCTACACTGTATCTACAATTCACTGTCAAATGTATGTCCACCAATTACCTAGAGAGTTTTTCTAAGAGCATCTGTAGCCACAGCTTGCTTCTGGGATTCATTTGCTTGCTATCCTCCTACAGATGAACCTGTGGACAAATAAAGCATTTCTGAAATATGATGAATGGAGAATTGCACATAAGAATTATTGAACATGCATGATCTTGCTGCAGAAAGAAGACACATGAGAAGCTAGAAGTCCTGTTCATGGTGTCTTTCCTTCTCATGACTGTATTAATTTCTGTGGATTGAGATACAGAGGAAGAGAGTTCCTTCTATTTGCACAAGTATTTTCCAGGCAGATTTGAGGAAGATGTAACTCCAGACAGAACTTGTTGGTGTTTTAGTTGTATGCACAAAGCATTAATCATACCAGAGTGAATTCCGTGAGGTGGATTATTTCTGAAAGCAGGTGAAAAGAAAGGAAGGTCTGCTCATTCCATTTCAGAAATTTTTTTGTCACATCTTTGTTTCACAGTGAGGAATGTGTTTATACTCATACAGTTTTAAACTGGTGACCCAAATACAAAGAGGTATGTATCATCTTGGAAGATCTAAACCAGCCAATCTCATTCTCATCAGTTTTTTTACTTTCTTGGACACTTTTCACCTTCCTTCATGACATCTTCTGGTTTTAGACACTTTAGAGACATTTTGGTTTTAGGACAGATGGGTTTCTTCTGTGCTGATGATCAAGTAGCCTAATTTTCAATGTTGACAGTTCTGTTTCAAATGTGATTGTATGATACTTATTATGAATGTATGTTATTATACTTTTAGTATTTTATCCTTTTTTTTTGACTCTGAATTGTCTGATGTTTTTTTCATCTAATAGATTGATTTATTTTTTTTGCACCAGTCACCGGAGGTTTTCTAGAGTTAGCTAAGCACAGTCACAACTGACATCATCTCATGTTAATGATAGTCCTTGTTTGGAGTGGGAGGTTAGACTAGATGACCTCCAGAGGTTTTTCTGCAGCCATCATTTCTATGATTCATCATGCGTTAGTCATTCATTTTCTGTGTATCAAAGGTGTCCTTAACATTATATACTACCTGTGACTTCGTAACAAGCTTGTAATGGTGGAGGAAGTCAGTTTCTGTTGCTCAATAGCAGGTTGAGCTACCCAAGAGACACAAACTCTTGTTAATGGCAAGGAATGCCACATTCAGATGGTGTGTGCTGTTAGCAAAAAACTGTGTCCTTCTGTCGTTAGTGCCTGATCTTTCCCCCAGGGAAGCATCCTTGCACATTCACAGTGATGGGGGAAACTTCAGATCAATTTCAGGGGCTGTCTGAAAAGCATCAGATTTTGTGCACAGATCTGTGTGGGTAGAGTCTAATCAGATGGAAAAATAGCAGGGAGGAAGAAAAGAAACTGGAGAGCAGGAGGTAGCAGTGGTCAGTACATGTGGAACGTAATTCACGAGGGTTTTTTCCTATATTGTGCCAGCTGCAGTGTTGACAAGGGAGTGGAGTTATTTGAGACTGGATATATGATATTTGTTTATAAAGAAGATTGCAGAACAGTAGATGTGCTACATGCATTGCTGTATTTATTGGGCCAAGGTGTGGTAGGTATCACACTGAAACTGCCTCTGGTAGACACTGTACATGTGTCTGGTACCACTGTACCAGCTTTCACATAGCAAGAGCTGAATAGATTGGCAGTGAGTAATGGAAAAATGAGAATCAGTTGGGGATTGATGAAGGTTGTTTAATGAGCTGAAAATAAAGAATGTGTAAAGTTTAAATGCATATCTTGGCTAAGTGAGAGACAGATGGAAGAAATCTACAAATTTTGGGGGTGTGAAAGCTCTCCTGGAAAATGCAGCTCTGTTGAAATCAAAATACTTCACAAAACCAGGTCAACTGCAGTAGACTTTTGTTTCAAATAAAGAAAAAGACTGTCAGACTGAACACATTTTAATGTTTTGGAATACATCTTTTTTGATTCTTAGTTTCAAAGTGATTCTTTAGATTCATTTTTTGTCTATTTTGATTTCGTCAGAAATAAATGTGAACAATAAACACATAAACAAAAGAGTCACGGATTTTTCCTTCCAAGATTATCTGAAGTGTTTAAGTTTTGCTGTAATTTGGAGCAAAGCCAGAATATAAAATCCTTGGAAATTGCTATCATCCATTCGTTTCCCAGGGGGCCTGAGGACTGGTGTTCTGAATCGCACTAGAGCTAGTATCTCTTAGACATGCAGAAGCACCACTAATTGCAAGTAGTCATACTACAGCTCATTTCCTTCACACTCCAGATTGCCAGGGACTAAATTTGCAAGTGGTTTCAACATCCTGCTACACCTGATGTCCAGCTGTAGTGGTACTGCTTCTTCTGTCACACTGCACTGAAAAGTACAAACCCTGGTTTTTTTTTCCCCCATTAGCTGCACCTAATCTCTTTCAGGATCAAAGCAACTGTAAAGGAAGATTCTTGCATTGATACTTTCTGAGGATTCTATTAGAGATTTAGTAGAGCTTTTCTTTCTCTGCTTTCTTTTTTCTGTAAGATCTATTACTAGGTGACTAGGATAAATGATGATTGGTATGTCTTGCAAGAAAGAAATAATTTCTGCTATTGGCTATTAACTGTTTTAGGCCATTGAGATATTTTTTGTGTGTTTGTACAGGAAGAGTTCTGTGATACAATCTGGTGTTTGAGTGTTTAAGGTGTCAGTGCTGAAGAAATTACTGTTCTTGCAGGAATTCACAGAAAAATTGTCTTGGAGAAATGATTGCTGTCACTGTATATTTAACACAATAAATCTTTTGCATTAAGTAAGTCAGTTTGTTTTTTTAACAGACAAATGTGATTGTCTTTCACTGTCTTGTACATAGGATTTTTAAAGAAACACATAGTTAGGACCTCGTTTAGAAGTCAAAAAATTGAATGAGTTTTTGAATTAAGCATGAAAACTGGAGAAAAAGACTTGCAATTTTCATTCTGGTTCTCGTTTTGCAAAGCAACCTTTGAATTCATGTGTATGAGAAATTTAGCATTCAACACCTTTCTGTCCACTTTGCTGCAGTGCTGTTGTTACTGTCAAATCCATGTTTAGGGACTTTTTTTCTTTTCAAGCATGCACATCACACACAGTGGATAATCAGTTATGTACAGGGAAGAAAACTTTTCTTAAGTGCTTGCAAAGATACTGCTTCACAGAACTGAAAAAATAGCTACTTTAGCAGTGTTTTTTACAACTAATTTATGAGTTTATCTTTTTTAGACATAGTGACCTTTAAACTAGCAAATACGATTTGGTGTATGGTTTAAAGACATCATATGGTATATTGAAGTACTACTACAGATCATTCTGTGCATTCAAGATCAGTGGCCAGTTTACTTTGGGGAATGGAGGAGCTAGATGTTCTACCTAGCTATCTTTTCAGCAGATTCCTTACTAGAAAGGAAAGTAATTTTTTCCCTGTTAAACCTTTTGTTCTTCTCTTTCACTCTCTGTAAAACCAACTTTGCTCTGCCCAATGGGTAATGTCATCCCAGTCTTCATGTCAGCTGAGGGCAGATGCTCAGAAAGTCTTTGGATTTCTTGTACTGTGCTGATGAGTTTTACAGCAGAAATGCCTCTTTAAGATACTGTCTAGGNCGGATTTCTTGTACTGTGTGTAATGGAGGCTGATGAGTCTTATAGCAGAAATGCCTCTTTAAGATACTGTCTAGGAAAAAACCCTTATAGTTGTGCTTTGTACCACTCTAACTGGGATTCCCTGTGTTACAAAGAAATGGTTTTTAATCATAACCTATAAGGAGAATGTTCTATTGTATTAGTGGGATTAATTGCTTTGAAATTACAAAGTGCTTTCAAAGTTCAAATAAATTACATAGTGGTGGAGTAGTGAAAGATTTAACATTTCTCTACCTATGCAGAGAAGGTACTTAAGGGCTATTTTGTCTTTAACAGATAATTAGCACGCAAAACATGGCAATTTGCAAAAGTTACAGACCTCATTACAAAGTCACAATTAGAACTACAACTGTAAATAACACAAAAAACTCAAGCTGTCTTCAAAATGAGACATTAAGAAGTTCAGAATTATTTTTTTATTATTATTTATTTTTTATCAATGAAAAGGACCAAGATTCAGATGGCTATGAAATAAGTATGTACAGAAAGCATCTAGTATCTCTCAAGTTATATACTTAGGTGCATCTTGTAAGCTAATTTTTGTTAAACTTTAGCTCGTTGTGCATGGCAAAGAGATTTTCTAATAATAGATGCAAAGAAGGAGCCAGAAGTCTATTCCAATGTAATGACAAAGCAGGGTATGAACTCAACCTCATTTAGGACTGAGATCAATGCAATACAAAGATGAGGGCCATTAATGTTTATTCAATTTGTCTAACTATATCAGCCAGAATTAGTTTTAAAAAACCCATGGATTATTTATGAAATATGTACAATCTGAAGCTAGTTTGCTTTCAGATCTCTCCTATGAGAAGTAGTCCTCTATTTGTCATTAAATGTCTAGACCAAATGCATTTTAAAGTGCTTAAGGAGATATTTCATGCAGCAGCAGGAAGCAGTGTGGGTTCCTGTTGTGATGCTTTTGCATTCATGAAAGAAAATGTCCTTTTTTAATATGTAAATATTGAATTTATAAAATATATGTAAAAATAAGATCCTAGGAGCTCCAATTCAAGGCTTAGCTTGTAAAAATGTCTCTATGAGATGCAGACAAGCCCCTCTAAAATAGATAAACCAGATAATTGCAGTTCATCAAGCATGGTCATATAGGATGCTCTTCAAAATGATGGAGACACATGCCTCAGCCACCTTCTGATCAGTAAGGTATTTAACAGACCCTGTTAGCTTCCCTGAATGTTGACATCTGTAGTGGGAAGGGCTGTTTCTTGGCAATGTGGTGCTGGGGAGGTGCACTGCTAGCTCATTTTGTCCTGGTTGACCAGAGATCTGTGAGCTGACTGTGGTGGTCTCTGAGGGAGCAAGATCCAGGGCTGCTGGGTAATACACAAAAGTCATAGCCATTGGTCTTCTTGTACTAACTGATCCTGATCTAAAGACTCTTCACAGAGCAGGCCCAGGTTTCTTAGAGTAAAATGGTTTCTGAATGATCATAGCCTTTTCTCAAGATGTATTTTGGTAACTCCAACAAACCTGAGCCTCAAATAAGCAGAGGCCATATCTTCTTTTCTGCAAATGGGCTGTGAATTTGACACTCCTGATTGCTGATTGATGGTTGGCCTTTACAGTAAATTCAGGCATGCTTATTCAGGTGTAGTCTCACCATAGAGAACCACAGGTACACAAACACATACACTAGAAGGTACAGTGTGAAGATAGGTATATAATTTAGATCTTCTCAGACATTCAAAACAATCAATTAGTTCATGGCATGACCATGTAGGGGACACAGAAAATGTATTCTCCTAGTGATTGAGGATTTTTTTTTTTTTAACCTATATCTTCTATACCTCTTGTTGATCTTTTCCATGAATCACTTAATTGCTACCTCACACAAGCTGTTGTGGAGTAAGCTGAAGCTGTTCAGCAGTCCTGAAGCCCATGGATAAGCAGAGGAAGCATGCTGAGAGGTTGTAATAATAGAGATACTGGCTGCTCTGTTAAAAACCTTGGCTTGCCCCTGAGTCTGTCAAAGATTCCTGCAGGATCTTGCCTCTTTTCAGTATCCCTAGACAAGCCAGAGCCATTGCACTCAGTAAATGACATTCGTTCTCATAGGCGTGCTAGTCTTTCACTGCTATTCTTGTACTAAAGAAGCCCAAAAAGGAGTGGTCAGAATGTTTGGATTCTCTTTTTTTCCCCTTTTTCTTCAAAACATGGAGAAAGATTTTATTTACCTTTTGATATGTTTATTGAGCTAATCATATGGACAGAAACCTATGTTTCTGTCAGGGGCATTTCCAGCTCAATGACCACCTTGGAGAGTATGAAAATAGATTTGCCGTAATTCCATAATGTCATCTTTATTGATGTTTGTACAAATGCTAGAGACATACTTCAGGCCTCATGAATGGTGAAGACAGAGCCAAGGGGTGAGGCGTTAGAAAGCTTGTCCTGCTTTAAAAATTTAAATATTACAATAATAATAATAATATGCCTTGATGATTTTTAATAAGTTTGAATATAGTATTTTTAGCTTGTGTTCAATGGTGTCCTGAATCAATGCTGATCAGCTGGTGGGTTGACAGGGCTACAGTTTCCTGAATTTTAAAAAAATGATTAGTAGTAGGATTAGTAGTAGAGTCAGCATTCTTCATGGAAAGGTAACCATTTTTAAAATTCAATTAATAAAGACAATATTGATTTAATTGAAGGAGGAACTTGCTATCCCTTGGATAGGATAGAATTCAGTTCCTATTTCAGTTTTTGTGATTATAGAACAAAGAAAACTCTGGACATGTTGAGTTATAGTTTTACCAGAAGTAAATAAAGTGATAGTGGGTCAGATTATTTTTGTTGATTACTGGATGAGACTCATGTGTTTTCAAACTCTTTATCTGTTAAACTACCAGTTTAGAACAATTTTTTTCTTAAAGGATTAATTCTTTTGTAGATGAGAACATTACTAATACAACTTATTGATCCTAAACAAATTGGACACAAAAAACAAGTGAGAAGTTAAAATAATTACTTATACCAATAGACTTAAAAGAAATAAGGCATAACCAAGTTACAAATTTATTAATGAAATAAAATTTAAATTCATTGAAAATCTATGAAGAAAAAATACTCCTTGAGGTACCAAAACTATTAATAAAAATTAATAACAATTTAGTGAGATCAGTGAGCTTGCTTTAGTTCTATGAAGGGGCAAATATTCCTCACAGGGAAAGGAGAATTCCTGTATTTTTACGTACATTATTTTTATGCATTTTTATGAAACCTTTGTTTTGGAAACATTACATAAGTAAAAGTAGTGGATGCATGTGCCACCAGTTAAAGAACATGTTGCACATGGATTCTGCTAAAATGCAGTGGTTTACTTTTGTGTACAGATATCCCTTGGCTTATTATGATGTTTATTTTAGCTTGCATCTTTCACACAATCTACAAACTAGTTGTATGTAGGGAGCATGGTACAGTATTGGTGACTTTTTCCATAGACTGGGTGAGGAGAAATACAGAATGACCAGATAATACAAGAACACAGTAATCCTGACTTGCAATTTATTGTGGGTGTGGCAGGGTGTTGTTTTTTTTAAATAAGGTTGGCTAGGTTTCTTGTTCTAAAAACATCTGTTACAGCTTATGGAGGATTGTGGGGGGGGGTTGACAGGAACTAATTGTTCTGTGTTGATCTCACAAGTCCCTTCTAGATTTTCAGGACTGCTTTAGGCTTTAAAATATGTCAGAAATACTATAGGAGCTATGATAAGATATTTTTTTCTTATGTGTCATCTTAAAAATGAGAAATGAGAATGAGGAGAACAAAAATCACCCTAAACCAAAACAAATTGCAATGCAGCAAGATCTGTCCTAGCCTATCCATTTAAAGAATGAAGGATATGACTTTTTTTACAAACCAAGAGGCAACATCATTCCTACCTTAATTTTTATCATTCTTTCTGCACATTTTCTGTTGCTGTGGCAGTAAACCTTTGTGATCTGTCATGCTAGATGTTATCTCCTCTAGTTTCTAGGATTTTGAAGCTTGTTGTCTTCATTCATGATTTGGAGGACAGTGTGCTTGCAGCAGTGAACAGAGCTCTTTCATCAGCAGCCTCCTGTGGTGAGTCGCTGAGGAGTGCAATACACACAAGCCACCATCATCATGGGGGGATGAATAGGAGTAATAATGAATAGGGATTAGACTTTTTTTTTTTTCAGTCTTATATGGTAGGTTTTTTGCTATTGAGGAGTCCTCAGAGAAAGACATTTCCCTGAGTGACGTACCCTGTTCTTCATTTCCAGGCAGCTTCACAACTGTTTCCAAGCTGGAGAGTTCCTATAGAGTGTAATCCCTTCTGCTGTTCCTCTGAAAGCAGTGACCCTAGAACTGTAGTGCCTAAACAAATGTATACTTATTTACAAGAAGCATCTCTAAATGAGATGATTTCTCCTACTGCCCAGCTGTAGCAGCAATGAGGTTTAAAATGTTTGTTTCCCAACTCCAGCAGCTGAATAACATAAATAGCATTTGCCCTTCTTACTTAAAGAGCTTTTTGGAAATCTGAAACTATGTTCATAGAATCATAGAATGACCCAGGTTGGAAGAGACCTTAAAGATCATCAAGTTCCAACCCCTCTGCCATGGGCAGGGATGCCACACACTTGACCAGGAGGCCCAGGGCCACATCCAGCCTGGCCTTGAACACTGCCAGGGATGCTCTTCCTTTTAGACTGACTCCTGCATCCTTCCCTTTTTAAAAAAGATGTAACTCTTGTTGAACTAATTTTTTGGAAGAAAAAAATATTCTGAAGTGTCAATGCAGACATACCTTCCAGTATGTCCTCTTTACAAGGAAGACTTTTTTTTCTTCTGTACTGTCTGATCCTTAGGTTCCTGTGGATCTAGTTGCTTATTTGCTTTATGAGTTCTGATGAAAAAAAAACCAAACAAAAAACAAACCAAAATAAGTAATCTTTTGAAAGATTTGCCTTCTTCTTGGCTACACAAAAGGATATTATTTGTCAACATCTTCTAATCAGTGTGATTAGTGAATGTATACTAGTTGTAGAAGTGGAATAGCTAGACCCGTACAAGACTCATGCAACGCTATCCATGACATTGCTCATTACATTTGCAACAGGCATCCTGTGATCACTCTGAAGTGCAAGAACCAGTTATTTTGTATTCAAAACATAGTCATGGTGTGGTGCAGTCACATGAAAAAAAATATTTTGATGACTCTAGTTTTAGTCAAAGTTAGAGTATGTGATAAACATAGCTCCAGAGACAGATCTGGGGTTCCCTCCAGGATATTATCCTCAGGTTGGATCATTATAGCTGTTCTACTCCTGCAGTGAAAATCTCAATCCTATCTAAAAGTTTTGTGACCACTAATCACACTGGGATGATGTAGTAAGAACTGCTCATAGTTTAACACTGCTGTCCTGCCACTGAAGCTTATAATGTGCATTTTTCTCCCAAGGAGTATAATTGGACTGTAGGCTTTTGTAGCAAGCTACAAGGTGGTCCAAACGTCCTCTACATGAATTTCTACTAAGGTTTTCATTTCACACAACACAAAGAATATAGAACATAACTAACATGGCAACATGGTGCTACCTTGCCCATGAAGAACAGCTGACTGTTGCTGTCCAGAGTTTTACTTTAACTGCAACCCTTTAAACATTAGAGAAGCTAAGACTTAGCGTAAGAGATCCTCTCCAAAATCTGTGAGATCTTTGTGTATGGTACTGAATATTGAAGTAGACTGCTGTGGTGGTAGTGCTTTTTTATATAAATTTTGAAACTACATATATTGCTAACTATAAACTATTCATAGTTTTATAAACATAGCCCTGTAGGAATGTGACAATAATTCTGATGTCTCTGAACACAGCTTTTTTTATTTGATGTTTCTTTTCAGTTGACAGATAAATCAACTCAAAAGTAGCCAGACGGTTCCCAGTTGAATATGAATTTGAGCAGGCTGATGCACATTGCTTAGACTAAAAGTCTAAAATAAGTTACTCTAAAGCTATTTCCTCTGAAGCTGACAGACATTACAGGATATACATAAATAACTTTATGCAAAACTTGAATCTACTCTCCAAGTTAAGCCATATGCCAATTTCAAGATCTCCAACACAAAAGCATTAGACATATGGATCATTCCCTAATATTTCAGTGGAGCACATGTTTGATAGGAGGCTGCAGCTCATACCTCCTGGGGGCTGAGTCAATGGAGTGACTTCTGTTCACCTTCAGAGACTTTTGCTCAGGCACCATCTGTCTGGTTTGTTCCCCATCTTGGTGGTAGACATCTGATTATTCGAGAACAGGATCAGGTCTTATGCAAGGTGCTATTAAAATATGCAAACTAGAAGTGATTGTTTGGAGAACAGTCAGAATAAAACAAAGAACAAAAATGTTGCATTAAATTTCCCTTAATGAAGGAGAAATTATGTTAGTAAGCTGATTTCTCAGAGAAAAGCGTGTCATAAACAGATCAATCCTGCAGAAGAATGGAGGACTTGCCCATAAGAAAACTGGAGAAGTCAAGGAATCTCAGAAAGGGGGAGGAGAGAAAACCCATTTCCTTCCCTTTCTCCATTTATTTTGAACAGAGAGACACTATGAATCATATACCTTTTGACACTTTCAGGAATGATTTTACAGAGAGCTTCACTAGCAAAGAAAATGATCAATAGCCTGAGATATTAAACCAGGAATTTTCCCCATACTTACTCAAGGCAGCACTGTCAACTCTCTATTGAATTTATGATGTACAGGAAATTAAACAGTGACAGCATCACTGGCAAAGATAAGCATATATTGCTTAGGGTTAATGACTTGCTATATTTTCTAAGTCAAAGTATGTATACATTAGTACCTCATATTTTTATCAAGTGACTGTTGGCAAGTAACCATGGATAATGACAGCAAATGAAAATTCCTTTTATAAACATCAGAGTCGTGCTGTTACATTTTAAGCTCTGGATTTCTGAATGTCTGACTACTGTCCTGGTGGAGCTCATTTACATGTGTGCAATATTTTCTTTGAATAACATAATTGTTATGTCACCCACTTTTGCACACACAGAAAACGAATTAGAAATACTGAAGCAGTTTGCAGTCCAGCAGATTTGGAACTATGTGCCTGTGGTAGACTCCAAATTCATAATTAAGTATTGAAATTAATGGCTCTATTTACAAAGATGCTGAGCTCCAAGGAATTCCTTTATTTGCCTGAGATATACCAATCTTAAAATTAGGCATTGGCTCATGGTTTTTGCAGCTCTAATCAGATATTTTTCTTAACTTTCCAACTTCCTCAGAGCTGCAGGCTCCTTTGAGCTTGAGGCGTAAACAGATTGATTGGTCTGGGACTTTTAGTTTGCTTCTGTTCTAAATTATGTAGTAGGGGCAGGCTGATGGCAGGCTAGTATCCTTTTCCTTTCAGTGATATCAAAGACCAATCACCTTTCAGAAATTACCTTGTTGACATGCTGGAGGCAGGTTCCTTGCTCACCAGGGCATGATGCCCTTTGTGAAAGCTACCCCACAAGACTGGTGATGAACAGTGGGAAATGGTTGATAAGGAAAGCACTGTTGTGATAAATACACAGACAGAAGAGCATTGCTGCTGTTGACATTTAGGTTATCTCTTCAGTCACTAAAAAAAAACAAACAGGGGGGAAGAGAAGCTCCATACAAAAATGTTCTGAATCTTCTGGAGGAGCCTATATATTTCCACTGGCCCCAGAGGAACCTCATTTATCAATCTAAACTAGATATCTGAAGTTCAGGCAGCAGTTTTCCAGTGTTGATGAGTCAGAGTTACTGTAAGAATAGTTAACTTACTGTCATCTGTATACTACTTATGTGATCTAATCATTTTTCACTTAAATTGAAAACTTGCAAAACAATTCTGTGTATTGTGCTTGTTTTAGTTTTGGGTTTGTTTTTTTTAATGAGGAAACAGGGAGGCAAAGAAAAAGCAATTTTGCCAAAAACTACAGGAAGAATCTGCAGAAGAAAGAGTTATCTCCTTTGGGATGATAATGATGATACATACATCCATTTCCTTACCATACATCTCCTTTCTGTTTCTACATACATCTCCTTTCCTTTTCATCCTTTGAAGGCCTCTGTTGAGGACTTAGTCAGACACAATCTTCCCTTGCTTTTGTGAGCTGAAAAGTTTAAAACCTAGATTAGTTTAGTGTGCTTGCTTAGTACTTATTTATTTATTTTAAACTGTATTGCTTGAAGCTTCTGGGGATGACACAATCGAAGGAAGAATAAAATCCAAGTCAAGTACATAACATTACAAAACACTGTCACTGGACTATCAGGTGAAAAAAAAAATCCCACAAACACAATGTATGAGTACATTTTCCATAGAAATCAAAAAAAGTAAATAGCTGTTTTTTGTAAGAAACTTTATTTCATCTTGCTGTTTCATATCTGAGACATTGTGTGGGTTTATTAGTGTTTTACAAACAAAATTACAAATAAGGTCACAGACCAAATATAGTCAATACAGACTGGAAAATGAGAACAAATAGACCCTCTCTTTGTATGTTTCTCCTCCTCCCACTACTGCCATCCTCTCAAATTCCTATCAGTCAAAGCCATCGCCAACAAAATAACTCAGAGATGGGATTAAATGGAAGGAATGTTCTTCATTCCTGCCCTGAAGGGTGCTGAAGGCTTGTTATGAAAGACAAATGCCATGACTTGATGCAGCAGGCGCAAGCAGCCTTGTACTAACAACTCTTCCTGCCCAAAAGCTGACTAGATCCAAACAATTTGGGTTTATCAGCCAGATGAAAAGCCAAAAAAAAATCATTTGTCAAAAAGAGAGCTGCACTCTAACCCTCATATGTTACATATCTGTTAGTGAGTGTTTAAAAACCTCTCCTGTAAACTCAAAGATGGCTTAATTCCAGGAGTGCAATTTGACATCATATGCCAGAATAATACTACAGGAAAAGTTATTAAATGTCAGAAGTCTGTCATTATCACATGGATCTTTAAGTGAAGGTCAGAGGTTGAATGAAAATGTATGAAACAATTTTAATATAGCAGATTCCAAGCCAGTGGAAAGCCAATACTTTATCACAGTTGCAGGTTTCGGTTGCAGCTTGGGCCTTAGGAGTCTTCACAGAAGACTTAAGCATTTATGGGAATAAGACCATCAGAGTAACAATGGTACTAATAAGAAAAATATTGATATGAAGGCAAGCTCTCCTATTACAGTCTTTGACTGTTTTCCTTTTAGGTTTTGGATAGGTTAGCTAAGTGTACTTCTACTGAGGGACAATTCAAGCAATTTTTTTCTTAATAAAACAAGAGTACATGTTTGCTGGGTGAAAAAAAAAAATACTTTTCATATGAGATCTAGAATCCATTTAGAAAGTCAAAGACTGATATACCACTCTGATGCCTAAAAGCAAGGGGATTAAATTTCTAGCCTCACAGAAAAAGCCCAAGAATGTAGAGGGGAGAAAAGGGTTGTTCTTTCAGTTGTGGAAGTGATGCTGTTTTTTCTGCTCTGGCCCTGTGGGGACATGGCTTCCCTTCTTCCAAGTAGTAGGACTGCATGCTGCAGTCCTCAAGAAAAGGCTTTCCTTTCAGAGAATGTACATCATTGGAGAGAGAACTTTTTTTTCTATTTCTGCTTGTTGCATTTGACAGGCAAATCACTTGAAAACTGTACATGTTAAGCATTGGATGACCAGGTTATGAAACACACTTGTGACGGGGAAAATTGCTATAGTGTACTTGAATGAATTTAAACAAACAAACACACACAAAAAACCCCCCAGCATTTCAGAAAATATTCAAAGAAGGTTTTCCAAATGTTCAGGAGCAGATTCTCAGGTAGACTGGTGATCACTGACTTTGCAGAGTTTAGGTCTATGGATGATCAACCTCTAAAAATTTGTTTGTAGAGAAACTTTTAAGTTGCAACCAGTCAGACTGTAAGGATGTGTTAAGTACCTAAAAGAGCTGATAGGCCCATAATTACAATCCAAAATTACAACAGTCACAGAATTTAGTACTGCTAAAAATTCTAGCAAGCACCTACATGCTGCTTTTGGCAGAAATAAATACCACTTAAATTTATGCCAGAAACTACTATTGAATGTTCTAAATGTCTGTCCTATTGCAAGGAAAAAAAAAAAGCGAGGGAGAAAAAATGACTCAATACTAATGCTATCTTAGGATTAACAACAAAGAGGAAGATCACAATATAAGAGGAAAATGATATCACCTTAAAGAGTGAAATAATATCTCTGGAATTGAATTTACCAATTAGAATTGCAAGGTTATGAGTTTAAGGCCTCATAAAAAGATCTGAATTAGTCTAGAAGAGTTATTAGGCAAAGTGCAAGGTAAAAACCCCTTTTTTTCTGTGGAGAGATTTAAAGAGCCTGACTTANCTGGTTCTGCTGGCCACACTTCTTTTGATAACATTATTGTTATCTGTTATAACATTAAGAAGGTAAACATTTGAGATGAATGAACTGAGGGACTACATTGGCACAAAGAAAAAGTGGATATGAACAGGAAACAAATTTAAAGATTACTAACTATTAAAGGAATGGTTTTCTGCAAAAGCTTTCCAGTATGAGCAGAAAAAAAGCCAGCTATTTGCAACATGAAGGTTACAGTGTTTGTAAAAGACTTAATCTGATGTTTCTTGGTGGAACTGATGTCCCAGGAAGGAAGATGTAGGAGGTCTTTAGAGTTTTTAATTCTTGAGATCTTTTTAATACTTTGTATACTATACCATAGGCTCTAAAGTGTGTGACACATTTCAACCTATGTATTTTTTTAAAGAAACTTCTAAGCAGCTAAAATGAAATTTTAGTATGTTAGTTTTATCACATTTGCAATTATCAAAGAAGAGTGAGTATTTCTGAATTTGGTGAATGTCTGTATATGTTTTCATCATTAGAATCTCTATATAGAATTGATTTAGGACTACTGACCTCAAGGTGCATGCTTACCTATTGCATGATCATCATCTACCAAATTCCCAGTAAAATTATGAATGCAATTCAGGCTTCCCTAGAGTGGTCTACTTGCATGTGCCACCCATTCTGTGAGTATTTTAGTCACTGATCAATCCAGTTAATGCAAATTGTTTCTACAGCTGAAACAATTTGCTGTTGGGCATGCTTGAAGTACCACTGATAGGAGCCCTGTTGTGTTAGGTGCAACACAAAGAAGCTTGTTCATCAGCTAAAAGATGTTAAGAAATCCAGCAGATCACTTTATCTGGTTATTGCAATGTCAGGGTTTGGATCTGCCTTGCAGTTTGTCTTGTAGTTGTTTGTTGGCTACAGTTTTTATTTTCACCTTCCCTCCTTTAGTATAATTTTATGGGCTTTTCTCTTTTTTTTTTTTAATTTGTATTTTTCCTTTTTTCTTCATCTTCCTGAATGCCTTGTTATTTATTCTCTTTCATTTATATGTCAGAAGTTGATGAAACAAAAGGCGAGTAAAAAAGTTACCTAAGATAGCCAGCACCTCAGATTTATGTTCTACCAGATTGATGCTGATTTAGGAGGCAATCTTTCTTATTTTGTTATGAGATCTGCGAATTCTTGAGAGGCAGCAGCCTGGTGTTGAATTAGGTTCATCCAATAAGGTAATGTCCTAATGTATCATGAGCAATAATAGCTAATATTACTCTTTGTGACATATAGTGGAACAGATTCTCTTACTTGCTAAATCATAAGATTATCTTGTAAAAGACACACTGAGAACAATGACATAAAGTCTGTATCCTGATCTAAAAAAGCATATTTTCTAACAGTGTAATACTGAACACTGTCCTTGTTATATGCACTGAAGAGCATAAGAGGAGATGAGGAAATACAACAGGGTCAAGAGAGGCTACCTTGGAGGTCTTGTTCATGGCCATCTACTAGAAAGCTGTGATAAGAGAGATTTTCTTTTGAGTTCTTTTTCCAGCTAGAAAAGAAATCAGATTTGCAAGGCAAAACATCACCACAGCTCAGCCAGAAATTACTTTGTCTATTAATTTTTCAACATAGCATTGACTTAACAGGAAAAAATTTCATTTTCATTCAAAACATTTTGTTTAATTAAATGGAATCAAACTGTATTTTTAGATACATTCAGCCCATTCCAAACAACTTATTTTGTCTTTTATTTTTCTGTTTGGTTTTTTTTTCTTCCTTCTTACTATGGTGTCATTTTCCTGCCTGCAGCTTCTGTAAGCGTACTGCACTCTGTCTGTTCTCCCACCTTATATTGACAACATTGCTGTAAACCAACATGACATTGTCATGTTCCATGATTCTTCCTCTAACACCCATTGCATCTTCAACTTTCTTTAGAAAAAGCACATTTCTAGCTATCCTTGTTACAGAAAAGGTCAGGAAATCTGATTCCACATACATTTCTTAAAATGACCACAAAAATGTCTATTAGATTTTTTTTAATGCTATCTTAGGAAGTCAAAAATATCCTTTGCATCTCAAAACATTGTCTCCTTTTCTTTGGCTTTTTGATAATTTGAAATTGTTATGTAGTGTCAAGGTGAATAATATGTGAATCACAGTAATATCACTACTGTGTCTAGGGAGATGAAGGTCCATGGCATTCCTGTTTTATTTTGTGGTTTACTTGTGCTATGTAGTTATAGCAATACCCCAGGTGGCATATATGGTGCAGGAAAATAATCAGAGGTTTTTTCAGAAGCAAGATTCATAGTAATAAATTGTTGGTTTTTTTCTTTTATTCTTTTTTATTTTTTAGTTATTCTTTTTCATAGTCACTGTTGAAATAGAGCAGAGCTTCTGGTGAAAGTACTGAAGGCTATATCTCATTCCCTTCCCCTCTCTTCTGTCAGAAAGAGAAATTAGGACATGGTATTTTACACTGCTTAAATTACACTGATCTGTGCTTCTTGGTTATTTTGTAGAACAAAGAACTGAGTGGCCAGCACAGTCCTTTGGAGAAGTGTTTCTGTCTCCATTAACTGTGGATGACAGCTGAAAGAACAGCTTAAGCTTGAGTGTGCTGAATACCATCTCCCATCCCTCCCTTCCTCCCTTCCTCCCTCATTCTTGCATGGTGCTTTGCACAACTTGGAAGTTGGTGCTGATCCAGCTGACGAATTACAGACCTGTGTAAGAGACTATATTTTTTTACTACAGCTACTTCATCTGTTCTTGTATTACTAGTTCATCTTCCTCAGCACTAATTCGAGTATTCAACTTTGGAGTCACTTCAGACCACCAGTTTTATTTCCAAAATAGCAAGCCATCCAGCACAGTGTTGTTTCTCTTTATTTGAACCACAGCTGCTGTGTCTATATTCAACAACTACCACATAACAGCACTTGCAAGCGATCTTCTGTCAGGAAGTGAGGAAGGTGAGGCTGCAGAGTGCACATCTGGAAGGCCACTGCACCACTGCTCAGAAACAACTCACTTCCCAAGCCAGTCAGCATCTTCCTGTTCTTCATTGCTCCACCTCATTGATTTCAGACTGCCAGTCCCTTTCCAGCAACACCCCGTTAGGGGATTTCCTACTGGGATGGGAAACTTATTGTATTAAATATCTTTGCCATGTCTTACCACTGGTTTTTAAGCTGACCTCTTCATTGATCTCACCAGGGAGTTTGCTTTAACCCAGTGGCATAATTTGGCTCTTTTGCAGTGAGGTTTGTTGAAATAAGAGCAATCTCTGTCATAGTCACAGGAATGCTTTCACACTGAAGGAATCAATGTGCTTTCTATTTTAAACCTGACTTTGAATTGCCATTCTGCCCATCTTAAAATAAAAGTTTCAACAACTTCGTATTTCTTATTGCATGCCTAACACATTCGAGTGTAATTGGGACAAGATAGTATTGAAATGCAAAAAAGCTTGGGAAAAGGAGATGATGTTTTCTTTCTGAGAGCAACTGCAGCCTTCATGCTGAGAAACAGTTCTGTGCCCCATCATTAATCTCAGAAGATGGTACTGCAGCTCCATGTCATGAAGTCCTACATACGTCAGATAATTTGTGATTTAGCTCAGTCTTTAGACCACTATAAATACATTTCTTAACAAAAACAGTGCATTTAGGAGATGGTTTCATTATTTGTTCTCTTTTACCACCCTGGCACTATCTGTCTACACATACACCAGGTAACCCAGAGGCACAGAAAACTGAAGTTTTGCTATGGACATTTGTTTCCAGGCCAGACAAGAGGAATTAAGTGCTTTCCTAGACATCCATACTTTCAAAGGCAATAATCATAAAGGAATCACCAATTTCTACATAGGAGATGGCATTAAGTACTTCCAGAAGGATATGTAAGATCAAGTGCAGTTTCTGAGAAAAGGGTATAACATACGGCAGCATACTGATGGAGCAGCAAGCAATCTGTTTACAGCCTTATCTCAGCCCCAGCTCCTTATCAGGCTATCTTTTCTAATGTACAGATCCTGCAGAGAAAGGCATCATTAGTAACTGTAATAGATTCCCACACTGGAGTAGACAATTTAAAGAAATACTGAATAGAAAATATAAACAGAGCTTCATCTGATGAAGAATGATGGCAATCAGAGACATCTTTTCTGTGCACAACTGATTTTATATTTAGATTATGAAAGAACAGTAATGTTTTAAAGCACATCACCTCATGTATTAAGCAATATGTGTCAAAGTGACTATTAAACAAGATAGAAAGGTTCAACACTGGCTGTTCATGATTTTTAAATTATGTTCCCCTTGCAGTGGACTTGCAGGTCTGTTTAAATATTGGTTATTAAAATAAGCAAGTATTGAAATTTTCTGTTCAATCAACTTCCTAACACTTTTTATTTTATTTTTTCCAAAATTTTTTCAAAATTTTTGCAGAAGTTTCTTGCCTAGGGTAGTGAACACTTCAAATAGCCAATTTACTCAATTGAAACGTGGTTTAGAAGTGAGCCCCAGTATCCAAATCATCTGCTGGACAAACTTTGTTGCTCTGGTTGACACAGTTTTGTAGATTCTAATATTGACTCACAGATATAGTTGAAGATATCCACCCAAACAGAGTGATAATTCTAGTAAGCATGTACTTCCTTAGGAGATTCAGAGATAATATTCCTCTTTCTGTCAGCAGGCAAAATGCTATACATGTGTTACAGAATAGAACAGTGTAACATCTAGTAAGCCTTTAATGAAGTTCTTCAAAAGCCATGTGGATTAGTCCTAAGCAACCTGCTCTAGGTGGCCCTGCTTGGGCAAGGGATTGGATGAGATGACCTCCAGAAGTCCCTTCCAATCTCAACCAGACTCTGAGTCACTGATTTTGCAATAGTATAGTATCATTCCCTTTATTTGTTAGTGAGCATGTCACCACTTTACATTTAAAATGCACTCAGCTGCTAAAGTATTTATTGTATACTGTTGAAGCATAAAGGTATGCTGGTTTGTTTTTTGTTTGTTTGCTTTGCTATTTAAACTACTACAATCTCTTATTTTAAAGAGAAAGCATAGATGTCTTCATTTTATAAGCACCTGATGCTGAGCTCAGGCACACCAGCATACGTCAGAAGTAACTCACTAGATTCTAGCATTACAGTAGCATATAACTGAAGGATGATGGAAAATCTTGCCTGGTGTGCATAGTTTTCCCTGTGTCGTAATTTTAAAAAATAATGCTGCTTAGTGCTAAGTAAATCATATTAAGTCACTACCATGGGATTTTTTTTTCAGATTTTCTGGGCTACTTTCAACAGCAAGGAAGACTGGTATCCCTTGTTTACTTCATTTGGGAGTCTTTTCCTATATAAAACAAGCAGATTACCTCTATAATCTAGGGTGTTATTTAAATGATTTTAGTTATTTACTCATAGTAGCAAAAAATTGTTTTCTGTTGAGCAGCTTTACCTGTAAAGAGGAATATTATCTCTATGAAGAGCTGATTACACATCTGTGCTTCAGAAATAGTGTAGAGATACTAAAGTGAATTTTACATAGCTAGCTTGAAGTCAATGCAGTCTTGTCAAAAAAGCACAGAGCTCAGTTCAGGGTCATAACTCCATTTTCAGCATGTGCGAAGTTTGTGCTGCTTAGTACAAATTCTTCTGTTACTCAAAAAGCTCATTTAAAGCAAAAGTGTAGCTGCATCAGTTCTTGTTATAGAAGTCAGTGTCACGAAGAGAGGGAGCAGCTGACAGCCATCTGAGGAACCTCTCCAAATACAGTGATTTGGGGAAAGAGAGTGTCCTTTCCTGCAGTTCCTTGTTCCTGTGGAGTGCCTGAGTAGGCTACTCATAAAGCTAGCCCAAATGGTGATGTTTTTAGTGTGATGGATCAAACTTTTACTTCTTTAACAGGCCATGGGACTATATCTAGAAAAAAAATACACAAAACCAAAACCCAAACCATTTTAAAATGTTCTGAAAATTAAAGAACAGAAATAATTTTGTTACGGTCTTGTGAGTCAGAGTTGCATTTTGGCAGGAGGTGTGAGAGTATAGTGGATATGATGGCAGTATGAATGTGATTTTCAGCTGAGGAAAGCGTAACACTGTCACTATGGGTAAGAATCGGACAGAAGTGTTGTCTTTCACTTACCTTTTTAGCACAAAAGAAAAGCAAAGGTGCATTTCTCAAGAGTGTGCCAAACTGGACACTTTCAGAGGGCAAAAAAAGAAAGATTCAGCAGTAAAATGTACTGAGCAGGACAGAATAGGAGAATAGAGTGGTTAGTGTATTTATAGAAGCCATAGATTTTCATCCCTGCTGCAACTCAAAGTCCAGCCCTATCAGTGGAGGTAGCCATGCGCTTCTGTACCCAGGCTGGTGGTGCAACTTCATGTCAGGAAACAAGATAATGCAAAAACTGGTGAGCTTTCTGCATTAACCTTCCCAAAATAAGAGCTTTCCCAACTCTCCAAAGCATTTGGAGTTATAAGCATTTTACCTTTTAATCATCAGTCAATACCAGCATTCAATGGCCTGACAAGTCCCTGATACTTCTGACATTTAAGTGTGCTATCACACTTTTCTGTGATCTTCTCTAGTCATGCCTTCAAGTTTTATATTTTTTTTATATTTTATAACTTTATAACTAGTGCTTGCATTTTGTCCTGTCGGTCATTACAAACTTCTAAGCCAAAGGCAAATTTCAGTCAGGCAAACTTGCTACCTCCTAGATACAAGAAGTTTCACATTTCTGCTTTGCTATAGACAAATATGAAGTCCTGGCTCAAAAATATTTTCAAGTTCTGGCATAATTGAGATACAGATATTTAATTTTGGGCTTGTTTTTCCACTTTCACTTTGTGATTCTCTTATGTGAACAACAAGGGCCTGGTAGGACAAGCTGGCTCCTACTCCCAGGGGAACAGAAGAACCATGGGCATGTGTGCCACTGGTTTTCTTTCATAAGGTGTTCCCTTGCCCAGGACTAGGACTTCTTTTTGTCAGTTTCCATTAAAGGCAAATGACCTATCAGTCTGTTGGCAGCTGCATTAAAAAATTAAGATCTTACTGTCTATCTGTCAGGAGAGGGGATTGGTTAAGTGAGAGCAACAGAGAGTTCAGCAAAACTCCTTGGCTAAAAGGTAACAGTGCCCTTCTTCATCCCAGCAGAAATGTCTGCTGTTCCTGTCCCCTCTGTTTCAATATTAGATTTTATGCAACACTACAGAGAAAGACATGTCCTTGTTTCTTTTAATGCCAGTAAGTCACTACCTTTAGAAATAGTACAAGATTATCAATGGGATAATATCAGGGTGATTTGAAACTGTAGAGTCATAAATGCAGTGCCTCCAAACTTTCCTAAGGTAGGGCAGTAGGATTTCAGTTGATACAAAGTCCTAATTGTCTGTGGGTGACACTCGAATATATTTTACTGGGCTGTGAAAGTGAAATTTCAGGCACTTCCAGTCTTGAGTGCTACTATAAATAGTAGCTCTTGTGCTCACTGGGAATACACTGTAAATGCATTTCTCCTTCCTTACATTTTGAAATCACTTCAGAAATCATCCTGTAAATTCCATGCACTGAAACTCCATTCTGACAGATCACAATTTGTGAGAAAAAGGGAAAATTAACTTTTCGACCAAGGAGGAGCCTGAACTGTATCATTTCTACCAATACTTCCAGTTACTAAAATTTTAAGCTTAGTTTGTATTGACATAGTAGTAGTCATGTTCACCCAGGCAGAGGAATTTTCTTGATTAACATTAGGTAATATTGGAAAGTATTGGAGCATCAAGCCTGAATGAGCCCTTAAGTGACCACCAAAGTGCCATGGAGAGAGTTCTGTTAATGCTTCTTTTCACTTGGCAGCAGCCTCTTTAGATGTGAGGGTATCCCAAGCATTTGCTGTTGAAAGGAGGAATGGAAAGGAGAGATCAGCTGTTGGAACAAGGCCCGTGACCATTGCCTTTAGACAACGTAAGAACTGAGCTGGATTTTCTATGCTAGGCACTAACAGAATCCCTTCCCTAAGTGGATGATTTTTGAGTTTTTCAAGTAGTCACTTTTTGGGGGGAGAACATTATGAGGGTTATGTAATACACTGTAAATATGCCAGATGCCAATAATGAGCCCAGTGCTACTTCTGTCAAAACCAGTGGTAAATTGGTCTACTTCATCAGAAGATAAACTGAAGTTTAAAATTGTATGAGGGGAGATGACTGTTCATTTTTTATGATTTTTCTTTACTTATTTCTCCGTTTTATCCCTTTTTGGTGTCACTACCATATGAATTTAATCCTATTCCATGTCCATTAGACACTAGTGCTGCATTAATGTGAGCTGGATATATAAAATCCTCCCTGGTGTATGGTCCTAGCTCCCATGGCATGTATAACAAAACCAACTTGGCTCCCTTGGCTTCTCTCATTCACTCCTAATGTATTTACCTACCCTCCCCACTTTTTCTAATCAGTTTT
>VWZO01002058.1:35226-50517 GCA_013396975.1 Bucco capensis
TACAAGGATTATAGGAACATGGGTATCGCTCCCCACACTTTACTGTGGGCAATGAGTTTAATGCTCCCTCTGCTATCGGCACAGTTATCGCACCAGGGGCCACAGGAGACCCCAAGTGATTTTCAGACTCAGCCTAGAATAAATGTAATGGCATGGTGAATAACCAAGGAAACATGTGAAATCATTTTCAAACATGCACATTTTTTCCCCTTTCCATGCAATACACTCTTACTCTCCAAAATGAGCTTGTACATTTTAAGTAGTGCATATGTGTGAATTTGTAAAATTCAGAGCTAGTAGTTTTTACACAGAAAGGAACTATTCCTTTTAAAACTGTTGCATTTGCAGTGTTCAAGGCCAGGCTGGATGAGGCCCTGGGTGACCTGGTCTAGTTAGTGATTGGCATCCCTGCTCAGTGCGGGGAGGTTGGAACTAGACGATCTTTAGGGTCCCTTCCAACCTGGCCATTCTATGATTCTATAAAAATTTAAGAAGACAGTGTTTATGTAAATATGCACACTTATCTCAAGATCACCATAGCCAGAGGTCCACATGCATAGCCAGACTGCATGTTCACTTCAGAGGAGACTGTACCACTCTCCTCTGCCAAAGACCATGAGGTCAGATAGTGACAGTGGGCAATAGGGACCAAATCTAGCTTGGTGTCTGGCAAGTTCTTCACAGGGTTTCATCTACCTGTAGGTTTGCATTGCTGCCCAGTGCTGATTACCACAACAGGAGCTTGCTCAAGAGCAGAGCAGGGCTCTCATCTTTCCAATGAGGAAACTGTGTTTTGTACAGTTTATCCTTTCAGTAGTGTTATCCTTATAGACGAACCCAGTGGGAAGCTAAAATGAAAGCAAATCTAGCAGAAGTTTTGTATAAAGATGTTTAATACTAAACTAAAGAAAACTGATGTATTATATAGCAGTTGCTCTATTAAAGTTGCTTAATTTGTGGACCACCCTCTGTTTTATTTATTGCTGGACAGGATCCTTCTGTTACCAAAATATCTAATGGAATTGGTAAACTGTTATGTTTACATGTTGTAAAATTTACCCCATTCCTATAGTAGGGGATAATAGTGATTATTCATATATACATTTGTTTAACCTTCACTAATTTATATGTAGTGTATCCATTGCTGCATCAGGGACATGGTTCTCTGTTGTTAATTTTCTTACAATAAATGTTGAAATACTGTCACAAGGAACAATATGGGTAAATTTCATTTTGTCTATGCAAGTGAAATGATCACTGGATCTTGGAAAATCTCCAACTCATGTTCTTCCATGGAAACAAAGTCTTACTAAGTAGTAGAGTGTTTCCACTATGAATTTCAAAACCAAAGAAAGTCAATCTATTATTTTCTTGGGGGTGGGGAAGTGGTGATGGCATGGATATTCTTAACTGTACTGTGCTGTAATTGCAAACAAAAGACAGGCAAATGAGTGTGACACGGAAAACACAAAAATTAAACAAATTACTTGCAGTCTGAAGCTGTGATCTTATACGCAGAGGTAGAAACTTTTTTTTTTTTAGTAGGCAGGATGACTGACTAAAGGCTAATAGTATTAAAATCAAATTCCATTTTATTCTAACCACTGAACTCATGATACTCTTATAGGTAAAATCCCAGCCACTGAAATCTAGGAAAAAAACCCAAATCCTACATGCCTTGAAGGGGCAAAATTATTCCCCATTTTGTTCTCTGATACAGAATCTGGATCAAGTTATTACCTATCATGTGTACATAAAGCAGTGAAAACCTGGAGGTTTCTAACAGCACTAGATGTTCTTAGAAAGTAATAATGTGGCCTTGAGCCCTTCTGCATGAATCGTAGAGGGTTGATATTTTCACGCAGGTATTGATCAGACAGAATTTGGGTCATACTTGTAGGAGGCTGTCACAGAATAGGCTCTACCAGGCAAAGCCTCATGCAGCAGCCTGTTTGTTAAGGTTACACTAGTCTTAGGTTTTATTTTACTTCACAAAAAATGACTCCTGCTGTCAGAAGTTCATGTTCTTTGCAGTTCCATCTGCAATATATCAATGTTCCTTGTAGTCACCAAAAGGTCTTTCTCTGCCTGTTGCACCTGGAAATAAACAAGCAAACAAACAAACAAACAGAGGCTTTTCAGGGTTGAAGTTTTATCATGGTTTGGAAACCATTATTTGAAGTATCTGCACTGGTTTCACTCAGCTCATGAAGTATAGTTCTTGTCTGTCTTTTACCTGTAAGATTTTTCAGCTGCATAGCAGAGTTCCAGTATTACAAGTAGGGAACTGAAGATGGATGACAACAGAAGATTTGGCTTAGAGATGTTCTCAATCAAATCTGAAGAGCAAAAAGTAAACGTGGAGGAACACCAGTATAAAGAAATAATGAATAGCAAATTACACATAGTTGCCATAAAACAATGTTTAAGCCCTTCTACTGGCTCATACAGGATTACCTGGCTTAGTAAATGAAAATACAGAATAATATCATTAATTTATATACCATTTTCAAATTTCTGGCACACTTATAGCTTTGCATTGCTCAGTCTATGCTTACAAATTTGCTCAAATTCAGCCACCTTACAGATGGGCAGTAGGTAACAGTTTCATAGCATACTGCAAAACAGTGGGAAGAAGGAGGAATTTTGCCAAAGCTATTGACATAAACCTCTAAAGAAAAATGCTGCAGAGCAAGCAAGAAATGCAGTTTTAGACACATATGGATGCATTCACACATGGGCAGGCTATATGTAATCTATGTCATCTGTAGTAAGCTGGTAGGATGAAAAGCTATGATTTTACTGATTCTAGGCATCTCAGACATTGTGCATCTTCCTTTGAGGTGAAGCAGAGGCTTTAGAGAAAACTACTTTTAGGGCAAAGAGATTTTTAAATGTTATGAATATGTAGCCTAGAAAGCATAAGTTTATTGATGAAACTATTATAGCTGGATGTGGAAGAATAACCTGCAGACAACAGAGGTGCTCACAGCCTGGCATTTCAAACATGTCACATTGCTGGTCCATTTTTAATGTCGGGGGCTATAGCCAAGTGTCAGGTTTAATTGGAATCACTGTATATTATCAGTATGGGACTAGATGCTGAATTTTTCACTCATGATTGTGAGCTGTTAATAAACTGGTAAGTTGTATTTGTAGTTCATTCTCATGTATTTGTTTTAAACTTGCAGATCCTTAAAATTGTTCACTTTTTCAATTAGAAATAATGATGATGGTTTTTGTTAACTCTTCTTTCCCTTTTAGCGTGTCTCTTCCTTTTATCAGAGAAGAACAGGGTAATAAAAGAAAGCAAAAATGAAGAAACATCCACTGACTTGTCATATTTTCAGTCATTCAGCTGAAATATAACAATCCAAGCATATTTTCCGGGCCCTTTAAAATAAGTCCCTTTTATTGAATAAGAAATTTCGATTTTTTCCCAAGCCCTATCCATTGGTCTTAAGTCACTCACAGTGAAACTGGGTTGAGCACCACAGTGACTCCAGAAATGCCTATAATTCCTTTCCCTTTCCTGTAGTAGCTCATGAAAGGCTGAAACACTGATGTGAGAATCACTGATAATGTTTTTCTTCCATTTCATTTGGATGAGATGATATTGCATGCATGAGTTAAGAGGCTGTCTTAATGCATGATTTGGCATTTTGTCATGGAACTGTCCATAAACCAAATCTGCTGAATATTTTTACTGGCTTGTGGTGGTGACAGTGGGTGGTGGTATCATTTTTTGAAAGCAAAGGCTGAATATCTAATTAATTTTCTCTAGTTTGCTTGGCTCTCCATTGAATCAGCTATGACCCAGTAGCTTCAGTGTGGCAATGATTTTGGAGAGTTGTTTCAGTGTTCACTTTGGTATACAAAACTGGGTTTAGAGTTAAATAATCAAGCTTTATATGGATAATCTATGAACCTGAGGAGTTGAATACAGTCCTGACCTTATTCAGTCTGTGCCAAAGCCTGCACCAACTTCCTGAGGGCTGAGAATTGTCATCATGTTTTACTTGAAATCATGGAACTATGGAATGGTTAGAGTTGGAAGGGACCTTTAAAGGTCATCTACTACAACGCCCCTGCATTGAGCAGGGACATCTATAACTAGGTCAGGTTGCTCAGAGCTCCAGACACCCTCACCTGGAATGTTTCCAGGGATGGGACATTTACTGATTTTAAGGAATTGCCACTAATTCTTCCAGAAGGCATTCTTTAAGATCAATTGGCCTTTTAAATATGGCATACTTAAAAGACTTCACTGGAAATCATCATAACCATGTGCCTTGTTACTGTAGTTTATTAAAGTGAAAAAACTTTGATTTTTAAGTGGAAAAAAGGAGGAAACTATAGCTTATTCTTCCTAAGTAAATAAAATTCTTCCTTCTTGATTTTTTACACAAGGCAAAGAAACAGTTTCAGAATTACAATTACATCTCTGTAAGTAAAACCAGCTCTAACAATGCAGTTTTCTGTCCTTTTCCTGATTACTCTGCAACCCCAGTTGTATTGAATAGCCACTAGTTTTTCCCGTTTACTCTGATCTTGCAGTAGCTTATTCACATTGTGTGTGTCATGCTCATCATTTTCCTATATTGTTCATGTTTCTACAGTTCGTTTCTTGTGTTTTGATTTTTAAGCAGTGTGATTCCTATATAGCTGTCACTCCAGTTTACTAAGAACGACACTTTATCTTTAGAGAAAATAAGGCTTACAGAAGTTGTGTGATGTGGAGGTCAAAGGCAGCAAGAGATTTCAGGTCTTTTAATTTGCATACACTGCCTACTCAGTCATGCTATTTAGATATTATATAGTATCCTTACAGTAACAGCAAAAATCTAAGAGAGAGAGGAAGATTCAAGAAAGAAAATCATCTAACCCAGAACTGCATGCCTCTGTGTGAGTGGATGTAGCATGCTATGGAGCTCAGTAACGAGGAAAAGAAATGCACCTTCTCTTAACTTTTAATGGTTTGCAAATTACTCATTGGAGATGCAGAATCAGGGGGAAGGATGGGACTGGCTTAGTTTGGGATGGATGTGATGTCAGCATGTGTAGAACTTTTAATTAAAATGGTGAAGTGATGACACTAGTTGTGGCTGCTTGTAACAAGTCAGGAATTGAATGGAGTGGGTTTTTTCTCACAGCAAAGTGATAGTGCACCCCAGGTAGATATTACCACAGCCTCTGTGGTATCACATTGCATAGTGATTTAAGATATGAGCAAGAGTCCTGCAGGAATTGTCTTCAGATCACCAGTCACCCTTCTCTTCTGGCTGATAAAGGAACTGGAGGCATTTTTCAATCTCCTGAAAAGCAATTAATTACTGTCTGTGTCTTAATATTCTTAATTATTTAGATTTGTATTATATCAGAAGAAAGACTATCTATGTCAGAATATGCTTATGGATTCTTTTTGTATCTTTAGAGGAAGAGGTAATCTGCTTTTGCTTAAATCAGGTATGTCTTGTCCTTATACATCAGTTTAGCATCTACCAGCATCTCCAAAATAAATCCTTGTAGAAGCTGAAATAATCTATAGCTGAACTGTACAAAAGAAAGTTGGAGCTAAGTTGGGTTATGGTTTTGTGCTTGTAATGCTGGAATGATTTCTTCTGTATGTTAGATTTATTTATACCTCCAATCTAAAGTACAGTTTTGCACTTTTGGGTCTTTAGAGAGGAGCACTCACTAAAAATTATGAGGTAGCTAGAAATGGGATTTATAATACACATTCAGTCTGTTGGCTAATAGATTTTTCAGACTTATTCTGTAAATACAAGTTCCATGTAATGTGCCATTCTATTCAATGGAAGACAGACATAGAGAAATACTGTCATTTTAATAGAAGTACCCTACTTTTTTATGGGAAATTTTTGTGTGTTTAGATTATGTATGAAATGGTATCTGTATATGGTCACTTTATATGGTCTTAATTCTGCATACTCTACCCACTCAGTCAAAATTTCCCACAGAGAGTATTTTTGACTCATCAAGACTTGCAAGTGTAAGTCCCATGGATCTTAATAAATAAGAATATATCACAACTGAGAACAGCCAGAACGTCACAAAATCATTAATCGACAATTTGCAGAATGCAGAAAAATGTCCCTTTTCCACTCAAAGCCTAATTATTGTATTGTAGAATTTTGAGACACTAATAAGGACTTATTGAACTTTTGCAAGCCTATTGCCAGTAGGCAATTTATTATTCAATAAATCCTCCACCCATGATCAGTTAGCTAATGGAAAGTGCTCCAGACTTGAAATAACAGCATGTTCTTTTTCTATTAGCACAATGTTTGCATTATAAAGATCAAACAGAATATTTATTAGCACAATATCTACAGAAGAAAATTCCAATTGACTCTGGATTGTTGGGAAATTATATATTTTACATCAGGCTTCGAAATAGTCCCCTGGGCTTTGACCATGGACTAGTTTTTCTCCTAGTTTTATCTTCTGGCCAAGAATTCTCTTGTTTGCTTTCAGTTTTGTTTTTCCCTGCATCTGTAGTTAATGCATACTGAAATTCCTCAACAACAAAAATCTGAAGTTTGTCCTTCATATATTCCTTCTAGACATTCACTGTATCTCTCTATAGCTTCCTTATGCTGCTTCTCTGCTAGGTACCTTAGCTGTGGGGACAAATATCCTGTGGTATTTCAGCAAGTCCCTTGCCAAGACAGAGTTTGAGTCTGGGGCTGCTCTATAGATATATGTGTGACCCCTTTGTAAGACAAATGGACAAGGATATCATGAAGTTGAAATCAGGGCATTGTACCCAGAGAAATAGCATTCAATTTCTATAGATGGATGAGTAGATAGATTTTGCTATTTATTTCCACAAAGCTTGAGCTCACCATTTCATTAACAGAAGTACCACATGGCTTTGATTAACTAAATGTTAAATCCGTCTTGTGTTTCATTAGTCCTTGCTTGCATTGGCAACCTTAGCCCACATAAAATTGAGAGCACAAATGAAAAGTCCTATTTGTTGTCTGGTTTTATTAGAAAGGATTAGTTTTTGCAAGAGACTGCTTACTGAGTTGTACCTCATCTTGCAGAAGGTAGCCGAGAAACAGACAAACTGGAGTCTAAAATCGAGCTGAGATGATCTCGATGGAGCCAGGGACTCGGATGGCTGAAGAAAAAAAGTCCCAGTTAGATGGAAAGTAGAGCACCGCGTGGTCAAGATGGTGAGGCCATGTGGCAGTTCTCTCTCCCCTTCTGCGTGTTCTCTCTAGTGAGGCAGGAGGCAGAAAGAGAGGAAGTAAAGAGAGCTTCTGTCCCTTTTTATAGTCCGAAGAAATTATCCCAGCATCCCACATGGCAGGCGTGGCCGTGCGGTCTTTCTGGTTCTGCTGATTTGCACATGAAAGTCACTTCTTTGCTTGCGCCCACGTGATCTGCCCAGCCTGCAGGTGTGTGCTCAGTGCTGTTCCATACTACGCTGGGAAGCCCTGGCAGGGGTGGCTCAGCCACTGCTCCAGCCTGCCCCATACCCATTTGTTACCGTGGTTACCAGCATCAACAACCTGGGGGAGGGGGCAGCAGCAGCAGAGCAGTTTGGAAAACAAAACAAACAGGTTTGGGAGAAGGAGGAGGAGGTAAGGTGGACACAAAGAACTTTCTGTTTCACGTACCCCATCACACACTCATCACTAAATTATTGTGGATGTTCCTCATGTCTTATAAAGAAGAATTCGTATACCAGTGCTGCCTTTTGAAGGTTGCCCTAAGTCAGCACACAATATTGAGAAATTATTTGTTGATCAAAATAATAGGTCCTAGATATTTCCTTAGGTATATTCCCTCCAGAGTGTGTAGGACCCAGAATATAGACTGGCTTGGGCAGTCCAATGTCTACAGCACTTCTTTAGGTATGCTACAGTCTGTCTGTGGGTGGATTTTGAAGAACAACTACCCTCCTTGCTACTTCCAAGACATAATTGCAGACTTTAACTGCAATTCTACTCCTGTGGAAGTATGGTGACTTCTAGTGACTTGGACAGATACTGACAGGGAGGTCCTCTCATACCAGTATGTAAGTTTTGCAGACACGAGAGAGATGTGCTCCAAATACAAAGAGCGATACATGTTATTTACTTACCCACTATTGATAATTTTAGATACTTAATACAATAGGTTTCTAAAATTTTGAGCTCTTTGAGCTCTCCCCTATTTTTAGGTATTCATTCTTAAGAGACACTTTCATTCTAGATTAATTCTCAGGACTAAGACAGGGTAAAAAGAAGTGCAATATTGGCAGTTCAGTCCATAACTTCATCATAAATAAAAAAAAAAGAAGATTTAAATGTTTGGGACCTGCTATATTTCCAGACCTATAAGTAGTGTGGGAGTTAGCTTTATAAGGTTTCTCAAGATGTCTGAGCATGTATCATCTAGAAAGTTTAGAGAGTTAATTGACCTTCTATAAGGTATCATTTGGTTTCCATATATTCCTACCAGGCCCTTGGTTTTAGGATGACTTTTGTTAGGCAACACTGAGGGACATAAACATTCAAATACATCATGGAAAGAATCATAGAATGGCTCAGGCTGGAAGGGACCTTAAAGATCATCTAGTTCCAACCCCTCTGCTGTGGGCAGGGATGCCAATCACTAGACCAGATTCATGTCTGGATTACAACATTCTTTTATTTCATTCGGGTGCACCAAGTATCCCCCTGTCTATCATGTCATTTGCCAGTTTTCATTGTGCCACTAATGCTAGTGTTGTTAACAAAGTGTCCAGATTACCTTGGAGATAGGGATGATGGAAAAAATAAATAAATAAAAAAGCAAACATGAAAGTATGTGAGAGGAAGTAAATCTTTATTCTCATTGTGTTGCAACTCATTGAATCACAACTGCGCCTGGAATGAGGTCCCTGGATTTGCACTTCTCTCGTGTCCTGCTCAGCTGAGACATGAATCTTCCCCATCTTGAGTTAGTTAAAGACCTTCTAGTAATGCAAACTTGTTTGAAATTAAGTTTCCATTTGACAAGTACAGGGAAGGAAAGGCAGATTTCAGTTGCACAAAAATGTACATGCATCTATGTGCATCTTTAGGATCCTAAATAACCTCAGAGTCCAGTTCTTAAATATGTGTGAAAGTTGTCATCACTGAGATACAATTCTCTGATTGAGTGCTCATGGTGGTGAGGTCCTGGCCTGCATATATGTAGAAGATGCTTCTTTGTGGACATGACAATTAATGGCAACTACAGCTTTAGTTTGCTCCTAGTTTAATGTTCCCCTTGTGCAAGAACTTCCAAAACCACCTTGGTACTCTCTAAGACTAATTTAATCCTTTCATGCCCTGTATTAGACCACAAGAACAGGATTGTCCTGTTGCCCTACAGTGTGTATTCTCATGAGGATATTGATTCTCTCCAGCTCCATAAGTAAATGAGGTGAACTTACTAGGGTCTTATCCAGCGTCTTTGGTCAGTCAGGGATTCATTTTACAAGATATGTCAAGCCATCTGACAAGATGAGGTTACCTTTTATGTTATCAGATAATAAGGTGAGCTCTGTAATACTGGTAAGAGTGCTCTTGGACCTCTGTTTGGAAGCCATACACTTCTTCATTCTCAGACTTAAATGGAGGGAGAGTGTTATCACCCTGATGAGGATACAACTGGCATGTATCTTTAACCATTTCACCGCTTTTTCTTATGCTCTTCACTGTGTTGCTTTCTAGGATATCACTTCTGAATATATTGTGAGTATTATTTACAGCTAACTATGATGACCCAGATTATTTTTCTGTCCAAGTAAGCTTCCCATTCAGGATTATCTGAATACAAAGATGATGTGTCCTCTGATCAGAATAATGAAGAGCTTGAAACTTCATGTATCTGTCAAGTGTTAATGGAAATCCTACACCAGCTAGGCACTGTGGGCCTCCAGTTCTTAGAAACTGATCGAGATTTTTCATAATTTACATTTTAAAGTACTCTCTCAGAGATGTTACACTACATCAAAAGACTTACAATGAAGACTTCATTTGAGTAGAGTAATGCTGCACAAAATCTTTAAGTTTAAATCAAATTAGAAAAGGAAGCTATATTTTTTTCTCTAAACAAAAGTGAAAGGTAACCGTTTGTAGATAGCCTTATGGCTATCCAGCTGCTTGTCATGTTGGCAAAATGCTTAATGAACATAGATCATGGGCTTGTAAAACTGTTGCAGTGAAGATGAACGGTCTGATGTTAACCTTTCCACTGCTCTTTCTAGGCTGGACATGGAACATGTATGCTTCCTATTAGCATTGTCTGCTGTGGCATGCACCTTCTCATCACTAGATGAGGATTAGGTTTTCATTTCTTTCTAGCCCCTGATCAGTGTCATGGCTGCCCTCAACACTTGAAAATGTGCTCCATTCCTAAGGAAAAATAATGCTTTTGAGATGAAATGTAAACAAGTGAGTTTTATTCTCCCCTCAGACCAGGGGAGTAGGTTTCACTGGGTGTACAGTGGTTGTAATGGAAGCAGAGTGAGGACCTTTGTTCGACTGCTTTAAATGAAACTGTCCTTCACACAGACACATGCTTAGGAGGATGAACTTGCTTTGGACTCCAGGAGCACAAAATGCAAGGTGCTGACCTCTTCTGAAAAGTGGGCCTGTGGGATCTGACACAGTTCTTCCTGTTCCTGACATAGAGATACCCAGGCCACAGGAGGAGGATTTTGCCTAACACTGATTAGTTCCCTTGCTAGCCTTCTTGCTGGGACCTGTGAGCATCCTGTGTGCTGCAGGGCCTGAATTCTTGGCTGCGCTCAGTAGTGGAGGCCGAATTCCTCTGTGCTTTGGTTAAATCACTTTCCCTGGTATGTGGCCCAAGCGTTTACATCTGTGCTAGTAAATGGCTATAAAATGTGTAATTAGAAATAATTTATCACTATTTTACATAGATAAATGGTACATTGTTTGGTAGATAACTCCAAAAAACAAAAGGTAAAGTTAAAACAGATCCAGTTTTTACTGGATTTGGACTGGTCACAGGGATAGAGCAATCTGTTGCTGTCATTGCCCTTGATGTGTCCAGCAAGGATAAAAAGAGGATGTTGCAATGAACACTGATACAAAACCCAAACAGTGAGCTTTATTCACTGGGGCTTTCATACCAGCTTAGTTCATGATCTTTACATTCATAAGCAATAAAAATAAGAAAATTAAATGAATGGATTAGAGCAAGTGAGTGTAATATAATGCTTGAAAGATTGAATTATTTAAAAGAAAGTGGAATATGAACTATGAAGGCTTTATTTTCCTTTTTTAATCAAACTTCAAAGTATTCTCTGAGCCAATAAATTAGACAAGCGGATTTATGTTTTGTTTCTTGAGATTTCACGACTGGCACAGCTACATGGGCATTGAACCACTTTGGAGACAGATAGAAAAAAAGTACTGAACGGCAAATTCCTTTATTCCTGCTGACTTGCAGAAGAATCAGCCAAAAAGAAAACTCTTAGAATGTAATGAAGAAAGATTGCAGTGCTTATTTAACCAACAGGACATGGTGCCCCAAAGAGGGGAAACATTTTAATAAAATATATGAGCTTTTTGTTATCATCCTTTAACTCATATTTTTTTTAATATACTCAGTTGTTCCATGAATTCTAAACTACTTCAGCGCCCAACAGTACCTTGCAATTAAAACAGATGGCCATTCTACTGTAGGTTTCTTTGCAGCATAGCTCAAAGATGCTGATTATTTTTGCAACACAGCATTTGTTTCATGTTGCAGAAAAAACAGATGACTTTCTAGTGGGATGTCATCGTGTGGGGCACTAAGACTAATCAAATCATATAAAAAATTTGTATTTTTTTCCGGAATTTACCTTTCTCTGCACAGCAGTTATCCATTATATAATGCTTATACATGGCATTGAAAATTTTATCTTGCAAAAATCTCTATAATATTTTGAGAATTATCTTGATTTTCCTCAGTGGGTTGGTCTTTCATTCTGTCTAACAATAAAATAGCACATTTGTGTGCACACAGCCTGCCTTTTGTGTATAGTATTTTGGATTTTTTTCGTGGGATATGGATTGTCTTTAGAGTCACATAGATAAGAAACAAGTAAGGTCTAACATCCCTTTAAAAACAAAAGAAAAAGTTAGAAGGCTGAAAAAAAGAGGGCGCTTGTGCTTTAGACTAGTTGGTGTTGATGTTGTCAGTGGGTCAGTGTGTTTGGCAGAGATGCGGAGAAATTTGAGTCAGTGTGAAATTGATGTGTCCTATCAGCTTAGTTCATCTTGTACTTCTTTTTTGCTGTCTGAGGAGTCATAATTTCATGCTGACCTGTGCCAGCAATAAACTGTAACATGTTCAAGAAAATGTAGCTTCTTGAAATGAGAAGTTGGTAGAGAGCAAAGCACAGCCCATTTGTCAGTACTTGTTCAAGCCTTTGCCAAAAGAGTGTGGCTTCCTCAAGGTGGGGGACTTTTCCTCTTTTTGGAGGGGAGAATTCCAAACTGCCAGATACAGTTGGTCCAGCTGTAAGTTTTAATGCTGAAAATGACAAATCTAATAACTTCACAAGTGGATCAAGCAATGCTGAATCTTACTCCAGTGATGTAAAAGCTTATAGTGTCCTTTGGTTTATGCCATTCATCCTCCAGTGGACCAGGGCCCTGGAGCAGAAATAACAGAAGGGAGAATATTACCAGCTTCTCAGCAACTGCAGATCAAAATATCTTCTTCAACTACTATTGCATTAATATATATAAATATACTGATTTGAGTTTGGTGTGACCTGGCTTGAACTCATTGCAACAGCTGGAGCCTCTAAAGAGCAGGCAGCTTTGCTACAGGAAGGTTAACACCCAGGAGAAGTGGGAAAAGAGAAGGTTCAACCAGTTGACAGTCATATCTTAAATCTGTGTTGTTCATCTGTTGCTGAGACATTGCTAAAAGGCCAAGGTAGAGTAAGCACAGCGCTGAAATTCAGTTGCACAAATTATTCTTTTTTTTTTTTCCTACCTTTTTATTGCTTCTACACAGGAAAGACTAAGAGTTTTCGGGTTATCATAAGTTATGCTTGTTTGGTGAGCAAATTTAATCCCACAAGAATCTTTTGTATATTCTTCATAAATAGCTGGAGGACTATCATCTTCTTTAAGGCTGCAGAATACACTCACCAGGAATAACTGAAAAGATTGTAGTATCTATCCAGAGTAATAATTCCCAGAAGTTTGAAAAGTGTTTGGTAATGTCACTTTAACAGACCTTTTTCAATAGAATATTTGCATGTTCATCATGCTTTAAGACAAGGGAATTTTAAGGATAAAGCTAAGAAGATGACAATTGATGTTTCTCTTCTCCCACTGCCAGTCCAAGCATTATATCCAGCACGTATGTACCTACTGAGCAGCTTCTATTTTTTACAAATTGTTATATCTTAATGATACAATATGGTGTTACTTGATTTTTTCCTTAAATTTCCATCCTTCCTGTATTTTATTACTGAATAAATGTCTGAGGGTTTGACTATCAGTTTTGGAAGTCTTACATTAGCCTACAGATTCACTGAATAATAGCCTGCTTGAGCAAAATGATAATATGTTAATGTTTTCACTGACAAAATTCACTAAAGACATGTTTGTTTGTTGTTTTTTCATTTTTCAATCACCAAGCTGATCTTTGTTCTCTGTTTGGATATTGACATCATGACAAACTTTGTGAAAATTGTACTTCTGAAACACTGCCAAGCTTTGTGGATGCAACATTTAAGGGCCATATTTTCTTCCTTGAGTGAACTCAGAAACCTCAATGGAAAAATCAGTTGATTCCTCACATGTAATCATGGAAAGATTGCTCCATAGGAGTATATTCAGATGGGACTCTTCAAGGAGCCTAAAGGAATTAAGTGTCTTGTTTATATATCTGCGTTAAAATTGTGTTATTAGTACTTTCATCCCACAGCTGTTAGAGAAGGTAGCAAAGCTCCCTTTTGATGCATAGATGCGCTGTAACTTAAATCACAGTTTGGGGAACACATATGTCAGTCAGGCATGGCTGATCAAATTACTGAGCACACTGGCTCCGTACTCACATTGCCTTTTTAAAAGTTATTAGGCAAACAAGAACTATGGCCTCTCCTTTTTTATCTCATTGGCACAGTGAGAATGAAAGTTAAGGCTGTAAGAAAGAACTTCACTTGGTGCTCAGCAGCCCTTGGATTCGGCATGGGATGCTTTTTCTGTTTTTTAGTAGAATACAAATCAATAATACCTTGCATGTGTTGGCTTAGTAAGGTAGCCCTGGAAGCTCTGCCAAAACAATCTCTTCTATGCAGGTCTCTTGTTTCATACCTTCTCTGTTTGCTCTGATGTTGCCAAAACCAAAATGCTGACAATGATCAGGAGTAGGAAAGTGGACACAGAAAAGGAATAGGGGATTAAAAGAACCCCAACAAACAGTAATCCTGAGAAGCTAATATTTAGTACAGAGATATTTAGTCCTGAGTTATTTAAGTCACCTTGTAAAGCTCCATTTTAAATGTCCTATTCCCATTTACATGAATGGGGAATGGTGTTTCACTGTTGTTCCATCTCTTTGCTGTCCTGTTCCTCTGTTCTTCTCTCTCTGCTCATTTCATTACTGAGTGATTGTCTGAATGTTTTGCAAACTGGTGGGTGTGGATTAGAATAGCACTGACAAGCACATGTAACTGGCCTTTTCATTTTTGCTTCTGAGTACATGTGGATTAGCTGTCACTGTTTCTGGTATTTATACTGCTGGCACTGGTGAAGATACTAGGCTTACTTCTTGAAAGCCTTTCCATTTATGGAAGACTTTTTTTTTAACATTGTAGCAGCAGTGCTGGTTTCTACTAATAAAAGAAGCAAACAAGAGCCTCAGTACTTACAGTGCAAGCAATAATGCAAAGATAATATATTTTACTATGTCCTCCCATTTTTGTACTGCTAGATGGGCAAATAATTCAACTCCTGTGGTAATCCATATAAGCCAGAAGGCATTTTCTGCCAAGTGCTAAAGTGTGTATTTTCATGTTCAGATAGCTCTGGGAAGGAGGCTGGGAGCTGGGGCTCCTGCTAGTTAGTGAAATTGCCCTTATTTACACCAGATTCTTGAGTGAAGTGGGTCTTGTTCACAGAATCACAGTATCATTTGGGTTGGAAGGGACCTCTGGAGGTCATCTAGTCCAGCCCCCCTGCAGTGGGCAGGGACATCCCCAACTAGATCAGATTGCTTAGAGCCCTGTCAAGCCTTGACTTGAATGCCTCCAGGGATGTGGCCCCAACC
>VWZO01002062.1:0-13894 GCA_013396975.1 Bucco capensis
GAAGTGAGTCCCATCACACCTGGTGCAGCTTGATCAGGACAACAAGCCATCATCATGATCATCTCCATCATCATCACCATCCTAATCCGTCTGGTCATCACATCACAGCCTGCTACCACACCTCCTTCGCTTACTTTTCCTGCCCCTAAAAAGATTTCTACTGTTAGGCTTGTTCATGTTATTCATCATTTTTTGTGTCCTCCCTTGTATATTCAAATACTTTCAATCTCTTCCCCTGCGTAGCAGTGCTCAGGTTTTTGTGTTCTTAAAAAACAAAAAGGGAGAAATTGTGGGAAAACACACCAAAGTATGAAGAATGGAAGAAACACGCTTTAATGATGAAGCTGAAGGATAACACCAGAGAAGCTGAATAATGAGAGACATGTTTACCTGGACTGAGTTTTCTGTTAAAGATGAACTCACTTTCTTATCTCTGCTGGCTGAATGCCTTGCCCATTGTTGCTCTAAGTACCCTATTAAGCTGCCTTTGTACTCCCTGTAGCAAGGGAGTCAAACAGGTTTTTCTGCATTCTAGTCTTTAGTTTCCCTGCAGCTCAGAGATGACTCATCCTAGAAAAGCAAGTCAAACTGGTTTTTAGTTTCTGGTTTTTGTTTCCTGCCATGTGCTGGAGCACATGGGCAGAGAGTCTTGAGATAGCCCCTCCTTTGTCCTAATGCTATCGGATTGTTGCCCTCAGCTTCTTCCCTACTGGATAGCCAGCCGGATACCCTGCCCCTTCCTGTGTACTGACCAGCCTCCTACCCCAGCCCCTTAAAAGCCCAGTTTTTTGAATTAAACAAGCTCTTGCTTCCTGACCTCCTGCTTCATCTCTTCCTTCTGCACCCCCTCAATGCTGCAGAACTGACCCCCACAGAGCTGTCCTTTTTTGCCATACGCCAAAGAGGACCTTTGTAAAGCTTTCTTAGACAACACTGTTGAATTCTTTTGAGGGCATTCCCTTGTAAGATTGAAAAAAAAATTCTTAAAAGTATAAAAAAGGATTCTCCATAAATCTAAAGACGTAGACTTACATTACAACTCCAAGATTTGCCAGCAAGAGTGAGTTCAATCCTAATTTCCAACAATAATGGTGTCAAAGGGATTTTAAGGGGATGGGGATTATTCTTCTCTGTTTTCTCTCTATTGTAGTCAGATTCTATTTTTCTTCTGCTCAGTAAATTCCTCAATCATTATTAGAAATGGTAATGTTTTATACTAATTTTGGCCAGTGGAAATAGACTTTCATTAACAATTTCCAGTTGTTCTTTCTTCTCTCTAGCTATGGAAGGTAGTGTGTTAATTTCTCTTTATCCCCAGTGACAGCAAGACTGTATTTTATATGTGATGAGTTATTAGACATGTCTTTAGTTTCTTTGAGACTTCTTTTAATAGTCATCATAATGTTTCTAAGTGCAGTTTTGCTTCTTACTATTAAAAGGCCTGTCAACAGAACAGCATTTGCATCAGAGACCATAGAATCTTAGAATGGTTTGGGTTGGAAGGGACATCTGGAGGTCATCTAGTCCAACCCCCCTGCAGTGGGCAGGGACAGCCCCAACTAGATCAGGTTGCCCAGAGCCCTGTCAAGCCTCACCTTGAATGCCTCCAGGGATGGGGCCTCAACCACCTCCCTGGGCAACTTGTTCCAGTGTTCCACCACCCTTGTGGTGAGGAACTTCTTTCTAATGTCCAGTTTAAATCTACTCCTCTCCAATTTAAAAACATTGCCCCTTGTCCTTTCACTCCAGGCCTTTGCAAACAGGCCCTCTCCAGCCTTCTTGTAAGTTCCCTTTAAGTACTGGAAAGTCACTAGTAGGTCCCCCCGAAGCCTTCTTTCTCCAGGCTGAACAATCCCAGCTCCCTCAGCCTGTCCTCGTAGGATAGGTGTTCCAGCCACCTGATCATTTTCGTGGCCCTCCTCTGGACCTGCTCCATCAGATCCATGTCCTTTCTGTATTGAGGGCTCCAGAACTGGACACAGTATTCCAGATGAGGTCTCACCAGAGCAGAGTAAAGTGGCAGAATCACCTCTCTGGATCTGCTGGCCACGCTTCTTTTGATGCAGCCCAGGATGCGATTAGCCTTCTGGGCTGCCAGCGTGCACTGTTTGCTCATGTCCAGCTTCTCATCCACCAGCACCCCCAAGTCCTTTTCTGCAGGGCTGCTCTCCATTATATCATCCCCTAGCCTGTATTGATAGTGGGGATTGTTCCAACCCAGGTGCAGGACCCTGCACTTGGTCTTGTTGAACCTGATGAGGTTCACCTGGGCCCACCTCTCCAGCTTGTCCAGGTCCTTCTGGATGACATCTCACCCCTCCAACTTATCATCAGCACGCCATAGCTTGATGTCATCTGCAAACTTGCTGATGGTGCACTGAATGCTGCTGTCGCTATTGTTTATAAAATTATTAAACAGTATAGGCCCCAGTACGGAGCCCTGAGGGACACCACTTTTACTTTTACTTTTCCAACCAAAACACTCATCACTTTACAAAGGTATGTGTGAACATGTCAGCAGCCTTGGGTTCTATCAATTCCAGGCAGAAACTGCTACATTCCTCATGTTCTTACTTTTAACAAGAGTTCTAGCACAATCTAGAATAAGAAAACTTCTCTGATTAGTTGAAAAGACTTTATGTTCAACAGATGGGGCATGGCTACAGTACATGAGCCTAAACTAATCTCATTATCTGGTGGCATTTTAGAATTTAAGGTCATTTGAACAGCATTTGCTTTCAGGAAAGCTGAAAGAAAAGAATGTAGCCAAAATTAAAGTACACAACTGAAGACTCATAAATTTCAGAAGAGTTCAGATTCGAGTTTTCGTGTATCTAGAATATAGATGCTAAGAGGAAAAACACTGGAAAATATGAAGTCTGCTCTCTAAGCAACAGCTATATCCTACAAAATGGTTGCCAAGATGATTTGTTTAGCTTTGGCATGTAAACATACCCTATAATAAATGACTAAAAATTCTGAAAAATGTAGTTGGCAAAACATGCGGTAAAATATGCTACTTGTCTTCATCTTATATCAGCCATATAGAAAAGAAAAACTGACAGATGAGTAAAATGCATACTGCAACTAATTAACATTCATCTAGACTGCTTTAGAAATTATTCATGCTTAATTAAGCTCTTTTAATGAAAGTAAATATGTTGGAGATGAAGACTGGCAGGTCATCTTCTAGTGGGTTGTCTATCAGCTGTTTGGTTTTTGAGAAACTAATGAACGTTTGAGCATTTCCATAGTTTGTTAAGTGGCAGTGATACACGATCAAGTGTGGGTATTTTATTGCCATGTCCTATTTTCTTGGTCTAGTGAGATTCTTTCTTTTCTTGAATCCTTTCCTCTCTAAAGAAATCTACATTGTGTTTTGACTGTCTAGGCATAGGTCAGACAGAGCAAGAGTAGTGATGAGTGAATGCAAAAAAAAAAGTACATTATGGCAGGATTTGCTAGTTTAATCTTCCTATATTAAGTATTTTATTCCAACACGGAGGGAAAGCATTGGAAAATAAATCCCATAGTTTTTAGAGGTTTTGTTAAATTACTAAGTAAGTTCGGCAAAAGTCAACTGCTCCATACAATCTATGCTAAATAGTCTTCTTGTCAACTGAGAGCTTAATGTCTCTATTTTCATTCAAGTGATGAGTAGTAAACATTTTTTTTAGAACTTGGTGATAACCTACATTAAATTCTTTTCACTATTACATTTGAAGAGACATTCAGAATTTACAGTACAGTAAATAGATAAAAAGTCAATACAATGTTGTCCTTTGTTACAATATCACAGGTTGCAACACCAGCTACATTACTTCATAACCAAATAATGAGCTATCAGAAAATGTATATTTGAAGAAATGACCATGGCATAAGAGTGTATGTAGGAAATATTCAGCAGGCCTGATTTGCACTAGTTCTTGGTCCTTTGTTAATATGTACAGATAAACAAATTTATTGTAAAAGAGGAACAGCAGTATTTTATGCCTGAGACATGAATGACATGCAGTTTAGAGAAACAGGATTTACTCTAAGGATAAAGAACTGATCTGTCACTGATTAAAAGCTTGAGTACAGACTTGGAGATGTAGCAGACTCCTTGTAGTAAGCCTCCTGAGCTCCTTCCCTGTGCAGAACCCTGTGTTTCTTTCCTTGGTAATCCCAACGGTGAAGCATTGCTCTGCTGAAAAATACAGGATCTACACCTATGTAGATAAGCCATTCTGAAAATTAAATGAAGATAAATCATTTTTTGAAGTTAAAGCACATGGTTAACAGCGCCGAAAAACAACATTAACACCATGAGATGTGATGGCAGGCAAAATACTCCACATTTTCCCAAAGTCCATCTAAAAAGTTACTCTGTCTCAAGTGACCATACCTTCATACCTTCTTGTGAAATAGTAAAAACAGGAATTTAATTTAATAAAGAATGGAAACACTACATTTAAGTTAACTATTTCTTCATCCAATCCCATGAAGATTAAAGTCATTTTAGTTTTTATGCCAAGCAGCATCAAAAGCTAACTATGTCATAACCTTCCAAAAATCTTTGGACCAGTCATATTGCTATATTAATTGTTTTATCATAAATGAGAATTGGAAAGGAATTTCTTAGAATAAGAAAGATATTCTGCAGATAATACTGACAGATACTGGGTATGACAGTACTCAGAGAGCTGACAGGGTCTGTCTGAAATTTGATAAATCTTTGACATTTTGCCAGCACAGCAAGTGATAGAGTTGAGTCAGGATTTGAAATCAGTCCCTGGCTAATACAACCCACTGTGTAAAAGTAGTTATTTTTAATAACTTTGTGTGATTTGCACTACGTCATCCATTCCTTGTCATGATATTGGATTCTTAATGTAAGAGGAGAGAGACTATTAATCTTGCTAATAAAGTATTTGAATACAAAATGTAGAGAGTTATGCATAACAGAAACCATACAGAAGTTAATGGGCCAAATTTAGTACTGGCTTAATTCCACTCAAATCAGTGGATATAAACCAAATTTCAGTCTGAGTTAATGAATTTTGTACTATGCTAGTGAATTTCTGTCATACATATGACTTGATATTGTAATTGATATTGATATTGTATTGTATTTAAAGCAACAAATATCCCCTGCTGAGTGCACTATTGCTTATTGTCTCAGCTATTTGTGTCAAAGACATTGGGATTATCTGGAAGTACTTTTTATCCAAACAGACAATGACAAAGTGAATATCTGATGAGTATGAAAGGAGTATTTTTATGGAACTACAGATTATGATTAATAGTAAACAATAGCCACAATGACTTTTTGAAAAACAGTAATCAAGATCACAATTTGTTAATGAAGTTAAAATACCCAACAACACAACAACAACAAAAACCCTTAGAGAAAGAGAACGTGACTTTTTAACAAATATGGCCAGTTTATAAAGAATTAATGATCACATGCTCAACTTTTCCTGTTTTAAATAGTGATATATCATGGGAGCAATTTGTATTAAGTTAATTTATTAATTAAAATGACTGTTGCTACGTAGTAAAATTTTTGCTTAATTACTTAATAAACAAGCAAGAAAATATTTCACGTGGACTAAATAGCGAATAATCATCTTCTGTGAAAATTGCTCTCTAGACTATAGAGAATAAAATAAACTTCTTTCTATTCTACTGATGGAAAAAAATGATACAATACCCTTTTGCCCAACTGAATTTTCAAATTTCCCTTCTCTGGACCACCTGTTTCAATGTCTCACCAACCTCATCATAAAAAATTTCTTCCTTATATTTAGTCTAAATCTATCCTCTCTCAGTTTAAAAACATTACCCCTTTTATTGTCACTACAGGTCCTGATAAAAAGTCTTTCTCTGACTTTCTTATAAGCCCCTTTTAAGGATCAAAAGACCACAATAAAGTCTTCCTGGAGCCTTCTCTTCTCCAAGCTAAATAATCCTAACTCTCTCAGCCTTTCTTCAAAGAAGATGTGCTCCAGCCCTCTGATCATTTTTGCATCCCTCCTTTGGACCTGCTCTAACACATGTGTATAACAGTTTTGTATTGAGGACCCCAAAGCTGGATGCAGTGCTCCAAGTGAGGTCTCAGAAGAGTGGGGTAGTGGGGGAGAATCATCTCTCTTGACCTTTTCTGGTATGCTTTTTTTATGCAACCCAGGACTCAACTGGCTTTCTGGGCTGCAAAGTGCACATTGCCAACTCATACATACTATTTCATCTACTGGTGTCCTTGGGTCCTTGTCTGCAGGGCTGCTCTCAATCAGTTCTTCACTTAGTCTGTATAGATATCAAGGACTACCCCCATCCAGGTTCAGGACCTTGGATTTGGCCTTATTGAACTTCATGAGGTTTACATAAGCGTATTTCTCAAGCCTGTCAAGGTCCCTCTGGATGGCATCCTGTCCCTCAAGTAAATCAACTGCACCACTTAATTTATGACTATCCGTGCTATCCACTATCCTCTTTTTATCAGTGCACTTGTAAAAGGCACTGATGAGGAGCGTAGATGGAGCCCTCCCTGGATCTTCGTTTGCGAAGCCTAGCTATACTAGTACAACCTCGCTTCTCTCTCGAGTTACTCTAGATCACATTATTTAGGATTGTATCCAAAAGTTTTTTTAATATCTCCAGGGAAAAACACTCTACAACCTCTCTGGGCAACCTATTCCAGTGTTCAGTCACCCTGATATTAAAGAAATTCCTTCTATCAAACCCACATATCCAATTCAGAGGCAAGAAAGTTGAGCAGAATGATATCAGCCACCCTACAGGTATATATATCTGTAGCTCTTTTCTTGTCTAGGGATGGATTCATTCCATTGTAGAGGGCCATTAGGTTCATCAGGCATGACTTGTCCTTGATGAAACAATCTTGGGTGTCTCTAATAATCTCCTTGACTTCCTGTGTTTCAATATGTCTTCTAGGAGGATCTGTTCCATGAGGTAACCAGGTATGGAGGTAAGTCTGACTGCTCAGTAGTTTCCAGGGTCCTTCTTTTAAAAAATGGGTGTGATGTTCCATTTTCTATAGTCACTGGGAATTTCAGCTGACTACCATGGCTTTTCAAATATGATGGAGAGTCACTCATCATGCTCTTATACATACTAGAGTTTTGCACATCTCAGCATGTGTATTAAAAAGTTGCTCATGGAATTTGTCCTAAGAAGCAGAAAATGTAGGAAATATTGTTCTTTTTCCTTGTCTTTGATATGACATGTTCTGTTACCAATATTTTATCATAGATAATAAAATCTGTAAAAAAAGTTTTTATAAATGAAAGGAATTCATGTGTCCTCTTTATTGTCGTGTTCATGGGCAATGTCATCAAATATGCAGTCAAACATGCTCATAAACAAAGGTACTTTTTCACTTCATAGAACAAAACAATTATTTTGGAAAGAAATACAGCCAATGACCCCTTACATTGTGAAGAAGCAACTTTGATTTTTTTCAGGGCTGCAAGTCTGAATCTGCTTATTAATTTTGCTTTCATATAGTCAATTACTAATTCAGCTCCACATCATTTCACCTACTCTTTGAAATTCAATTTAATGGCATTTTTGTGAATATATTTTTTGCCTTAAAAAAAAATGTTATTTTCTTTTAACCTGTTCAGTAAGAAATCACATCTAAGCATTTCAGGGAAGATGCAGCTTCCACCAAGCATCACATAGAACAATGTTAAATTACAGATAAAATATGACACACAAGTTGTGTAAAATCAATTATTGGCCTGGATGACCTTTATAAAGACATTCTCAAAGGCATGAAACTCGTCAGTCTATTTTAATAGGGCGTTTCGAACACTAACTCATCTTTTTCTCCAGGCAACTGAAAAGATGCCCATTTTATTTTCATTGCACTTAGCTGGCTTCATTACTCAAGGGAACAGCCTCTTGTGGCACTCTGGGTTTTCTTTGAACTGCAGTGTGTTGCACATATGGGTAGGATTAGCTCATTAGCCTTCTGGCAGTCATCCTAGGAGAGGGACAACTCTGATTCCAAACCCGGGCAGATGGAGCTCATTTAGCCTTGTACGGCCTTCCATCTAAGAGGTTAAACCTCCGTCCTAAGGACTTGGCTGCCAGCGTCCAAGCTTGCTAGGCCCTGGCAGATGAACCTTAGGACTAAAGGGTGGGTCCAGCTCTGAGCATGCTGTGTCTCACCTAAAAAAAATCCATTGTGCAGGCTCGAGGGTGCTATCCGCTATCCTCTTTTTATCAGCGCGCTTGTAAAAGGCACGGATGAGGAGCGTGGGTGGAGCCCTCCCTGGATCTTCGTTTGTGAAGCCTAGCCACAATGATAAGTGTGTTGCACATTCATCTACTTTTGCAGGATGGGTGTGAATTAATGCACATTAAAAAAAAATTCTTACCCTATGCAGACATTTGGCTATGCCAAACCTCTCCCTCTATCAGTGACTCTCTGCAGCATGGCACAAATTATTTCCCAACTTCTGCCCTGCCCAGCACAGATAACACATGTGAGGTATGACCAGGTGGAGGATCTGCTCAGCCTGGTGGCAGAGCTAAAAGAGGAAGTGGAGAGTTTAAGGAGTATCAGGGAGTGTGAGAGGGAGATAGACTGGTGGAGCCACAACTTACCATCCCTTAGTTAAATGCAAAGGATGGACACTCTACCAGAAACAGATGATCAGCAGGCAGAAGGAGAGGACCTAAGGGATGAGGGGAAATGAAAACAGGTTCTTGCTTATGTTGGCAGGCAAATCCCAACTTGGCCTACCTCACCTTCCCAGGTGCCCTTACACAACATGTATGAGGCTCTGGAATTGAGGACTTGGCAGTTGATGAAGATGTAGAAGAACATCCACCCAGGGTTTTATTTAGAGTAAGTCAGGTAAGCACACACCTTAAGGCTGCCTCTTCTAAGAAAAAAATTGCTTATAGGCAACTCCCTTCTGAGGGGAACAGAGGGTCCGTTATGCCAACTGGACCCATTCCACAAGGAAATCTGATGTTAAATTTAAAATTTTGAAAATGCGGGTTTCCAAATATTCCTGTCAATTATCAAGCTTATAATACAGGCAAATAGGGTTTGTAAAGATTATATCACAAATAGTTCATCTTTTACCTGAAATCAGAATCAGGCCTCTTCTCTGTTGGTACATACTAGTGGTCTTGCTCTGGCTTATGGCAAACTTGAACTGAAGCTATGGGAAAATTTAATGAGAAATAATTTTTTTCCCCAAGGACAATTCAGAGCAAGAGCAGAGGTGTCATGATCAACACTTTCCAGAGGATATTCTCTTAATCTTTTGACATGAAAAGGACTTGCATCCTTTATAGAATCATCTGCAAATTGATATTTAAAACTAGGCAATTTGAACTCTCAAGGTGTTTTCTTTCTCACAGTTGAGAACTGGAAATTAACATTAAGTAAAGAAGAAAGAAAAAAAACCCTTCACGTAAGCTCATACTACTGAAAGAATCATTCTGACACAAATATGAATAACATTTTTGATGGTATAACTGATTCAGTAACAACTTCAGAAATTGTCAATGATATTATGGTAAATGAAAGGATAGGTTCATTTATCTGCATCAGTTAATCAATTCAAATGAACTTATTATCAATGAAGCACACAGTACATTTAATTCATGTTCTACTTGATGATGAACTATAAACGCAAGCAAGATAATATAAAAATTCTTTTCCTCTTTTAATACATGTATTAATAAATTATTGAAATGCATATGGCAGGAAGGGACATGGGGTTTGGATGCATTGAGAAAAAACATGATCAACATAATCTCAGGTTTTTTGTTGAGAATTAGCATTTGTTTGCACATCATACAATCATACATTTCAATTATGCGTTTACTCAGATGTTAGCCACTCCTTATATCTCAACCCCTCCTAACCATTTGAGGAAACTACCACCATGTAATAAGCAACTTTTCTGATTGTCAACCTAGAAACACAAACCACTATGAGAAATCATGTACCTTGAAGATCATTTACAGTATGTCCTATAAGAAAGAAAGGATTATCTGGAAAAAAGAAAAGTGGGGTAAAAAGTGTTTATAGCTAGCTACCCAAGCATTTCAATGTGTTTCTTTTCTAGATTAGACAAAAAAATAACAGAAAAAAATAATAAAAAAGGGGTCTGTTGTATGACCCAAGTAGATTCTTAGACTGAGACACTACTGAATTCATTTAGTGGTGACTTTATGTTACGTTTTGTTAATTTTTTTTTTAAACTTTACTGTGTTTTTAAAAAAAATGAAAATTGACAGTACAATGTTGGTTTGGTTTTTTTTTTTTTCATTTTTAATTTTTATATGGTCAGAGGCAAGTCTACAGGGTGGTTTCAAGATGCCGGTTGGTATAGTTGTTTTTTGTTTAAACCCTGTAGTTGTGTATGTACTTATTCAGAGAAGATGTTCAGTCATATTCAGCACTGCTGCAGAAAAAGATCTGTTAGCACATTAACATGGAAATTATTTTTACCGGTGGAAACATATTGTTATGTGTTTCATAGTTTTTTTTCAAATAGAGTATATATTGCCCACTTTTTTGGTGACAGTTTTCATTGAACAACTCCTTAATTCTCTGTAATTTTTTTAGGAGTACTCTAAGAAGAAAACAGTTGTGAAAAAGAGCTTTGTGTTTTACAGAGGAACCATCCAGCTTCATTGGTAGAATTCTGAAGGTTTAGTTTGCCAGTTCAATTTGGTGACACTAGAAGGCACTATAACTTGAAATGATAAAGTCTTTAAAATTCTGACTGCTTTTCAATTTTTAAAATTTATGGAAAGAAATGTGAGATTTTCAACACCAAGCTGGATAAAGCCTCGAGCAATCTGATCCAAGTGTTCTGACTAACAGGTTGGACTGTCTGGCTTCAAGTTCTGTTGAAGAGAAAAAGAGACTAAAGTCTATCTTTTTCAATTATTATTGGGTTCCAAATACTTACAAACTCATCCTTTCCTAGCCCTGAAAATTTTAAAAGTCTTCCAACAAACAAATATTTTAGTCTAACATAGACTAATTTAGATGAAGATTACTTCATAATTTATGGTCCTGGTTCCAAAGTGAATGCTCTCAGTAACTCAGCAGGTGCCTGTTTCTGAGTCCTTGGAAGTGTTAAAGAGTGAAGCTATTGTTTGAGTTATGGTAACAGGGTTTCAAGGTACCACCACCATGTTCAAAGTTCTCTTCAGCTGGTAAATGGGTGAAAGTAACATGATCCTGCTACCCTGCCTATAGTCCCTAATGATTTACAGAACACCTCCTGAATTTTGTAGTCCTTAAATGCTGCTGTGATGAAGCAGCTACTGTTTTTGAGGAAAAGGAAAGAGTTTGCCTTTCTGACTGACACATTTATCCTGCTGAGCTCAGATTTCATTACAATGATGATCTATGACCCTTCACAGTTTTCATCCACGAGTGGCAAAGGTCCCCAGGTTTAAGATGGAAATTATTTTCATTAAAAAATTTAAAAATTAAAAAATTTTTAATAAAAATTTTTAATAAAAGGTTTTTTTCATAAAAATGTCTTGACTTTGCTGTATTTTTCTTAATGGATCATATTCTTTTTCTACAAAAGAAAAGCTATGTAGAGAAAGAGAAATTTCAGGTGCTTCTGTCATAGATTTGTCTCCTAGTTTAATTTTGATATGTAATATCCCTTCATTAACAGGGTTAATTTTATTTAACTCTGTTGCAGAAGACTAGTACTACAGTAAGTTGTGGCTTCTGGAGAAACTGTAGGTGTGAGTCAAGTGCATCTAACTTTCACCTTCATATTTCAGAACCTTTCTACTCTCATTATAGTATGTTTTTCTACAGCATTGTTATACAGGTTTAAGAGGGGAGGAGCTGTAAAAGGTGAGAAGTATTATGGCTTTTTTCCAATAAGTCTCTATATAAAAATTACTAATTACATAATAGAAATAAAAAACTTACAAGAACAACACAGTTAGTTCTCTTGAGATATAAATGATCATCTGGACTTAATTAACTCTCACAGAAAATTATACCAAATAGCAAGTAGTTTCATTATAAATAATACAGAATTATTGGCTAATTGGGCTTTTTTGTAGTATACAGCATATTTGACTCAAAGTCATGTTAATTAGAGAAAAGGATGGATTTTTAATTTGCTTAAAGACAGGTCTAACCTTTGTACATGCTTATTGATTTGCTCCACATATATCACATCTGAGTAAACTTCTCAATCTGTGATCTTCAAATTAAAGACTATAACACATTAGTAGCTTTATCTGTGGATTAGTTAATTCTAATTGCCAAGACAGTTGAGGACTATTTATTAGCAAAAACCCAGAAATGATTGTATGACCACAGAAAAGATGGAACTTCTCCCGTTAGCTGTTTTCTGTGCTTATTTAGCATAGATATGAAAATAATTTACTAATATTTCATTGGAGAAGCATGATGTTTGCTTCCAAACATTAAAACTGTTCTTTCCAGCCTATGCTCTGTTGCTGTTCATTTTTAAACACCTCTTTGTTGTGCAGATGCTCTCGGTAGTGGTATAAGGTAAACAAACACTGAAGTGTGTGACATTGAGTAAGAAAAGATACACCTCTAGGTGAGTCTGCAGGACTTGCACTGACAGAGGGCTGACTTCCAATCCTTGTATATAAAACTAAGCTTTTTGACAAATGTATTTCAGTAGAACAGATGAAGATACATTTAATATGGCTGAAAATCTTCGGAACACACGTGTTCTATATTCTCAAAAGAAAAATTTATAATTATTGTAATTGTATGTCCTTGTCTGTCTTGTACTAGGGAGCCCAGAGCTGGGCACAGTACTCCAGGTGTGGCTTCACCAGCAGTGAGTAGAGGGGAAGGACCACTTTGCTCAACCTGATGGCAGCAGTCCTCCTAGGTCAGTCCAACATAAAATTAATCATAAAATATCAAGTCAAATAAAAATTTCCCTTGAGTGTTTTATAAAAAATTATGTTAAAACTTTCTCATAAATAATCATCTTTATTTTCTACATTTAAAAAAAAAAATTGGCATAAATCTCTACAGGTAAAACCTTTTAGCTATCTTTAGGGACGGCAGACCAGAACATGATAAGTCAATCATAATACAGGCAACAATTCTGTGATAAACAAAGATCAAATAAAGGTATTTTCTATAATCTTTTTTGTAAGAGTTTCTTTTACATGATATGGACATTTACATTCTCGCTTACAGGATAGCTAGAACTGCAGAACATATTTTGCTGAGAAAATTGTTATTAATAAAAAGGCTTAATTTTCCTTGATACTTTAGTTCTCTAGCACTCCAAGTTATTACAACTGGATCCATTAGATCAGACAGTGTTAGTACTATTGGAAAATTGGTAACAGTCTTCCATAAAAGAATGAAGTATTGATTTATTTTAATCTTTCCTAGTTCAGAGATCAGAATTGATTAAATTCCTTATCCTCTATAAGAAGGAAGAAGGGATCTGGACAAACACATGTAAACAAATTTTAGCAAAATCCATGATATTATGTCAAAATATGACTGGCTAGAAGCAATATCTTTTGCTTTATCCCTTCACTGTTTCTTTCTTTATAGATTTTGGCAGCTTATACTATTAAGAAGAACACATTTACTCTTCAGTTAATTTAAGTAATTTAAAGATAACATTAACAAATACGTGCTCCTCCCTAGACACGTATTCAGGATAATGCTACCATTGCTATCAGAATAATTAATGATTGAGACGGCTTGGTAATAGTTCAAGGATCTCAACTCACAGATATTAACTCCAATGGTTATTATCACAGAATATTCATGGCTGGAAATGACCTCTCAGATCACCGAGTCCAATGGAAAAAAAAAAAAAAAAGACCACACAACCTCAACCCCTCCCCCCCCAAGACCATGCCC
>VWZO01002062.1:15535-32136 GCA_013396975.1 Bucco capensis
TTCCCTTCCCTTCCCTTCCCTTCCCTTCCCTTCCCCACCTTTCTGCACCTTTCCTTTCCGCACCTTCCCACACCTTTCCACACCTTGCCACACCTTTCCACACATTTCCACACCCCACCCCCATTAAATGCGCAGAATGAGAGATATCAAGGAAATACTGATTTTCTGACACAACTTCTTTGGCATCTTCTTCAGTTTAAGGTGTGTTGGCATATTACAGGAAGCCTAATGAAAAGACTTGTACTAGTTCAAGTCTAGATCTACCAAATAGTAGGTTGCATAATGTGGAACAGCTTGGATAATGATCAATTGCTGGGTCCTGCCACTGCATTTAGACTACAATAAGTCCATGGGGCTGGATGGGATCTACCCAAGGATACAGAGGGAGCTGGCAGAGGTTCTCACCAAGCCACTCTCTATCATTTATCAGCAGTCCTAGTCAACTGGAGAGTTTCCAGATGACTGGAGACTTGCCAATGTGACACCCATCTACAAGAAGGGTCAGAAAGAGGATCTGTGGAACTACAGGCCTGTCAGCCTGACCTTGGAACCAGGGAAGGTTATGGAACAGATCATTTTGAGGGCAATCATACAGCAAGTCCAGGATAACCAAGGGATCAGGTCCAGTCAGCATGGGTTCATGAGAGGCAGATCCTGCTTGACTGACTAGATCTCTTCCTATGATGAAATGACCCACCTAGTAGACAAGGGGAAGGCCATAGATGTTATTTACTCAGATTTTAGTAAAGCTTTTGACACTGTTTCCCACAGTATTGTCCTGGAGAAGATGGCAGCTCATGGTTTAGAAAGGTTTACTTTTCACTGGGTAAGAAATTGGCTGGAGGGCTGAGCCCAGAGTGAAGCGGTGAGTGGTGTTCAATCCGGTTGGTGGCAGGTCATGAGCCATGTTCCCCAGGGCTCAGTGTTAGGGCTGTCTTTCTTCAATGTCTTTTATCAATGGTCTGGATAAGGGCATTGAGTGACTCCTCAGCAAGTTTGCAAACAACACCACAATAGGAGGGAGAGCTGATCTGCTTGAGAGTAGGAAGGCTCTGCAGANAAGAAAGAAAATCAGATTTATTGAAAATCAGCCTTATTGAGGCTGACCAGGGTGAGATAAGGTCCTTACTGTTGAACATGGAGCAAAAACTTCACAAGCAAATAAAAAGAAAAAATCAGGCACAAACACATAAATACCCAAAAAGACTCTCTACCACAAACAAGGTCAAAACCCCTCAAAACTTCATAATCCTAATAATCAATTAAAGGCTGTATATAATGTTGTTATAATAGGATTAAGACCAATGAAATGTTACCAATAATATTTTTCAGAAGTTGCCCATTGGTTTCCTGAAAATTCCCTGCCATGTTCTAAAAAACTGTATAGCACAAAGAAGTTTTAGTCTTCTCACTCTTCTCAAAAACCAGAAAATATAACATAGGCTACCTCTGGCAGTTACCACAGGATATTTTTGCTATCACATATGTAACACACAAATTAATATGAATTTTATTTTTTCTTACCTGCTATGCATAGGACAAAATTTCCCTTTGACAAGACCTGAAAGGAAATTTCATCTGACAAATTGAAACAAGCTCTGTCATATAAACCTACAACGATCTCTTTTACAGGCCTGTTACTTTATCACACTATAATGAAATTCTTTTGTCTCTTGCAGTGGCAGAAACTATCATAAAACTTATTACAAACAGCATTTTTCAATCCTACAAAATTAAATGAAACAATGCTTTCCTTTATAGTGCTTTGCTGTTTTCAGAGGCAAGTAAAGAACATGAAAGAAAAAGAATCCTCATGGGGAAAAAAACAACAAAAACCAGACAAAAATAATTTGTTATATCTCTGCTATTAAGAATGAAAAATATGATTTTATTTTCTTCTGACCATCCTTATGATATTTATAGCTCTTCTCCAAGCCCTATCTTTTTGTCTAAAATACCTAATATCCTACTCTACTCCAAATTTCAATATTTGTTTTAAAGCATCTTCTTTCTTAAAATCAGACTTGAATTGATTTGTGGTCCTTTCTCCTTTCTCTTTTCCCCTCTTCCCTTCCCTTCCCCTCTTCCCTTCCCTTCCCCTCTTCCCTTCCCTTCCCCTCTTCCCTTCCCTTCCCCTCTTCCCTTCCCTTCCCCTCNTTCTTTGGCATCTTCTTCAGTTTAAGGTGTGTTGGCATATTACAGGAAGCCTAATGAAAAGACTTGTACTAGTTCAAGTCTAGATCTACCAAATAGTAGGTTGCATAATGTGGAACAGCTTGGATAATGATCAATTGCTGGGTCCTGCCACTGCATTTAGACTACAATAAGTCCATGGGGCTGGATGGGATCTACCCAAGGATACAGAGGGAGCTGGCAGAGGTTCTCACCAAGCCACTCTCTATCATTTATCAGCAGTCCTAGTCAACTGGAGAGTTTCCAGATGACTGGAGACTTGCCAATGTGACACCCATCTACAAGAAGGGTCAGAAAGAGGATCTGTGGAACTACAGGCCTGTCAGCCTGACCTTGGAACCAGGGAAGGTTATGGAACAGATCATTTTGAGGGCAATCATACAGCAAGTCCAGGATAACCAAGGGATCAGGTCCAGTCAGCATGGGTTCATGAGAGGCAGATCCTGCTTGACTGACTAGATCTCTTCCTATGATGAAATGACCCACCTAGTAGACAAGGGGAAGGCCATAGATGTTATTTACTCAGATTTTAGTAAAGCTTTTGACACTGTTTCCCACAGTATTGTCCTGGAGAAGATGGCAGCTCATGGTTTAGAAAGGTTTACTTTTCACTGGGTAAGAAATTGGCTGGAGGGCTGAGCCCAGAGTGAAGCGGTGAGTGGTGTTCAATCCGGTTGGTGGCAGGTCATGAGCCATGTTCCCCAGGGCTCAGTGTTAGGGCTGTCTTTCTTCAATGTCTTTTATCAATGGTCTGGATAAGGGCATTGAGTGACTCCTCAGCAAGTTTGCAAACAACACCACAATAGGAGGGAGAGCTGATCTGCTTGAGAGTAGGAAGGCTCTGCAGAGGGACCTGGATAGGCTGAATCAGTGGGCTGTGCCAATGGGCTGAGCTTCAACAAGGCCGAGTGCAGGGTCCTACACTTCACTCACAACAACCCCATGCAACATTATGGGCTTGAGGAAGAGTGGTTGGATTGCTGCCTGGCAGAGAAGGACCTGGGGGTGCTGGTCGACAGTCAACTGAATATGAGCCAGCAGCACGCCCAGATGGCCAAGAAGGCCAAGAAGGTCAAGAACATGTTGGTCTGTATCAAAAATAGTGTGGCTAGCCAGATCAGAAAAGTGATCATCCTCCTGTACTCAGCACTCAGCCTCAAATACTGTGTTTGTTTTTGGGCTCCTTGCTACAAGAAAGACACAGAGATATTAGAGCATGTAAAGAGAAGAACAACAAGACTAGGGAGGCGTCTGGAGAATAAGTCTCATGAGGAGCAACTGAAGGAACTGGGGTTGTTTAGTCTGAGGAAGAGGAGGCTCAGGGGAGACTTTTTTGCTCTCTACAACAACCTGAAAGGAGATCGTAGTGAGATGGGGGTAGGTCCCTTCTCCGGAGTTACCAGTTACTCAGGACAAGAGGAAAGGGCCTCAAGTTGCACCAGTGGAGGTTTAAAATGGATGTCAGGAGGAATCACTGAAAAGTCTTGGAACAGGCTGCCCAGGGAGGCAGTGGTGTCACCATCCCTGTAAGGGTTTAAAAAATGTGTAGATGTTCTACTTAGTGACATGGTTTAGTGGCATAGTGGTAACAAGTAGATGGTTGGACCTGATGATCTTAGATATCTATTCCAGTCTTAATGATTTTGTGATTTTGTGTTGTTCCTAAATAGTTCTCCCTGAGATACTGTAGCTATAACTCTGCTACCACAGGCCTTTGTGGAAAAGGTGGTGAAACACCAGAGCAGTTAATTTATAACATGTGAAAGTTACCTCTAACAGCAAAATTCTCGACATGTAAAATTTTCAGGGACGGACTCCCTAATCCTCCTTTGACAGAGTCAAGGATCTGACCATTAAACTGTAAGAAGTCTGGAAAAGGGCATCTTGCTCCTAAAATATTTTGTTCTACTTTTAAAATGTGGTAAAGGTTAGATCTCACTTGATGTTCTTGTATGCCTGTTTTACTTCTTCAGCTAAGCCTCATGGAAAATGAAAATTCACTTATAGATGTAAAATACAGTGTAATCTGTACAAAGGAATTTTATTTCTCATTAAATTAGTAAGGGAGTGCCTTGTATCCTGTAGCCTGTTTGCACCTTTACAATACTTAATTTCACCTGTCTGACCTATGTTTGGTTGATTCTGCTGTTAACTGAAGACCTACCCTTTGAATATAAACTGCATTATAATTGCACTCTCTTGATACAGTATTTTACCTTTTTAACTTCTGTGTTTTTGTATATAATGAATTATTATAAGCACAGCCATCACAATCCATGTCACTAAGAGAGCAGGAAGTAGACTAATATTACAGGTCATAAAGAGAAAAATATTCCTGCTTTCTATTTAATTCTACATTTTAGACTGGTGTATTTTTGAAGGATAATTCATGTAGTATATCTGGCTCCATATATCAACTAAAATGTACATATCTCATTTCAATTTAATCTCTTCATATAAGTTAATTACCATTTGTCAAGGGTTAGTGCTGGGCGAGCCACTAATCCAGTGACAGATGCTCTCTATTATCCGCTCTCCCCCTAGGAAGGGTAGAAAGGGAATAAGGGAGAGAGACTTGTGGTTTGGAAAAGAAAACTAAAACTACTTTAATGAAAATAACAACAATAAAATTAAATATATATGAATGTACGTAAACCAAATATTGAATCTAATCCCTCCTGTGGCAAAAAGACTCAGCAGTAGATGGGAACAAGATGCAGGGGTTGGATCCTGGATCAGGATTCAGGAACTCGTGGATTAGGATCAAAGGCAGAACGGACAGGGTCCTCCCCAGATGCAGACCATTGAAGAAGAGCAAGAGAAGAAAAGAGTAACCCTCATGATCTTTCAGCTTTATACTGAATATTATGTGTATGGAATGGAATACCTAGTTGGTCAGTTTAGGGTCTGCTGAACTGTCCTCTCCTCCCTGATGTGAAGTCTTTTACTGTGCACCCCCAGACATGGTACACAAGTTTTATTAGCGACCTTGGTCTGCACACCAATACTTGGTACTAACTCTTAAGCATCAAGTTTTACCACTGCTAGAAGCAGGCACTGAATGTGAAAAAATGCCGTTAGTTTTGGAAAGTGGAGTTACCTAGAAGAGCTTTAGCTGAAATGTAAAATCACTGAAGAGAATTAGTTCTGTTCTTTAACTCAAGCTCGGACACCATCTTTTGGATATCTATTTCTCCTAGGAGATCTATCCCTAGAAGCTGAGGCTAGCCTCACACTTATGGAGATGTTATATGAAGTTTGAAACACCTCCTCCATTAATGCCTTGCAGAGGTGCGTTTAGCATAACCACAGGGGGTGGAAAGTCCTTTCTGATCTCCTTGCTTGAAATGGAACAGAATTAGAGAAAGCATACAACACCATGACAGAAACAGAACAAAGCAGCTGGCACTTAACTGAAATAAAACAAAAAAAAAGAAATTAAAAAGAGGTGCTTTAGAACATCTTCATATCTAAACTAAAAATCTGCCCTGATAGTCTATCACTTAGTCATCATATCTCTTCCCCAACCCTCAGCCTAAATGAATACTCTATAATGACTGTCAAAGCTTTTGCTATGATGAGAAATTTTGGCTCAGCTTTCCCAAAGAAAACAAGCAAACAAACACACAAAAAGATACCATAGAATATCTATGAACTACTTAAAAACATGCCCAGCTGGTAGTTTTGTTTTAGAACATCTTATTCCACAAATAACCACAATGCAGTCAACAAGCTGCTGATGAGTTAAGGTATAGCTATTTATCAAATGTTCCATTGTGATTGTTGAACTAAACACTGGTTTTTTTTACAAACGTTAAATTATTTCAGGCTAGGAAGACTGAACTAGCTTTTATAAAATAAGGTCCAGATAATCCTACTAAAAACCATTATCTTAACTCCAACCCAAGGACACTAAAAGATCAGTTCGCTCTAACACAAAGCTATTTAACAAGTGATCTAACTTTTCAGTTACACGGATTTCTCACAATTTTCCTTCATGTTGGAATTCTGATGTTTATGTTGTCTGCAATTAAGACCTATGAATCCATTATTTTGCTAATATAGTGAAAACTCTTAAGATTGGAAGTACATTGTAATAAGGCACCTATAAAACAAATAAACTACAGAAAATTATAATTAGACTATGTCACAATTGTAGCTGCATTAGATTTAAGGGAAGGGAAAATAGAACTCGAAAGAAAAACAAAAGAAACGGTCACTTAATCTGAAATTTAAATTTCAGTACCAATTCCATATATAGGCATTCCTCTAAAATAAAATTGTCCACTCAGGGAGCAAGGGAGGATATTCAGAATTTCCTTGTGTTTGAATTAGTTAGATGGCTGAAATTATCAGCTATTAATTAGAAAAGGTCATCTTAAAACCTTAAATATAGGAGTAAGAATTTAATAAGCAAACCTACCACAAAAGTATCTTTAAAATAAGAATCTAAAGATGAAACTGCACCAGAAAAGTGCTTGGAAATGCAGATTCTACATGGGTATCCAATCATCTGCTAGAGTTTGTATTGAGTGGGTTCTGGAACATTCAAGTTAGAAAAGAAAATATAAAAGTATTCTTCCAGAGAAAGCTAACTGCATAGAAAAAACACATACTCAAAGACTTCTCAGTGACCTCTACAAATATGCTAGAGTTGATAATACTCTGTTTCAGAATTATTAAAGAATTTGGGAAAAGCTAACATTATCTTGCTACAAAAGACACATCAGACTATGAGGATCTGTCGCCTGACTTAGAATCATAGAAACATAGAATGGTTTGGGTTGGGAGGGACATCTGGAGGTCATCTAGTCCAACCGCCCTGCACTGGGCAGGGACATCCCCAACTAGATAGGTTGCTCAGAGCCCTGTCAAGCCTCACCTTGAATACCTCCAGGGATGAGGCCTCAAGCACGTCCCTGGGCAACCTCTTCCAGTATTCCACCACCCTCTTGGTAAGGAAATTTTTCCTAATATCCAGTCTAAATCTACTCTTCTCTAATTTAAAACCATTGCCCCTTGTCCTTTCACTACAGGCCTTTGTAAACAGGCCCTCTCCAGCCTTCTTGTAAGTTCCCTTTAGATACTGGAAGGTGACTAGTAGGTCCATCCAAAGCCTTCTCTTTTCCAGGTTGAACAATCCCAACTCCCTCAGCCTGTCTTTGAAAGACAGATGTTCCAGCCACCTGATCATTCTCGTGGCCCTCCTCTGGACCTGCTCCATCAGGTCGATGTCCTTTCTGTATTGAGGGCTCCAAAACTGGACACAGTATTCCAGATGAGATCTCAGCAGAGCAGAGTAAAGTGGCAGAATCACCTCTCTGGATCTCCTGGTCACACTTCTTTTGATGCAGCCCAGGATGCAATTTGCCTTCTGGGCTGCCAGCGTGCACTGTTTGCTCATGTCCAGCTTCTCATCCACCAACACCCCTAAGTCCTTTTCTGCAGGGCTGCTCTCTATCATCTCATCCCCAGCCTGTATTGATAGCAGGGATTGTTCCGACCAGGTGCAGGACCCTGCACTTGGTCTTGTTGAAGCTCATGAGGTTCACCTGGGCCCACCTCTCCAGCTTGTCCAGGTCGTTCTGGATGACATCTTGCCCCTCCAACTTATCAACAGCACCCCATAGCTTGGTGTCATCTGCAAACTTGCTGATGGTGCACTCAATGCTGCTGTCCATATTGTTTATAAAGATCTTAAACAGAACAGGCCCCAGTACAGAGCCCTGAGGGACACCACTTGTCATTGATCTCCAGCTGGACTTCAAGCCATTGACCACTACAATCTGGATGTGACCATCCAGCCAGTTCCTTATCCACTGAACACTCTACCCATCAAATTCATAGCTCTCTAACTTGGCCAGTAGAATGTTGCAGGGAACCGTGTCAAAGGCCTTGCAGAAGTCCAGATAGATCACATCCTCAGGTCATTCCTTGTCCACTGAGGTTGTCACACTATCGTAGAAAGCCACTAGGTTTGTCAAACAGGATCTGCCCTTAGTGAAGCCTTAGACTAAGCAAGTTAATCTCTGATCACCTTCCTATCCTCCATGTGCTTATCAGATCTTCTAGGAGAATCTGCTCCATGATTTTCCCAGGCACAGAGGTGAGGCTAACAGGTTGGTAGTTCCCAGGGTCCTCCTTTACACCCGTTTTGAAAATGGGTGGAATATGCCCCTTCTTCCAATCACTAGGGACTTCACCTGACTGCCAGGACTTCTCAAAGATTATTGAGAGTGGCTTGGCNAAATATTATTGAGAGTAGCTTGGCGACTACATCAGTCAATTCTTCTAGGACTCTGGGATGCATCTCATCAGGTCCCATAGACTTATGTATGTTCAGGTTCCTCAGGAGATCATGAACCTGATTTTCACATACAGCAAGAGAGACTTCACTGCCCTGGTCCCCACCTTGTGTTTTTTTAACTTGGGGGATGTTGGGAGAGAGGTTGCCAATGGGGACTGAAGAAAAAAAGTTGTTGAGAACCTCAGCCTTCTCCTCATCTGTTATTAGTTCTCCATTCTTGCTGTTCAGGGGAGGAATGTTTTCTTTGACCTTTTTTTCATTGATGTACCTGTAGAATCCCTTCTTGTTATTCTTTGCATCCTTTGCTAAGTTGACCTCTAGCTGTGCCTTAGCCTTCCTGACCTCATCTCTACACTATTGGACAGCATCCCTATACTATTCATAAGATCCTTGTCCCTGCTTCCACTTCCTGTGCAGCTCCATCTTGCTTTTTATTTTGACCAGCATGTCTTGACTCAGCCATACTGGTTTCTTCCCTTTCTTACCAGATTTCTTACACCTGGGAATTGAGAGATTTTGTGCTGTATTGAAAGTGTCCTTAAAGATCTGCCAACTCTGTTCTGCTTTCTTATCCTTGAGGACCAATTCCCAGGGTATCCTGCTGAGTAACTCTTTAAAGAGTTGGAATTTTGCTTTTCTGAAATTCAGTGTCCTCACTATGCTTCTTGGCTGATTAGTGACCCTCAGGACTGTGAATTCCACCAGTGTATGATCACTGCAGCCCAGGGAACCTCCAATCTTGAGACCCCTGATGAGCTTGCCTGCTTTGGTGACCAGTAGATCTAGTATTGCATCCCCCTGGGTAGGGGTGTCTGTTTATTGTGTTAGGAAGTTCTCATTGAGACACTCCAGGAGCATTCTGGATTGCCTACTGCTCACTGTATTGTTTTTCCAGTGAATGTCAGGGAGGTTGAATTTCCCCAGCAGGACAAGAGCCTGTGAGCCTGATGCCTCCTGTAGCTGGAGTAGGAATGCTTCATCAACAGACTCCTCTTGATCGGGAGACCTGTAGTAGACTCCAACCACAAGGTTGTACTTGATAGTACAAGAAGCAGATTGAGAGCGGCTAGAGAGCTTATGTGCTGATTCAGTGCTTGCTAGGGAAGCAATGCCCTGACTAACAGCCTTTCAGACTTCTACCAGACACTGGGAAATGTGGCTAAATTTCACACCTGCTCAAAAATATCACTGAAAGAAGACACTCATATTGTTCGCTGATTCCAAACAAAGAAGACACAAAGTTCAAATTCTGTGGAATATGAATTACTTTTCATGAGATACAGAGTATCTCCAGTGCTCATAGAACTCAGCGTAACTTCCAGAGGCCAAACCCCTCTCTAGGATAGGAATTATAGGCCTGAATATAAAGCATGCAGTTAAAAATGTCTTCCTTTCTATTGGGAAGTGATCAGTTAGTTACAGGGACACAGATTTATTTTCAGAAGTATTATTGGAGAATGTACAGTGGAATTGCAGATAAACTGAGCAGATAGTACATTTAAGAGAAATACAACTCTGTTCCACGATTGATCTGAATTGTTTGAAGCCCAGCAGTCACTAAAATGTGACCCACTTGAAAATAGTCCTTAGATATACCTCTATGATTTGAAAGGATTCCAAAACCTCAGGTATGCATTAGGATTAACATTTAATCTGGATGGTAGTTATTGTGAGACATAATTTGCATTTTGATTAGCTCTAAAAAGTGATATATGTGTTGTAGGATCAGACATTGCTCGTTGTAAATGTCTACAGTCCCTTCTACTACAAAACTTTGAGTAAAAACTGAATTACTGAATAAATAAACCAACACAAATTCAATCAATATGAAATGTTCAGTTGTAAAAAGCTGGTATTCTTTATTGCCATTTCCATCTTGCTATCAGTTAGGACATTAAATATGAAATAAGATGACAAATTATTATGCTTCTCACTGTGTTTTTACACATTAATTTGTTGTGAGCTGACTTCTAAACTGAATACACTTCGAAAGAAACGTATAGATTTCTATTTTTGAATTCTGTCAATAATAGTGATGTCAAAGATGTCTATATAGAAAAATAAGTCACAAATTAGAACTGAATTATCAATTTATACCATAGGTATATTTTCTCTTTAACTTAGGAAAGAGAAATAATGGATGAAAATGAAAGAGAAATAATTAATAGCAACAAAATGAGTTAATAATTTATCCAACAACTCATACTCAACACGTTAGTTAGAATTCTAGAAAACTGCTGAAGAAATTAAGTAAGGAAGTAAATAATAGTCTACCTCCTCAGACCTTTGGAAAGTTCCATTGGAGAACTTAAATCTAGAGAAATTAAGACCAGTTACTGCATAGATGAACCCAGGGGTCTTTGTGTTTCCAGTGGAAGTGTATTTTACCATACAATAACAGAAATACTTTTCTGTCAGATTTTGTTCAGAAAATTGCTGTACCATCCAGAGGGCATGCAGAGGCAAATAAAAGATATGGCGTCATCTCTATAACCAGCTCTGCCTCTCATCCCAAATAACATCTTTCAAAAGCTGAGAAGATCTTTGCACAGGTGTGCCAGTGCTGGGAGCTTGGAGAGAGAGGCTCAGAGAAAGGACTGAAGATAGGAGAGGTAAGACAGACAAAATGGCAGTTGCTGAATCAGTGGAAAAATAATGAAAACTGAAAACAAAACTTCAGGAAAGGGATTCACATAGCAGAGCTAAATCAGGGTGTAGCCTTGTAGCCCAGTAACTCTGTTGCTGTTGCTTGCAACGTATTTCTATTATAACACGCTTCTGAACTCATCTGGGCTGGGCTGAGTCTTCTGGAAGATTTTCTAATTTTCTAATAATCAGTTATCTAACATTTATATGAATAAATAAAAGCACTGTAACCTTTTCTTTGGCACCTTGATAAGACATTATTCAAAAGTAAGCATAAATTCCACAGCAATGCTCCACTAAATATATATACATATATAAATAGCTCTGTATTTTATGTTTCTTTCTTTTTTTTCTTTTCCTCACCAGCTGCCATGCCTTTGCTTTGCTTAAGGTAAAATCTTGTGAAGACATAAGAAACCACCAATGCAAGTACTACATAAATATTTTAAGCATCCTCAGCAGCACTGCTCCTTGGGCTTCATGTGCACGGGAGAGAATATTTTAGTTTTGTCCATAGCAAAGTATCTGTATATGAATTCTGAAAGCATTTTGATATATAAGTTGAAATAACATGCAATAATTATTATTTCTAATTAGCTCAATACATTCAAAGTCCATAGAGTTCAACTAAGAATATTCTCAGTACCCTGTGAAGTAAAACAGAAACATAACAGTAAGTGTTAGTGACTTAGTAGTCAAATATCTTTCTCAAGACTACTGCAGTAAGTGGCAAAGTTGAACAAATGATCCTCCAGACTGAAAAGATTCTCAACTTTTTATACCAATGACTGGATAAATTCTGATGTAATATTCTTAATGACTTCTCGTTTCTGATGTTTCCTCAAAGAAGTCAAGAGTTCGAGGACCAGATTTATAAAAATTTAAAGAACAGCAATCCTTGATTGAAGGCAATTGCCTTCAGAAAAAAAGTGATTTATATTTTCTGAAAAAAGTTATGGATTTTATTCAGTGTTGTTGGGATTTTTGTTTGTTTTTCTATATTTAAAGCAGTCTAATTCTTAGACAATCTTACTAAAAAGTGACAAATAAAAGGAGTGTCAATTTTAAATGCATACAGTTTAAGATGGAAAACATAAGTTTTCTTCTTTATGCTTTTGACGCATTTATCTCAGAGATAAATTATCAGTAATTGCTCCATATGAGATATATACAGAGTAAAACTTAATTAGTAACTTAAATGTACACCAAATTGGAACATTTTGAATCCCAATTAAAATTAATGGCTGCAATTAATTCAGCCTTATTAGTCACCAGCTCGTTCCCTATTCCAGCTGCTGACATTTTGAAGTTAATGAGAAAGTGTTTGGTGAATCCATGTCATAAACACCATCATCAAGGGATGCTGTCAGCTGTTTATTTGTCAGAATAATGCTAAACCCTTTCCATCTGCCTTACAGTTGCCTTTCTGAGGGAACTACCAATCACAAAAACTGTCAGATCACCAACTGCATGATGTGAAAAAGCTTCCATTAATCCTGAGATAAGCACAGAGCTCCTTGAATCCTCCTGTTTATTAAATTAATCTTTCTTATTAACATGTGAGGAAATAGAAATTCAGATTTGTTTGCACGTATTTGTCAAGAGGAATAATAATTCCTGTGTATAAAAAGTTACAGCTCCATTTTTGAGAGCACAGGAAGTTACAACAGGCAATTTAAGAGTCATCCTTCTTTTGACCTTATTCCAAGAGACAACTTACTCAGAGCTTTTATACATATTTGTTAAGCTGTGCATTCTGACCCAAAATTAACCCTTATCCAAACAAATGTGAAATTCTTGTTTGTCTGAGGAAACATTTCACTAAATATCCATTAAATCTGACCTTTATTTTTACATGTGATTATTACATTATATTCATTTTAAAACTGATGAAACCCAAAGCACAGAGAAAATTTCAGCTGAAGTCAACAGGATAGTCTTATACAAAACTCTTAGTATTGATACCCCACAAGTAGTGTTCCAGTCAATAAATGATATCATCTTTCCAAAATAAACAAAAATCTACTATGAAGTTCTCAATTTCCCTTGACTGTAAGATACATTTAGATTTTGCTGTGCAATGTGTAAGATCTTGTAAACATAGCAACCCAAAGCTATATCTTGCCATCATAGGGTACTTTATGTTACATGAAATCTAATACAAAGTTCCCATATCAAACCCAACCTTTTTACTTAGCCACTGACAAAAATATCTGCCTTTAGCTCACAAAATGACCTATGCAAAACAAATGACTGCAGGTTAAAATGACAGAGTGAAATGTTCATCTAGGACACTTCAGTAGGTAAGTCAAGTATTAGTAGATACATTCAAGGTGTACCAGGATAGGTGCTATTGATCTTTGTTAAGCACATGACTAGAAAAAAATGCATTATCTTCTTAGTATTTTTAGATGGGCCTGAAACTGCTTCCCATTAGAGAAGACTTTTTTTTCTAACTGGCATCGTAAAAAGCAGCATAGTCTGTAAAATCTCTGATATTTAGTATAATTTTTTCTGCATTTCCCTTTAGTGTGAATAGATAAAAATTGCCTTTTTGCACAGAAGATATCGAGGCTTATATATTCTATTTATTAAATGAAGTATCCCAGAAAAATCACTACTTTTCCATTTTTATTTCATTATATCTCACAACTACAGCAACAAACTACTTCTTTGGGAATAGATCATGCTCAGCAATCAGCACAGTTAAATCATGCACTACAAGAAACTGAACCAGGGTAAAGTCTCTTTTAGTCCTGCAATCTATTAAAACTGGGTTTTTTTGAGAGTCTCTTGAATGGTGTGTGGTTTCTTGCTGATAAGTTTACTCTCCTGCTGCTTCACAGAAACTCAGAGTCAAAAAACACCTCTACTCTTCCTTAATACATGCATAAACCCATCCCCACTCCTGCTTGATGGCTGCATACTTTTGGAACCTGTGGATTCTTTCTAACTAGTGATAAGGCCAGCAGTTGGTATAATAAAAATGATTTACTTATCCTCTTTACACACAGCTCTGTGAGATACAAATTCATATAACAGATCACATTGTGTTTCTGTATTGGATGCCTTTTCCCACTTTCACAGTATAAAGAGATCAGAAAGTAATTTTACCTACCCTGAACATGTACATTAGCAGAAGAAATTTCCAGGTTTAGTGAGCCAGCTTAATGACTCTCTTTTAAGATCTCTTTCTCTGGCACTTAGGTCAAAGCTTTTCCTAGGGTACTTTTTAGTTCCAGGCTATTCACAATGTACTATGTGAATGACTATGTATGATGACTATCCTACGGGCTTTGCAGATATAGGCGCTGATTTGTTTTACAAGATATTATTTTATTGTTTGTAAAAACCTAAACCAAATTTTATTTTACCATCTAGTTTATCTCCTATGGACTGAGAAGTTACGCAGGGAGGTTGTTATGGATAGACAGAGTAAGTGTTTGCCTAAGGCATCAGACTTCCAGGGACTGTAAAATGGTCACTATTCCACTGCCTCCACTTCCAATGAAAAAGCCTGAAAAAGCAGATGTCAAAGCACCATAGAAAGTCGTGGTCCCTTCAGCAAATCTGGTCCTTTCCCACCTGTGCCTTGTCTTTCCCTTCCTCTGGTGGGAATATTCTAATAATACTTGGACAGCAAAACTGAATTTTTCTGTACTGCCAAGAAGACCTGAGGCAACCCTGGTACACTGTTCTCTTATCCTCATACTTCACAAATGAACCCTAGGGAACAATGCTGAGGAATTTACTAAAAAATAATAATCAGTTGGAGGTAAATACAGCACTACAATACAGGAGAACATAGTGTAATATTTTTAAAACAAGGATGAGACTACATGGTCTGAGAATTACGCTTTACCAACATAAGGTGAAATAGTTGACACCGAAGTGTCGGTTATTCCTAGGAAGTACAATCAATTATTTTCAATCAAACTTATTTAGACTTTGTCTTCAGGACAGAAAAGATGGTTTCATAAAAGCATGTTTGCAAGGTGGAGCTTTTTGCAGACCCTCTAAAACCTGGTCCCAGCTTATATAAAAGAACAGAGCAAACCTCTATTGCACTGCAGCTTCCTTAGCTGCTACATGAGATCAACCAGCTCAGTAAAACCTTCTAGCCTTCACTAAGACTGACAGATTTCGTGCAGATTGCCAGTCATTCTGTCAGATTGTACAAAAAAGACAAGATATTGAAACAAACCTGGGAAATAACATGAGAAAGTTAGAAGGCGGAGATTTCTCAGTAAGAGAGTGGTTTCCTTGCCCCCTTTGAACAAGTTACATACAAGTCACTTCCATGTCAAGCTTGCATGGATGGTCACCCATAAAAGCCAGTGCTAGTATCTTTCTTCAGAACATTAATTATCTTCTTTTTAAACACCACTTTCCTTTCTCTATGTATTAGTGTGCTTCCAAAGGCTAAACCTATTCAGCAGGAAACATATTTTTACAAAATGAAATGTCATTGTAACTTAGCTTATTTTAAATAAGTGCTATACAGTTACTGGTTATGTTCTCTACGCATTACTTCACTTTCATTGCCACAATTCAGCAAAAATAAGTTTAGAAACAAATATTTTCCCCTCAGAAAATTACATGAATGGATGAAAGGACACCAGAAAGCATGTAGATGATATGTTCATTTTAAATGAGCTTCTGCTCCAGCACTCCTTGAGAGCCCAGTATTATTCCAACTAGTCTGACTACAGATTTGGTCAGATTTGGAGACAGTCTGAAGGACTGTAAGAAGTGCAGTTTAAAATTTTTACTGTGTATCTAAAGCAAAAATTTATGCAATCACAGACCATTTTAGTTGTCTTAATTAGCTCATTGGGAGAGAATAAACACATGATAAAACTTATAGAAGCTTGGCATCAGTGAGAGTGAAAATATAAACAAAAATCATGTAGACTTTATTAACAATCATCTTTTTAGAAGCATGAAATATTCCCATTCAGGTAAGAAATCATTAGGAACTAAAGATACCACAGGCATTCTGCCTTGGTTTGAGAAGACAATTTTTAGGAAGACCCAGATAAAAGAGCTTACCCCTCCCAGGATAAAGAAATAAATACAGAATGAAAACACATACACACCCGAGACAAAGTGATAAAGAATAACTTTACAAATAAATATATATAAAACAGTGCAAATACAGAAACAGGTAGGGAAAACTTTTCTGGTCCCTCCTCCCTCACTGTGCCATGAGGTTTCTCCCCCCGTCACCCCCGATAAAAACCTGCAAGAAATATAGTCCAGTTGGGGTGGGAAAAAAGGTGAGCTGAGCTCAGCTGAGCTGGTGGATGGAGCCAGGGACTTGGATGACTGAAGAGGAAAAGTCCCAGTCTAGATGAAAAGTAGAGCACTGCATGGTCAAGATGGCAGAGGCCATGTGGCAGTCCTTCCTCTCCTCCTGTTTGTTGTCTAGGGTGAGGTGCAGAGGCAGAGAGAG
>VWZO01002062.1:43545-53907 GCA_013396975.1 Bucco capensis
TTGGAGCGAGTCCAGAGGAGGGCCACAAAGATGATTAAAGGAGTGGAGAACCTCCCCTAGGAAGACAGGCTGAGACAGTTGGGATTGTTGAGCCTGGAAAAGCGAAGACTTCGAGGGGATCTTATAGCAGTTTTCCAGTACCTAAAGGGAGATTATAGGACAGAAGGGGAGAGACTTTTTAAGCAGTCAGACTGTGATAGGACAAGGGGGAATGGTTATAAACTGAAGGAGGGGAAATTTAGATTGGAGATTATGAGGAAGTTCTTTACGCGGAGAGTGGTTAGGCACTGGAACAGGTTGTCCAGAGAGGTTGTGGATGCCCCATCCCTGGCAGTGTTGAAGGCCAGGCTGGATGCAGCCCTGGGTGACCTGGTCTAGTGACTCCCCTGCTCAGTGCGGGGAGGTTGGAACTAGATGATCTTTAGGGTCCCTTCCAACCTGGCCATTCTATGATTCTATTATTCTATGATTCTATGATATGGTTTAGCGAGTACAGTAGTGTTGGGTGGACAATTGGACTCTATGAACTCAGAGGTCTTTTCAAACATAATGATTCTGTTCTATTCTATCCTATTCTTTGGAGAGACATATTTTTCTTTTGAAAACATGTTAAAAAGGTATTTCAGTTACAGTTGTTACGCATGATGCATTTATAAAAATATATGTCCATTTAACTTTGCATGTGACTACTGAGAGCACATAATAACCAAACATGAAACAATTCTAAGTAAAAATTTAGTATTTGACTAATTGTCAGTGACTATCATGCAAAATATCTAAGTTTATAACAGAACAAATATAATTTTGAAACACTAAACTTTATTTACACATTGCATCATTTCTCAAAAGCTATGCAAAATAGTGTCCTTTTTACAATGCAATTTTATATATTTTTACACACTTCTGACATAAGTGCAGAAAGATCACAAAGTTGAATATACTTTCAATTCATTTTGTACAACAATTAGAAAAGTGTACTATACAAAGTTCATATATATATATGTGACTTTATATTACTTTCAGTGGCTAAAACATATTATGACTTTTAAAATTGACTAATTTCATGCAATGCTTACTTTAAAACTTGAATATAGTAGAGACAGGTATTGTAGAAGTCAAACATTAAATGAAAGCTCTTCAAGAAAAGACAAAGGGGAAGTTAGGATTGCAACTCCCATTAGGAGTTAATGAAGCAGTTTACCAAACTCCTCTTCAGTGTCTCTTACTAATATAAATATTTATGCGACGCTTTTCTATGAAAACCTGCCATTCCTCATCAACCAAAAAAGGTGGTTTAGATTGATGCAATCTACCTGCAAAGAGTTAAACAGAAAAATTAACAGGATGCCACTTTCTTGTCAATTGCAAAAAACATTTGATAACCCTATTTGCAATGGACTCTATTTGCAGGAGAAGTATTGACTATTTTTGGAAGATTTGTCTTCTCAGATCCTATTTTATAGAGCAGATTGACAAGTCAGAATTGGGCAACATACTGTTTTCTTTCAAAGGAGGAGAGAGTGGGTATGTGTGTCTATGCAAGACAGCTATTTTCTGGGAAGAGTTAAATACTAACCAATTATAACAAAAAAATCTGCTAAGTATTATTACCTCATTAAGATACAGTAATATCTCCTTTCCTTCTCTGGAATTGGTTCCTCTGCAAAAAGTCCAAGTAAGCAGTATGTGTCATGTATTCACTGCAGATAATTTTACTGATCTTCTAACAAGACTCAGAATTTATCCTTTTCTGTAATATTCTTGGTGTAAACTGAAGCTTATGAAGCCAATTTTTTAGCATCTTTGTGATTGGTCCGTGTAAACAGAAACTAACACCAATAGCCATTACAAGGGACAAATAGAATAATAATGAAAAAGCTGCAGCGTTTACTATTTTCTAGCACTTTGCTTGTGCTATTTCTCATTGAAGGCATGCTTTTGGACACACTTTATTTATTTATTTATTTATTTGGATAAATAAATCTTGAACTTCATATTGCTGTACTAAGGATACGCTATCACCCAAACCACAAAACAACATTGCATCATCTTCTATACTTCAATAAAAATAGCTATGTCACTCTATATGAGGAACAAAATGAAACAACTGGTAGACATGCAACACACTACATGGTCATTACTTTCTTAATATGAACCATCAGCAACAGTAGGAAAGGAAACTTTTGGCATTCTTACACTACTATTAAACTAGAACACTTTAATATGAAAACAAACCAAACAAAAAAACCAAACCAAACAAAAAAAACTTCTGAGAGAATGCAAAATAAACAAAACGCACCTAGAACTGGGACTACCATTCTGCAAAATCTCTGACTTTATATTGTATTAAATATATCCTACTAGCAGGAAACTTTAATTAGAGCTGAACAAAAAAATCACAATGAATAATATAGTCAGTGAACTTTGCATCTTCTTCAGCTTGCATTGTGTCTGTGAAAAGAGAATGATTTCTTGTGTTGCTTGTTGGTATTTAAAACTTCTGAACGATTGAAGTTTTCTGTAAGATAAATGGTAAAAATTAATTATCACACTTCACACTGAAAGAAAAAGATTCTCACAAACAGTGAACCATGCAACATAGCAGGTTTACAAACAGATGCATTGAACAGAAATATGAATACTGGAAAATTCTTTGTAAATTCATAGGATCATTATGTCTACATGAAAAGAGTCTTAAAAGTCCATAAACTCTAAAAATGATTGTATAGGGAAGCAAAGTAATAAGAAAACTTTGAACACTTCAAAGTAGAAGTGGAAATACTAGGAACGGTAAAATTTAGACGTCATTTTGAAGATTATTACAAAAATCCCTTTAATAGACAAGACCTGAACTGGGTCATTTTGAAAAGTTGCAGACAGGAGATACACACAGACATATAGTGATTCAATTGTTGATTCTGTTTTATTTACGTTTTTCAAATTCACAAATTAGAGGTTATTAAAATGAGCTCCCATGTCCCTTTAGTAAATTAGCCTTTAATATACTAGAATTTGAATTTATGGCTACCAAAGAGTTACAGAGTAAGAGGAACACTCAGGAAACATATATATGACTCTTCAACATCTCTTTTGAGAAGACTTTTGAGACAGAGACTGATTTGCCTCTACAACACTACAAGGAGTCTCTGTTTAGAAAACTGAACACAGAAGGCTATCAATTTTCTTTCTCTAAACCATAGGGAAGAATATATCTGTTCAGGTCCCATCCTGACAAGGGTCAGTATGTTGAGAGTACACCTGCATCAGGGATATGCTTGTGGTTCATGCAGTTAAATATATCCTAACAGAATGGCTTTGCCGCAGCCAGCTATTTTCAGCCATGTTCACAAAGCCTGTTATCATTTAAGTTTCCCTCAAGTCTGCTGTTCTGGAGAGAAACATTAGGCGTAGCAAGGCATGAGACATTCAGTTTTCCAATATCAAAAATCTTGAAAATGTTAAGAATGCCCTGTGCAGTAAATACCTACTGATGGATTTCCAGTCAGAGCCAAGGCAGCATATTTTAAGTCTGAACATAATCTATTTATATTTAAACTCATAGCTTTTGTTATGACTTGATTTGCTAATATCCAACTATGTAAATCTGGACTGGTGCTTTTCTTTTTTGCTTCACACCTGCAACTGAGTTTTTTTTTTGTTACACAAAAGCAGATGATGTCAATTCCCAACAGATGTGATTGAACATACTATCATGTTAAAGTTTATGTTTCACTTAGGGAAATTGTCATAGTTTCATTTCTTTCAATAGCACATTTTGTTTCAGCTTTGCTTTCTCTCAGATTTAATCAGTTTTACATCTAAGCTGACAAACCAAACTAAAGAAATTTTCTAGATCAAAATGACTTTATCTGCTACCACTTCTACTGCCCAGTCATTGTTCTGGTTATTTCTAAAAGTTGTTTATTCTGACATCTCTCAAGCCTGTGTATTCTGCAAGTCCTATCTAATCAGAGATCTATCTTGCTTCTTTCTGGGATAACTTCTCCTCTCTAAAGTTCTATCTCATAATGAGAATTCCTCAATTCCCTAGTTGTTGGTGTCCAGTATCAACATTTTTCTACTTTTTCCTCAACCCCTTTCATGACATGGGGTTATTGGCATTTTTTATTCTCTCAGGCCTTTACACTGCTGATAACCCACGTGAAGCAGACACTAAAAGATATAAAATGATGAGCTTTACCCAGCAACATTTCTTCTGATCAGATCTCAAAATACAGCAGGTCTACACTAGTCCTTGGTGTCAGGCATGCATCCATGTCAAGAATATATATAAAAATAAATCCAGATTCTGTATTACAGAGGCAGGTTTTTACTTCCTAGTTGTTGAATCTTTTCCCTGAAATACCAATGCAAATGAGTATTTCTATAGTTCTGTAGCCCATGATCTTAGTGGACAGCAAGAAATCAAGCAGGATATTCTTTCAAAGGGGTCCCAACAGAGCTTATTAGCACAAAATATGAAATATAATTAAATGTCATGTTTCCTTTCCCTCAACTGCAAAGCCTTTGAGTGTTTGTTCACACTTCAAGGAAAGAAGCCTGTCATCCTATCTTATCTTTGCATCCAGCCTAGGCCTGTCTGTGGGGGCAGAGGGAAGGGATGAGGCGCAGGAGGGAGAAAAGAAAGCTTTGGGAAGACATTGTTGCAGTATTTCAGCCCTTAAAGGGAGCTTATAACAAAGATGGAAACAGACATTTCAATAGCACCCACAGCAATAGGACAAGGAATAATGGTTTTAAACCCTAAGATGGTAGATTTAGACAAGGTATAAGGAAGAATTTTTTTACAATGAGGGTGGTGAGACACTGGAACAAATTGCCCAGAGAAGTGTTCAGAGTGAGGTTGGGCAGGGTTCTGAGCAACCTGATCAAGCTAAGGAAGTCCCTGCTTACTACTACGGGGTTAGACTAGATGATGTTTAAAGATCTTCTAATCCAAACTGCTCTATGATTCTATAGGACTGGAAGGATGCTGGCACTAGCATGTCATGAATGAGCATTAAGTAGACCTAATCACAGGAGACATAACAGTTGTACTTTTAAGTGAGGGGAAAAATTAAGAAGAAAGAATCAAGCAAACCATCTTCTCTAAATGGTGTACTCTTTTTATTTAACATGAGGAGGAAGGAGTGGAGAGTGAGCAGAGATTGCCTTTTTAAACAAATTATAAACTAGTACAGGGTACAGAAGATAAATTGCAATGATATTGCTCAAATTAATTTATTAGTATCTCCCCACCAAGGCTGCAAATTATACCACTAAATACAGCAGGCCAGCAACTGTTCTTTGCCCATAAAGTCAAATGGTGACATCAAGCTTGTGTCCATACGGTTACAGCCTCCCCTTCTCTACTACCAATGACAGATTTACCTTTATCTGTGTTGCCACCTGATTACAGCCCCTGCCCTATTCTCTTCCCCCTAAATCATACCTGAGCAGAGACTGAGTCCACACCAATGTGAGTGCTAGCAGAGCAGCTGTATGGGTGCACACAGTATGGCACCCCAGCCAGACAGTTAGGCCTATTTTCTTCATGGGCTAGGTATAGCTGAAATGACTGAATCTGGGGTGTTTAGTCTGGTAAGGAATGAGATACTGAAAAAAATACAATAACCTGATGCAAGCAGCTCATGCTGGATTCCTAAAGCACTGTTTTCTTCACTATCTATTATAGGGCTGTGCCTCAAAAGGAATGGGGCAGAAGGGATGAGAGAGAAAAGACAAATGCTAGAAACTGTTCATGTTTATAGTTTCTCTAAAATATTTACATCAGTCAGATTTCAAGTTAACATAGGTTCTTATGGTTCATACTGTAGTTCATCTGTAATCCAAGTGTTCCTGAGCCAACCATGGTCAATCTTCAAAGGACAAAGCAATATCTTTTTAACTGAAGACATAATGGCTCTGTTCTATGCTCTACAGGTTCTAGTAAATTTTCCAAAATGTTAGTCATGATTCAGGTGACACATTCATTCCAAATGTTAGTATCTTCTAGCAATATTTTTTATGTTAAACAAACAGAAAAAGTCTGCCAATGTATTTCCTATAATCTTCTATATGTATCAAGGTCATATAAACTTATCTTTGGTGCATGAGGAGGTGAAGTTTTTGGTTTATTCATTGTAATGTATGAGATTTAAAGTTAATTGAATATGTCCTGGTATTTGTAAGTACCCTGAGGTCTAAAATATATAGCTTGCACTAATTTTTTCTTGTAGCAGTAGAACTGCATATTTTGTGAACTCACAGAATAGCACTTCAGATGCCAAGTGCACAGATAGCTTTGGAAGAGGCACAGAGTAAGCACATTAACATGAATGGAATTTCAGTGGGGAACAAGCTTTGATACATGGGTATGACATGTTCACAAGCTATATGCTAATTAGATTGCATTATAAAGCAGGTATGAAAATATATAATCAGTCATTTCATATTTCATTACAGTGAAATGGACTTGTTCTATTAAAAAACAGACTTGAAATTATACTAATTTAACACCTATGAGAGTAATATATTTAGAGGTGTGAAATGACTAGAATTTATTTGCAATAACTGGAAAGTAAGCAGCAGGTACATCTCATAAAATTAAGCTTACAATTCTGAATGTTCTTTTGAGTTACTAGGTAACTTCTTTTTTTTCCTGATTGGGAGAAAACTACTATAGGACTGTGATACCGAAGAAATAAATTGTTTTAGTTCATATATTCAGAAGAGAGGAAATTAAAATAATCTGTTCTAGAGTGACCATGTGAAGGATTTTCATATTAATATTTTTAGAAGTATTGAACCTTAAATATCTTGCAAATTTCTTATTTATCTAACTAGAGTGATTATGACACTTTTTACAATTTGATAGGTGCCAGATGATACATAATTATTTTAACCTTATTTCTAAATATTTTAATTGTTGTCTACTGTTCACATTCATAAAATATTTAATGGAAAACTGTATCTCAAATCTTGCCTGACAGTAAGTCTAAATTTCAGGCAGAATAGGATGCTATGCAGACTTATCCAAAACCAACAAAAAATCACACAGGACAGTTTTTTTGTACTGGTTTTGGCTGAATTAGAGTTAATATTTGCATAGCGGTTGATGTGGTGCTGTAGATCAAAACAATGTTGATAACATACTGATATTTTAGCTATTGCTGACTGGTGTTTGCGTAGTGTCAAAGCTTTCAGTTTCTCACACTGACTCACCAGTGGTGGAGGTGCACAAGAAGATGGGAGGAGATATAGCCAGGACAGGTGATTGCAATTGACCAAAGGGATATTCCATATCATATCGCAGCATACTGAGATGTAAAAGCTGAGAGAAAGAAGGAGGAAGGGAGGGTGTTCATGGTTATGACATTTGCCCTCCCAAGTAATTGTTACATGTGATGAAGCCACATTTTCCAGGAAAGTGCTTGGATATTTGAGTGCTGATGACAAGTAGTTAATGAATTCTTTGATCTGCTTCATTTGCATGTACAACTATACTTTGCTTGTTAAACTCTCTTTGTCTCAGCTGACAAATTTTCTTGCTTTTACTCTTCTGTTTCTCTTCCTTATGCCACTCTAGGGGAGAAATGAGCGAGAGACTATGTGGTGCCCACCAGGGTTAGCCCAGAGCACTTTATATGCAACTTACCTGCCTGCCAAAATGTGTGGGTGATGCATGGGTTCACTACCAAACTGAAAGTGAGCTTTAAGAGTGAAAATGCCAAATGCTGTATGCATAGGGAGAAATCTGCTCCAGGCAGCACAGTTTTAGAAGGCTGCAAGATATGAGGTGTTGCATAACAGTGAAGATTCACATTTTACCCAACATAAATACTCTAGTTTCAAGTAAATTTTCAAATTCAACAATGTAACAGATCGTAATGAAATACAGGAATAAAAGTGCTAATTAAAACTTCTCTTCCTTCAGTCTGTTTTTTCATTACTTTGCCCTCAATCCCTTTACATACCAAATACCTTTCAACAGAGTCTTAGCACAATGGTAACAGTTAAAACATTCACAATAACAACTTTTGGACAAAATACACTTCAGCTCACAGTAGTGCACTGATTAATTTAATTAGTTAGCTTTCTTGCGTGAAATTATTTAAAGATTGCCACAGTATTAAAACCTGAAGCACTAAAACAGGTAAACACTGGAATTCACTCCAAACATATGAATTGTAATTCATATGTTTCTGGAGATCTGTAACCATAAATCTTGTCAATTATTTAGAGCTCTGTTCTGGAAAGCAAAATATTCTGTTGAGTCTGTCAATCATGTAAAAAAATCCCATTTTCTGCAGACTAGACAATTTATCCTGTTTTCACCTTTTATTTCAGGATTATCTAGATGCTATTGTTACTGGAACCATAAGAAAATGTACAAGTCTGCTTTGTGGGATCAATTGCTTTGTCTTTGTAATCAAAATATTATGACTAATGTAGCCCAATTATCTCACAGCAAAATATTGTCTGTAAATAAAAGAGGAGTAAAACTTCATGACAACAATTAGTTTTTACAGTAGCAAAGTGATACTGAAAACAACATGCATGAGCTTTTTGTAAAGAATTTATCTTTCCAGCTGATGTAACTGGAATATAACAAATACTACACAACTTATCAGTGCTTTTCAACATTGTTTCCTTTTTGTGTAAATTTCTTTACCACTTTTGGTATTTCTCATGATAACATAGGCCATTTGTTAACCAAGAACAGAGGAGGTAAAGGAAACTCTAATTTCTGATCATTTCTGACTCTCAAGACTGAGCTTTCATTTTCACATTATTGCAATAGATTCTATTAACAGTTAAGCAATTACAATGTTATAGGTATAAATCATATCTTTCTGCAGAAAGAGAATCAACAGAGAACATTGAAAGAAGTAACCTCCAGCCAGATTTCTTTAGGTGCTCCATTTAACACAATTTTAGATTATTAATTATTACTTTAACAAAGTAAAAAAAAATGATTGCAACAGAAATTTCATCCTAGATACTTGTTCACTGCTTTCAAATTTATACAACAAGCAGAAGCAAAATAGTAGTAATTCATTTTGTAAATCATATGAGCATTTTCAGAAGTAAAGCCATCAATAACTTTGACAAGATGCAGAAAAATAATAAATTAAAGCTATAGATGGAGAGGTTTATAGTAGAACCTCCATTTTGCATCCAAAGACCAGGACAAACAACATGCGATAGACACATTCAACCTCACAGATCTACCTGCTTAAAAAGATAAGAAGGTGGGTATTCTACTCAAACCTAAAGTGCATAAGGGTTATACCACTGGTCTGACTTCAGTTACTGGCCCCAAATCCACTCACACTGATCCCTCCAACAGCTGGCACTTAGTCATTGTAACACACACACATGGGATAGAGTGAGATCATCAGAGAGATAAGTAAGAAAGCATTTAATAAGAAGATAGGACAGATTACAGCAATCAGGTGCAGGGCTCAGTCAGGCCAGTGTATTGACTAACTCCATTTTTACACCCCACATGCATCTGTTACACCTCTTTCTATCCCCCCTCTTTGTTTCTCCTCATGACCCTTTACTTAAATATTCCTTCCTCAGTATTGCATGGTCCCATGCCCTTAGAATATCCCAAATTCCCATGTTCTTCTTGCTTCCCGCTTCTTATGAAGTCATACAGCCCAAGTGGATCTCTCCAAAGCTGTATCTAGAGTTTCTTAATGGCCTATCAGTTAGTGACTGGAGACTTTCAGTCTTTGACAATGTCTCCTTTATCTCTCAGCTATGTTTATGTCTCCATGTGGTTTTGGTTATAACCTCACTCTTTACAAAATATTGACTTTTGTACTGAAAATGTCCTTGATTGGATAACTTTAATGAAGAATCACCTCTCACCTTACTCTTACACTTATATCATGTACTTCAGACTATGAGCAAAACAGCAATAGTTTATAGACTTAGGTTTTCTTTCTCTTTTTTTTAGAGCTTTGGTTTGCATTCTGTTCATATATTGTTGTGAACACAATAATTGTTGCATAAGGTTAGCCTGATGAATGATCCTTACATAAGATGTTTAATCAATAATCACACTTACATATTGATTGGAGAAGCCTTTTGAAGCGATCACACTCCCAAACAATCTGCTAGCTGTTAACTGTGCATAGGTCAAACAGATTTAGCTGTATGTTTTTGAACACCGCATATCATCATCATCATCATCATCATCATCATTATCGTCATCATCATCATCATGGCTAGGCTTCACGAACAAAGATCCGGGGAGGGCTCCATCCACGCTCTTCATAAGAGCTTTTGACAAGCTTGCTGATGGCTGAAAAGGCCAATGCGGGACAGACAAGAGCAGTTGCAAAAGGC
>VWZO01002065.1:25557-49337 GCA_013396975.1 Bucco capensis
GGGGGGACCTAATAGTGACTTTCCAGTACCTAAAGGGAACTTACAAGAAGGCTGGAGAGGGCCTGTTTACAAAGCCCTGTAGTGAAAGGACAAGGGGCAATGGTTTTAAATTGGAGAAGAGCAGATTTAAACTGGATATTATGAAAACATTCCTCACCACGAGAGTGGTGGAACACTGGAACAGGTTGCCCAGGGAGGTAGTTGAGGCCCCATCCCTGGAGGCATTCAAGGTGAGGCTTGACAAGGCTCTGAGCAACCTGATCTAGTTGGGGATGTCCCTGCCCAGTGCAGGGGGGTTGGACTAGATGGCATCAAGAGGTCCCTTCCAACCCAAACGATTCTATGATTCAGAAGGAGCACCAGAGACCCATGGAAGCAAACAAGGCACACGCTCCTACACCCTAAAGGCCAGGCATCCCAGCTGAAACACACCTAAGTACAAGTTTCACTGAAATACCTTCTTCTGCCATAACAATGTGGGCAAGCAGTTAAATATTATCCCACGTTACTAAAATCCAAAGAATGTCACTTGCCTGAATGGTGGCCACAACAGGCCTCCCCTGGTAACATGATTAGTACTAACATGAAACTTGCCTTCAAAGTTTTCAGTTAAAAAAAGTTAATACAGTTAAAGAAATTCACGTTTCCCAATCAGTATTTTGCAGTGGACATGCTCTGTCTTATTGCCTGTCCTTTGTGCCTCTTGTGCAGAGTTTTCTCAGACAAAAAGCCAGTCTTGGTCTTACCTGAGGGAGGACTCTTCCTCACCAGAGAAAATGGCACAACATCTACGAGGCCAAGGAGCAGGTCTGACACCACACATCAGCTACCTCGTGATAGCAGGAGGCACCTTAAGAGCCAATGTTCCTGAGGACAACAGGTAGATATCTGGGCAGCTCTGACCTTAGCTGGCCCACTCGTAAGGCCGTTACTGTGCTTCTCCAGTTCTGGAAGTTGCTTGGTGCCCATAAGCTTTTAGTATTGTAGGTCGCACCTCTGAGGAACCAAACCATGATCATTACAACACATCGTGGAAGGGATGAATCCTTCTTCAGGAACAGCCTGAGGACAGTGTAAACACTATCACAGTAGCAGGACCTAAATACACCATCTACCTACAGAATTCCATTAGGAATGTAGGAAAAAAAGTCAAGACAAACTTGCTGTTCTCCTCTCCTTCCATAGTGACCTGCAATTAATTTCTGAAGACAGAACTTCTCATTTCTAATATACATGAAATATTTATACTTGCCTGACTCAATATGGAAAGGACAGTGTAAGAATAATAACTGGCTGAGTTACTAATTACTGAAAGTTAACTTAACATGGAGAAATCCATGCGACAACAGGAAAACCAGCAGATCTAAAAATTCCTGCTGGCATGGCATTTCTTAACCCCATATTTAATTATTTCACTTAATTGAAAGCTGCCTACTCCACACTAACATTATGAATACTTTGCTCTTTATCTGAGGTTTTAAGAAAAAGATTGTTCTAAATACAGAAATTGTTGTACCATGAAATAGCAACAAGCATACGAAGGAAATAAGCATGTAAAAGTCTAAGACAACTACTGTTCAGAAGCAAGAAAGCAAGTTTCCCAATCTCAATTCTTACAATGAGCTGCTTTTGTGCTAGAGTTAGACCTCCCAATAGAGTTACTTTTTTTATTTTTTAAATAACTTCTCCCCATCAGAGGGGATCAAGCCCACAGTTACATAGTGTTTTGCCTTTGTCAGTCTTCAGTAGCCACTTACTATGCACTTCATCTATGCGCTCTAGCTGCATTACTCACACCTTTCAAAACTGAAAGATTCTCTGCAACTGAAGGTCCTTTAAAAGAAACTGTTTTGCTTTAAGTTTAAGCATTTTATTGAGCTTAAGATACTGTAGTGCTTTCTAGTTATGTTTAACAGCTATGAAAATATCCCTTTCAAAAGCACTAAGAATTCTACTACTGTTTTCCATGTGGTGTGGAGATATTTCTACCTCGTATTTCTAGCTTCCAGAAGAGTCAAGTGTTCATGTGTGCACTCCTCTGCTTGGAAAAAAAGAGTTCTTTCACCCACAGCTTTTGAAAGAGGCAGAAACATGGCTCATTCATGAGTCCACCACATTCAACTGACAACCCTTTGGAAAACACTAGCTTTTAATCATCTGTTTTTAACAACCAGCTGTGGCCGTTTGACAAGATTTGCAGAGGGTCTCTGAAGGCCTTTTAAAACTTCTGTTGCCCTGTGAAAGCATTTGCGTTACCTTACACTTCTGAATTAGAAATAAAAGTTACAGACCCTACTACATTAGGAATGGCCAAGAAAATGCAAAGGAACATTACTTGTGTTGAAAATTCTAGACCCAAACTTCAGTTTCTATAAAACATATCACATTTATTCTTAAATTTAGATACTTTTAGATGCATTCAGAACAAACTCAGGCCTCTCCTTAAAACAGATAAGGGGAAGAGAAAGAAAGAAACCTAGAAAAACACTTTTAAATGTGTTTGTATAATAGAGACTATGCCTCCCCATTGCTCCACACAGTAGTTTTTGTATGGCTAGGCTTCGCAAACGAAGATCCAGGGAGGGCTCCATTCATGCTCCTCATCAGCGCCTTTTCCAAGTGCGCTGATAAAAAGAGGATAGCAGATAGCACCCTCGAGCCTGCGCTATGGATTTTTTTTAGGTGAGACACAGCATGCGCAGAGCTGGACCCACCCTTTAGTCCTAAGGTTCATCTGCCAGGGCCTAGCAAGCTTGGACGCTGGCAGCGAGGTCCTTAGGACATAGACACAGTAGTTTTATTTCAAGGTTAATGCCTAATTCTGTACAAGTGATTTAGGCTGATTTTATCACTGCATTTTGCAGCCCATTTCATAATCTAACTCCTCTGTATAATTAAAATTCCTTTTCAGCTATTTAAATGCTAGCTCGTGCACCCACATGGGCCCTCTGGCAAATGCCTTTCCTGAGCCAGCCTTTAGGAGCACCAGTATCTTCATTTAGGAATCACAGGGTGCATACATCATTCTCATCAGAGCACCTCCTCTGGCAGTTGTTAAAATCTAAGCAAATTCAGACTAATACTCTACCATGATGCATCCAGAATTTCAACACCTCCTTTCAAACTCACCTTTTGCAAGGAGGCTTCACATCCTGCTGTAACAACACACTGCTTTTTACCCCATGCCAAAAATATTGACTTGCAATATCAGTTCAAAGAGGAATCCCAAAATGGAGAAAGCCCAGTTCCCTGCCTGCATCCTGGCTGCTTGATGAAGTTCTCAAGCATTCACACTCAGCAGCAGTGAAAACTCAGACATGCTAATACCATGTGTCAAGCAATAATGCCCTATTGGAGCTGGATGATGCTGCTGTGCAACCAGTACCAACTGGTTTTGAGAGTGCTAACGATACTAGTACCCACATCAGCATCCCATGAATCTTCCATCCCTTTACAGCAGCAAAAGCAATAGAAGCAGCAGGAGCTAAAGTTCAATAATCACTCGGTGTCTCCTGAATTAACTCCATGCCATCCACTCCTGGTTTTACTGCCAACATGTTGTGTTGGTTAGCAGTCTTGTTTTAAGCCTTGACACACACGTTACTTAAATAATCCACAGGTTTAAAACATCCTCAGGACTTACAGAGATGAACCTTAGCAGCTTTCTGGAACTAGTAAGATTTATAAGTTTAAAGAGTTACAAACTCAGGTTTCTGATTTTTAGCAGAAGCTTGTATTTCTTAATTTAAGTCCTAGTGCAAGCTGGAATACTCTCAGCCAGATCTAGTGTTATTTTTTCCAGCTCTATATTTACACTTCAAGGATTGTGCAGAATCACAGAGCAGAAGCCCAGAAGCCAGCCAAATGCCTCATTGTGAACCTTTTGGGGAAGGTTCAGAGAAGTTTGGATTACCTGTCTTCAAACAGGTTTTCAAAGCAGTATTGATCTAGACATCCATGAGAACTCAAGGAAGGAGAATTCAAGCTTTAAATTTCAGAAAATAATCATTTCACCTTGCACACACAAAAAATTGGACAAGCACTGCAAGGAAAGCAGATTTCTCTTCTGCTGTGGAAGGAGGCACAGCTGAGGAATTCCAGCCTCACCCATGTAAAATTAGCTATTTATTTTGGATAAATCCCACAAAATGTTTTCCACTCAGCCAGCACTCCTACCTGCTGGTTTGGCAGACCAAAGCGCTGTACTGTAGGATGGCAGGAAGCCAGTTGCCAACTCCTGTGTCTCTTCAGAGACTGGGAGGGTAGGTCTGCTTATTTAAAAAGCAGGCTTACTGCAAGGCAAGGACAGAGGCAGCTCTTGACTGCCATGTCTCTGGGGGTCCCACTCTCACCAGAGCTACTGCTACCAGTGAAACATTTTCATACAATGCTTACCAGGAAAGTCTGTCATAAATTTAGGCAAGCACCTCGCCATATCCTGCCTGTCAGCTGTTCCCATCACTGCAACAAGTGCACAGATGTTAGAAAGCAGAGAGAAGAAAGGGCATCACCTCCTGACTTGCTTGCTGGACTGGGGAAGCACTGAGGGATCCCCCTTTCCGTGCTCACAAGTGAGTAAGCAAAACCACATCACACCATTGCATGTTTGCTACACACTGGCTGGTCAAAACCAGAATATGAAGACTGTATTTCAGAACCAGCATGAAGCTGATTTTTAGCCCAAAGCAGGCTAGGAAACAACTGAAACATGACTCCCATGACTCCTGTCTGAGGTACAAACCTTTAACAATGCTCCAACAATCCCATCACTCCATGACTTCCTTGGCATCAAGCCTCACTGACATACCTGGGAGCTTCCCAATTGTTGCTCTTGATCCCCATTCTCCTCACTGGAAATACCCAGTTTTCCTGTGGTCTTCCATCACACAGTTACACTTCAGTGCGAGGGCATCATAATATCAACATGCTGCTAGGCTACAGAAACATTTCCCAGGGACCACTTACACAGTTTCCCTGACAAACAGCATCATCTTTAATACATCAGGACATGTCTATACTGCTTTTCAGAAAAGACTTACTGGTCCCTAAAACACCCATATGTCTCTACCAGAGAGCTTTCTATATTTTGTTACACACAGGATCATTTTCTTTACCCAAGTTTAAATCCATACCTGCATCAAAGGGTAAACATAGAGGATATTTTACTTTAAAAGTTTAGACATGCCAAGAATTGGCAAAAAATGCAGTTAGAAGAATGCTAATGTAACAGCAAACAAAGATTGTAAAAGTAAGGTTAAAACACGTTTATATAATCAAGCATGGCTGGCTAGCAGCTCCTGCATGTGCTTAAATAACAGCATGTTTAAAGGCAACATTGCTTTATCACCATGTTATTTCAAGATCCTTGGGTAGTCATTTTACCAGTCTACAAACTTACCTAACAAGTCCAATCTCAAACATTTCTGAGGCAAACACATAATTAAAAACATTTTTCTTTTTTAATGCCTCTTTTCAAATACACAGGTACCAAATGTTTTCTTTATATTTGATAACTTTAAGCTAACAAACCTCAGACTCTTTAAAAAAAACAAACCCCAAAACTTACTTGCCTGAATACATGCAGCTTTTCAATACTGATGTGTTAAACCACTCCCTTTATTAATGGTTGTCATGAAAAAGAAAAAGAAAACAGCAAGTAGGCTCCCACTAGACAATAAAAACACCAGTTATTTCCCAAGAAGGCAATTCTCACTATGTTTCAGATTCAAGTGAGATCTTTATAACTTTTCTCTTTCTCTATCAGTATATATTCCAATTCTGTAAAAGTAATGTTAAAAAAAATAACATCTACACTTTTGGGGAAAAATAGTATCAGAGTAAAACTTGATTTCTTAAAGGGCAAAGATTTTTTTGTAACATTTCAATTACTTTTAATTCAACAGTAAGTAATGGAGACAATACAATGCTGCTTTGTTAGCCTGGATTAACAGAAAATCTGGGTGGGGTATTAGCATTTTACCCAAGCACACACCGCACCTCGCACTGCTATCTTGCTAATTGTGTATCATCAAGATGGGATTTTCAATCTATCAACATTTTTAATAGGCTTCAAAGCCTATAGTTACCTGGATTCACACTGCTCGCACCACAGGAATGGGAAGGAGCAGACTGGTGACACTTGACAGTGTTGCACCCTGCCTCCTCCATACCTAGGGCAAACACTCGGTCTCCCAGATCATGCCATTCTCCTTCAGCAACAAGATCAAAGCACTACAAGATTNAATATGGGTGGTAAATGCCAGCATACACAGGTCTCTGCACTATGGATGAGGAGAAGGCAGAGCTGCAGCAAGAAGACGAAGCAGACAAAGGCAGGACAAGGGCTAGTGCTACAGTATGGACTCTCTACTAACACTGGATTTCCTTTTCCAAGTCACATCAAGTCCACCTGCCCCTCTGCCTCTCCAAAGGCCAGGCAGCCACTGCGGCACTGGACTTCCTCCCTCTATCCTAGCAGCAGATCTTCTCTCCAAATGTTTTAAGATACTAAAACAGACCTAAACCTTTCTTGTTGTGGCAACACAGCCTTTGCCTGCTGTCCATTTCCTGCATTTTCCTGCATCAGAAGAAAATGGCTTTATACACCAAGGAAAAATGGCCTTTCAAGCTTTCAAGAGGGAAGAAAATATAGCAAGAAATTTTTGCGTAATTCACTTTCATTCCTTGAAAATACTTCACATCATTCTATTAAAGGGAGTTACCAACATTTAACTCTTTCCTAGTACTTTTGCCCTTGTTTCTCTTTCTGCTGACTAGCATCACCACAGTGATTTAGACAGCACAGATCCAGCACCAGTCATTCCACCACCAGGCAGAAGTTTTCCATGACAAAACTTCTGGGACACCCACAGCACACTGCTCCACCTGAGTGCTTGGCCTGGTGAGACCGCACACTCCCCAAAGAGCACCATTAAGCTAATGAACCTCAGACTCTTAAAAAAAACAACCAAAACTTACTTGCCTGAATACATGCAGCTTTTCAATACTGATGTGTTAAACCACTCCCTTTATTAATGGTGTCATGAAAAAGGAAAAGAAAACAGCAAGTAGGCTCCCACTAGACACTAAAAATACCCAACACAGCTTTTGCCTGCTGTCCATTTCCTGCATCAGAAGAAAATTGTTTTATATACCAAGGAAAAATGGCCTTTAAAGCTTTCAAGAGGGAAGAAAATACAGCATATGTAAATATGTAATTTATTATGTATACCCTAATACCCAAATGGGTATTAGGGAAACACACATGGAGATCCTGTCTCTCGTGCTCATGGACTCACACACAAGGCATGCAGGATGCTATCAAGACATGGTCACCACATAGTGCTGGATGTTTCCTTCATGCCACATGTATCACAAACACCCAAGTTCCCTACTGTATTTACTTCCAGACAAACCTTTCCATAAATTAACAGAGTGTGCACTATATATGTTTATCTTCAACTAATTTGAACAACCTAACTAAACTATCTTTCCATTACACTGTGTCTAAATCCAAATTTAATCCAGCAAGGGCTGAATTACCCATGTGAGAAGAGCTCTTCTCCTTACTGCTCTTACTCGTGATTCCCTTTCACCTTCGATACTGGTTCTCTGCACAACTTTCTCCAAAGGTACATAATTTAATACTTTGCTAGGAAACATGCCTTCCTAACAATAATCCTCTTTGCAAATAGAATTAACAAGGCAAATGTAAACATGGGAAGAATGAATTAGTTGTCATATTTACCCAAACAACTGCTTCCAGTTCCTTGTAATGAAATTCTATATTAAATACATCAGATGACTTAATGTCAGGTTCCTTATTTGGTGAATTAGGCAGCTGGACAGTAAACACTGCAGCATCTCTCTCCAACCCATCAAAGAGATAATATTTAGCAGGTTTCTGATAAAGGCTTAACTAAACTGTGCCAATGTTACTCACACCAAGTTACTGTAATTTAATAACTGTTTGGAGGGTCTTCTACTCTGAGAACACTGCAATGGAATGACGTTTCTGTAACAAACAATAAAAAAATATGTAACATCTATGGTAGTTTCTTCTGTTCAAATAAGTTAATTCATAAAGGTAGAGAACACTTCGTGCCTGCCAGCTTTCTTCCCTTTGGAATCTGTCTTTTACACAAAATAATTATAGCAGGAAACCTCCCTTCACGACCAGCTAGTAGACAAAAGAAAAGAATCAGTTGTGACTAAGTCCTGTATGAAACACATTTTAGCACTGATATCAAACACAAGGGGTATTTTTAAACACATTCTACACCTGAAATCTGCAGCAGTAGTTTAAAAACATTCCTTTTGGTGCCTTTAAAAATTAAGCTGCACTTGCACCAAAGGAGAGGAAAAAAAAACAAACACCACCATCTTCAATAAAAGAACAAAACACAGTGCAAACCTGCTTAAAAGCATCTCAGAAAAAGATGTCTAGTGCTTCCAGGAGGGGTTTCCCAAGGGCAGACAGACCTGATGCTCGTCTATTGCAACATATTACCTGGTATGCAATATAATCTGACAAGAAGCATGAAGGAAAAAGAAAGATTTCTGTTAGATTTCTACAGAAAAAAAAGAGGGGGAGGAACAGTCAAACAATAAGAACTAGAAGACTAGATCAGTGGGTTACAACTCTATTTTGGCATAGCTACAGGAGGACACCACTGAGATTTTAGCAGAGGTTTTTAAATTGTAAAGCCCAAAAGATTAAAGCTGTCAAATATATATCTGCCAAGAGTTTGCTGTAAGTACTTTACAGAAGCAATACTATTCATAAGGTAAAACAAACCAGAATTAAAGACACTGGCTATACAGTATTGAAATAAGATGTAAAAATTTACATATTTTATTTAGTAGCAAACCTTTGTCACACTATTATTCTTAATGCACTACTACTGAAGTTAGTAGTTTGCATTCATGAAAACACTAGAGTAAACTGCATCTAAATTCATTCATCTGAGATGTGTTCGGTATCAAGTGCAGTACAGACTACTGATAAAAGCAGAAATCTGCATCTACTTAATCATCCTAATTGTTACGCAGACCACTTTAAAAAGCACTAATGAGTGTTATACACAGATGCAAAGTCTGTTCAGAAGTAAAAATCACCATCTAAACACTTACCCAAACATCACATTTTCAGGGAAGACACAAGCTCAGCACTTTTTAGTTAAAGAAAATGGATTTGACAGTAGGAGATAGAACTTACAGGTTCACCTTAGATCTTAAGCTAAATTGAGTTTGATCTTTTCAAAGCACAAAAAAAACCCACCACACAAGGTCTACTCATCATCCTGGAGGTGATGGATGTCAAGTGCCTGCCGTTTTTGTCAGGACAGACTCCTACATTCATTTCCAGTCACCTCACTGCTGGATCTGCCCTTATACCCTTGTCAACAGGCTTACACAGCCAAGACCTCTCAGACAAGATGTCCATTAGCAATCCCAGAACCCCAGGGCACTCTCCACAGCATTTCTTCTGCCAGAGCTCTGCAATCTTCCCACTTAAAATATTCTTTGCAGAAAGTGAACGGAAAGTGGCAAAGAATTGACAATCTCAGTAGGAAACCAGGGAAGTGTAAAGCTGCAAAGCCTAACACCTTTATTCAGCTAATAATTAACTCAACTGGTCACCTGGATAAATAGCCTGCTGGAGAAGAGTCAGTAGAATCTGTACAGAGAGAAACCCTGCCTAAGAAACCTGAGCTCTTCAGAGGTGCCAAATACGGACAAGGTACACCCATTCATTCTGACCCATCTCAATTTCCAAAAGGAGTTCAATGAAGTCTATTGCCAAAACCTGAAGGCTTTCTTATGCTTTCTGAAAGAAACTACATAGACAGAGGCATGAGAAAATATCCTATGTAGAGAAACAGTTGAAAAATAATGATAAAAGTAAATGGTCTCCTGAAGCAAATAGAAGTCACTGATGAAGTTCTGCAGATATCTGCGGTCAAACTTCAGCTGTTTTATACACTCATGTCAGAGAAGGAAAGGGGAATGAGAAGCAAGCTGAAGAAACTTGCTGCTGATGAAAAAATGTATTGTGGTAGAAAGGGCAGGATGAGAAAAATACCAGAGAATCCTTGAAGATGGTCAGTAATGCTGCAGAGGTAAGCTAATGCGAATAAACACAAGAAATATAAGAAGCAGCACATGGGAAAGATACAAACACAGCTGTACATAACTGAGGGATTCCAAACTGATTGTACTCCTGAGCAACATCTTGACATTACGATTTCACAGACTCACTAGCAGTCCAAAAAAGCAAATCAAACATTACAAAACAAAAACAAGGTTATGCCACTGTATAGCCCCAAAGCTCATCTACATGTTGAAAACTGTATATAGCCCTGGTCCTCCCACCCTAAAAGGGCATGTAGAACCAGGACAGACTCCTGAAAAGGGATGCTCATGATCACGAGTAGGCGGCTCTTCAGGAAGCTCAAAAGTCAACTTGATAATAAAGAGACAAACCTACAAAACTGTGCATGGCATAACACAGGATCACTAACCTTCTCCGCCACAAAAGAGGTAAGAGCTGACAAATGAAGGAAGCCAGCTGAGATTAAACAGAAGGAGGGAATTCTTTACACAGCCAGAAACAGACCCACATTCAAGCAGCACTACTGTCCAATGGCCGCGGAGGCTGCAATGAGGTCCCAAGAGGCTGCAGACAGACCAGACAAGCATTTGGAACTGAAAATCACCAAACCTTTTGGAACAGGGAAAGTCTGCACCCACCTCTGACAATCCCAAGCTGAGAATAGCCAGTGGCTAAGAGAGCATCTACAGAGGAGGTTTTGAATAAGGTCATACAGTTCTTGTTTTCCCTTAGGCATCTGCTTATGAGAATAAAAAAAAAACCGAAACAAACCACAACAAAAAAGAAATGTTGCCAAAGACAGAAGATCAAAAAGGGAGCAGGATGAAGGTGAAGGGTTAAAAAAATAATAATAAAAAAGGAAACTAAAACTAAAGCAAGATACCACACCAAACATCCCAAGAGCATCCTCTGCTCCTTAAAGCTCTGGGGACAGCAATGATTAGTCCTCTGCCCAGACCCATAATGAGACAAGGAAAGAGAAACAGGGACAGCGGTAATGGGATCTGGCCCATCAGCCCATGAAGCTGTGGCCAGCTCAGACCAGGTGGGCAGAGGGCTGGCAAGATGATCCCATTCTTTCATAGGACAGCAAATAGAAAAGCTATAAATCAAAAAACCACCCATAAGCTCAGGAAGAGGCTTTGGATGAGCCAGAAGTGGAAATGCTGCCCCATGCATTAGATGTGCATGTCCCAAGGACTCCTTTTCCCTGCAAAAGGGATGAGAGTCACAGTCAATAAAGCACATCATGATGGCACCCATTTTCACTTCTCTGATTATTTTTCTCACGTTTGATTTCAGTGGAAATTGATTAGTCTACCGTATAAGTCAGCCTGCAAGAGCTGCTCATCCCTCCTGATGGCAAGAGACCACTTTCTGTCACAGAGCAAGGAACCAATTCAAAAGCACTTACAGTCATCTTTGAGGTGCTGCTTGGAGGTGAAACCAGCCACCATGTGGCTTGCTTGAGGCCGTGTGGTATACCAGGCTAGAGAGATGAGCCCTTGGTTTGGCCCATCACAATGGCTCTTTCATTTCTATGCTTATTACATCTCCTAGAAGCAGTCAGGTACTGCTGACAGTCATAGAACCCATTATATAGCATCTGTAGCTGGTTGTATTCAGTGTTGCACACACAGTATTTTTAGAACTGATAGCAAACTTCCCTATGAGTTCAACTACTGCAACCACCAGGCTAGACAACTCTCAGTTGTTCTGCATTATAGCAAACCAGACAATCCTCACTCACAACTAGCTCAACTAGACTTGTTTCCAAATTTGCTCTAAACTTCATTTATTCCAGTCCTCCCATCACAGCATAGCTTGAAACACCAGTCTCAGTTCATACCATCTGGGTCTGCTGTACAGCCCAACAACCTCCTTTTTTGAGAGGATTTATGAGTTACTTCAATAGAAAAAAAAAGGGGGTTATGCTGTTCATTTTTTAACCTTAAGGACAATAAGTTCAAACAACTCATGTACACACTAACATGTATTCTCCTTTTGCTGTTTTGACTCAGAGAAAAAGGAATTTCCACACAATTAGATGCAGCTGTGAGCCAACATTATTACTTTGGAGAGAAAAAAAAAACCTTACAAAACATTTCAGAATGTGGCCACTAAGCACGTCACAATCCTTTCTAAGTAGTGATACAAATTATAAAGCAAGCATTTTATTTTTAAGCCAGTTTTGAATGTCAGATTTTAAAAATAAGAAACACTAGCACAGAAAATCTCTATTCAGTTAACTCAGGCACACAGAAGAGCTTTTCCTGAGTCACCAAACCTCATCTCCTATTACCACAGCTAAGCACACAGTATAAACTTCCTCAATATATCCTCAAGAGCCAGTTAAAGGGCTTGCTCCCTCTTCTCCCATTTGAACGTTGTTCTAGAACCTCATTCCATTTAGGGAATAAACTGCCTAAGCTCCAGATTAAGTTTATTCATGTCAGTTTATATCTCATGCCAACACTGTTCTATAGGTTAAATAGGTTCTCTCCCTTTGTAGTGTTTATATCCCTGGTGTATTTGCAGATTGCAATCATATCCTCTCTCAAGCCTCATTTGCTAGGCTAAACAAGCCGTGCTTTCCTCATCTCCTCCAAAACAATTGGCATCACTGTTCCCCAGTCCCTTCTAGCCTCTACCCCATCCATACGACAGGTGAGAGGACCTGTGCCTAGCACTCCCCAGGAGCTCACATCCATCCCCCTTGCCAGTATCCTGGCCTAACATGTTCCAACGTAGCTTTTACTTTCTCCATAGCAGCAGGACAGCAGCAGCTTGGTCAGAGACAAGTTACTGTACCCAGCATATCTGCTCTGCTGTTTCCAGTAGTGGAACTCCTTGATCACACCGGGGAACAAAGTCAAGACCTTGTCTTCTACTAGCAAGGGAATATATATGTATAGTATAGCTTGTTTTCAGCAGGGATGATTTGTTCAAGTGTGATTGCACATCCGTGTTCAGAGCTTCCAAAGTGCATAGTTCTGCCATCTGACAGAAGTGTAACTGGTTAATTACCTACCAACTATCAGGATTCATGTTAATTTTTCCACAGCCTCTGCTATGAAACCCTTTACAGTAGGAAATCTCAACTACTCAAATTTCTACCTAACTAGGCTCTTGAAGTTATCACTCTCTTCAGCTCAAATCCTGCAGCAGCCCTCTCTAGGTTCCTCAGGCATTTCCTAAGGAAGTCACCATTCCTCCTGACCAAAGGCACAGCAGAGTCCACCCGGTGCCCCACCATTTTTGTCACTAGTTCTCAACTTAGCTGCAGAACTGAAAAACGAAAGAAATAATCCAAGTTTCCAAGCCCTCTCCTAGGAAATGATTTCTATACTGCTTAAATACTTCTTTTGCCAGGAGGGGCACATTCACTCACATTGCTTAAGAGGCATGAATATTCCTCCTCATTACAACCAAGTCATGTACTCTTTATAATACATGGTAAAACTATTCTCCCCCCTGAAAAGTCCTCTCCAAACCTCAATTTCCCTTAAGTGGTCAAAACCAAAAATAAGAGCCAAGAAGTATTCCATCAAACACTCACTGCTGTAAAGGAAGAACAAAAATACCAACATTCAAGTATGGCTGTTCCAGGCAAGGAAGTTAATCAGCCAGGACTTTGTCCCAAGGTCACCATAAGAGGATGTCTCTCCCTTTAAGTTCTAGGACATCTGCCCCCTTATTTTAACCAAAATGTAATTACACAGCCGGAAAATAGTTTTAAACACAACACAGACAACTCATTCAAGCTTTAAGAAAGAATTAGAGCATGAGATACAAGGATGATGACATGTCAGATATAGAATGAACCAGAGGAATACACTGGTAAGCCAGAGGACACAGCAAGCCTGCAGCAGCTCAGCAGCAACTTGTACCCTGGCTGCTGGGGCAATACAGTACATCTTAGGTGAAGCACTGAAACTTTCTGTAGATACTGTTATCCTGCACAACTTACTGCAGATACCATTATCCTGTATGGCTACCAACAGCACTCACAACACACAAAGCATGCCAGTCCATCACTAGTGCCGGTTTGTTTTTTTTCTTTGTTTTAGTCACTGTTTAAAGCATAGAACCACACTTATTCTTCCTAACAAGCAGGAGTCTAGCCAAGAATTATAAAACATTGCTAACAAGCAGGCAAAGCAATAAAGAACAAATACAAACCATTTCACTTTCCCTTTTTTGTCTGAATTCATTTTCTCTCTAGCTGCAACAAGAAGTAGCTCCATTGCTGTCATGGGACCCAAGTGAATTCCTGAGAACCACAAGCAGGATTAAACGGGATCCACGTTGTGTTCTGAGTACTGTATTTTTGCGTGCTCCCATTTTCAATCCTGCATGCAACGCTCAAACACAATTTAATCACAGAACTGAACTCACAAAAGCCACCCTTGATTTAAAAAAAAAACACCAAAAAACAAAAAAACCCAACCTACCTCTCTAGGCACTTTTGCCACTTTTCATGCATTTTTACCTTATACACACACACACCCCTCCACAGCAGAACAAGACCTGCCGCCGCCCCTATTTGCCGCTCGCGGGAGGAAAGCCCACGCTCGCACCGAGGCTCGGGCCAGCTCCCTGCAGCACAGGCAGCTCCGCAACACTTCTACATGACGGGGAAAAGCAGCGGGAGCGAGCCAGCATGCTGGCGGTTTCACCCAGCAGCCGCAGGCCGCCCCACACGCCTGCAGCAGGGATGCGCCGGAGCCGCCGCGGGCAAGGGCGGCAGGACTCTCCCCCGGCCTCCTACCCGCTCGCACCGGGAGCGGGTCGGCCAGTGCGGCGGCACGGGAGGCGGCCGCGCACCGGGAACACCGCTGCGGGACACGCTGCGCTACCTTTCCCCTTCCTCCCGGCCCGCCGCAGAGCGCACCTGCCCGAGTCGCCGCTCCGCCGCTCGGCCCGGAGGCGCCTGTAGCCAGCTGCGGGATGCGGCTAGCCTTACGGAAACGCTTCCCAGTCCGCTGTGCTTACCCAGGAAACGATTCCGGCCGCCACCGCCCCTCCTCTCCCTCCGCCCCGGCCACCGCCCAGAACTGCGGCCCGCAGGGGGCCGGGCGAGCGGAGCGAGGCGAAGGGGCCTCCGCACCNGCTCCTACAGCGCTGCGGCACTGGGGGATTTTTAGTCTGCAGCTCATCGGTAGCCTCCAGAGCAGATGTCCTTCCCGTGAAGGGGTAGGGTTTATGCGTGGGGGCAGGTGTACCCCTGAAAAAAATTTAAAAAATAATTTTTTTTCCTTAAGAAAATAAACAGTCAGGCTTGTGCTTGGCAGATATAATAATATCCTGATCAAGGTAAAGCAGTAGCAATTACACTCTTGAAATGCCACCTGCTGTATCCCAGCACTCCTCAAGCAGTAATGAAAGCCAGTGAGGTAAACAGCCAAGTAGGTTTAGAAGAACAGGTTATTTTGCACACTGGATATGGACACCAGCAGCAACATGCAGGTGGGTCAATACACCCATGTCGCCAACGAACATCAGTGAACCCCTCTAGTCATGGACTTAATGGAAGGTGCTTGACACCAGTATTGCGCTAAGGGTGCCGGTGTTCCGATGGGTCTCAAAAGTCACGTAGCCAGCATGGGTGGAAAGAAATGAGGTGCTCTCAAATGTGTAAAACAAATGAGTAAAACAACCAGTCCTGGAAACTTCATTGCTCTAACCTGCTTGCAGTACTGTAGGGTAAAGTTGAGACTAAATCCCTAGGCACATCTTGAGATGGATGAGTAGAGAATCACAAAAACATTCCAGACACTTAGGAGTGAGGCTTAAAAGAACACACCCATGGGAAGATAGTTCTGTTTAAAACCTTCCAAATACATGGGATATTGTCTGTCGTCGTGGCTAGGCTTCACGAACAAAGATCCCGGGAGNGTCTATTCTGTCAAGAAACTGCTCATTGCTAAAGCAAAAAAATCAACATGGGATATTAGCTCAGTAGGAAGCATGTAACAGTTGCCAACAGACCTTTTAACACCTTCTAATAATCTTAGGAAGTCTCTGAACAGCAGGTGCAAAACAATCAGCAGTAAAATAGTGTTATACTGGATTGACCAAAAACATACAAGGAGGTCAAAAAAGACTATTATAACAGTGAAATGGCCAGTCGCATTTTATTTTAAATGAAAACACTTTTAGCAATCCTACTGAAGTACCCAAGCCTACTTTGAAGTTTATTGTACCATTTATAATGGCAAATTATGTATCTGGAAGAGATGATTTTTCCTATGCATCCCAGAATGCTCTTCAGTATTTCGTTCCCTGGCTTACAACTAAGTTCCTGATAACAGCAGAATGCTCATGAACTGTGCATAATTAAAGAGTTGATTAAGATGAATAGGAATATAGCATCTTGAATTAGAAATATTTATGGTTTTACAAGAACACACTGACATCCACCAGCCTAAAGAAAAGGAAAAAATGCAATTAATAAGCACTACAGTGATGAATACAAAAAAGCAACAATTAGGCAAAGATGTAATAATTCAGAACAAAGCACCTGGAAGTTATACTTCGATATGACTTTATGACTTACTCTTAAATGCATTGTTCTTGTTTCTAGTGTTTTTTTCCATTTGCCTTAAAACTGGATATGATTTAATCTTCTAATTTGTTTAAAGGGAACAACATGTTTATAAGATAAAATTCACATTTTAATAAATATTTTTAGATCCAGAACCATGATGAAGCTGCAAAAGAAGCCTCCAAATAGTTCCAATGATTTGTAATAGAAACATGTCATCATGATCAGCTTCAGAAGTACCAAAGACCTCTTGAGACATCTAAAGGTGATTAATCAGATTCTAGTGTTTGCAAATCAGGGTGCTTCCCTCTTCAACAAACCACATAATCCAGCAAGAGGGAAAGCTTTTAGGCTTCGACAGCATACTAGAGCAGAACTCCCTGAAATTTACCCTTTGTCTATTGCAGAAGTGCAAGACAACTATCAGGTCACCCAAGATTATTAGTGAATAGTCTATTGATATATTCCCCTGACAGAAATGGCCAGGCAAGGTACTAATAAATTCACATTCCTTCTATGAGAAGTGTAAAAGCACTGCATTGTGGCTTTCACTATGTGGTTAGCATTATGATTAACATTTAGTTACTTAGACTATATACACTGCACTTTGGATTGCAGTGTATTAAGCAGTCATAAAAAATGAAGTTTTGGAAAACTAATAAGGAATTTCATATATATCCTAAATGGATAGCTGCTGCTCAGTACACTCAGACTTCACAGAAACATTTCCAGGTGGATGTACTGCTTGCACAGGCTCAGGCAGTCGTCTCACCAAGTATAGATCTCTTGAGTTAGTGCAATCCGATGTGTTAACTTTCCAAGTACAATGAAATAGTCCCTGCAGTTGTGGCTTGCAGGAATTGATACAGAGGCTCCGTAGGTAAGACACAAACATCTCAAGAAACATCATTTATAAACATAACAGGGAATTAATAAAAGGCCTTTCTATATTAGCAGCTTATACTAAAATCATTTTGACATCATCTTGCTGTTTCTATGTTTGAACTATGACTGAAAATTTATATGGATCAAAGTCGACCTGACTTTGCAACATGGAATGACTGCCCATAGAAGTCTCTGTTGGTGAGTAAAACCTTCCTCAATACAGCATGGGGCTGCAGACCCTGCTTCAGGGCTGACTGTGCCCTGGAGTGCTCTCTCAGAAGTAGTTCATAGTTTCTCCCTGTGCTTTCTTCTATATACCACCTTTTTACTTAAGGATTAGTCCACATAGAGGAGAACTTAAAGCACAATGATCCCATCTCTTGAGAAACTGTTCTCTTGCTGCACTGAGTAGAAAATAGGTAACAAATAAGAAAGGCTACCATCTAGTGGTGCAACTGTACTTTCATATTTCAGAGGAACCTACACCATCAAATAACCTTTTGCTGAATATATTGATTCTAAACCCAAGCCTAACATAGAAATTTAATTAGAAACATTAATTTATAGCAGAACGGTAACTTTCCTTGAAACTGTTTCTCTAACATAGACAACTCACTGTGACATTAAGTCTCCATCTTAAAACACTAAATCAAATAATTTTCTAGAAAGAATGAAAAGCATCACACACATTGCACACAAAGCTAAGAGACTTTAAGAATTAGACTTATAGCATGTAATTTTTCATTACAGGCTTGAACATGCTTAGAGGGTTCAGTCCCCCCAGTGCATTGCTTCCCAGGACATAAAATTGCTTCCCATCAATACAAGCATGTACTGCTCCTGTTATTTTGTGTTCCTGTCTCATTAGTGCTCCCTGGGCAAGCTTATAGTGAAAGACTAATTCTGCCATGGAGGAACTTCCCTGTGTTATTTATGGAGAAGCAAAGGCTGTGAGACATCAGCAGTAGACAATATCACTCCAAAGCCAGGAACTAAATCAAGGCCTCCTGTTATACTCATGCAGCCTTCTCCCATCCACTGCATTAGCTATCTTGGGCACATTACCATGACATTTAAAAAGGTTTTATGGGAATATGTGCAATCCCATTTGCAATTTGCAGGCCAGCAGTTTGCCAATTTCTTGACATGCCAAGAAATAGAGAGTGATAATTCTGAATTTTCTTTCTAGCTCTTCAGAAATGCAAAGCCTTGCATCCAGGTATGCTTGTAAAGTTAAAAATGATCTCTTAGACATCTGACTAGATGTTATTCTCTGATGTCTCCTTTCCATGCCTTTTACACAGTAGTATACTGAGATTTCCTAAGGGTGGGTGAAGGAAAGATGGCCTGGCCTGGTCCCCAAGTATATAAGCTCCTTGATTACATGATACACTTTCCCAGTCCATGCACTCATCCAGACAGGGGCAGCTTCATTTTTTTTTTTATTATTACAGGCAAGTTCTGGGGGAAGCAAGCAGGTAACTGTATTAGCTTGCAAACAATCACAATAGTTGAAATATAAGGACACACCAAGTGATCACTGCAGTAAAATAGTCCATTTTGGACCTTCTGCTAGAAGGCAGTAGGTACTTTTAGAGTTGACTTTTCACAAACTCCCTTCACTGTTTTATGTGGTTCTGGTGGACAAAAATACTCAAAAGTTGCCACAGAGCAAGGCCTGTAATTATGGGTAGTCAAATAATGAGAACAGCTCACACTTGTAAAGCTAATGAGTAGCTATATTTTCTTGCTTTCCCTGCTTCAAATGGGAAGTACAGCCCTACTTTCTGATGGGCACTGAAACATAGGATATCCAATACTTTTCTACAACTGAGAAATAGGAATACAAAAGAGATTTTGCAGTGCGGCTTGCCTTTGAGGCTACAAATACTTTGAGAAGGCAATTACTCAAACAACATAAAGTAAAGCCCAGCTTAGAAGTTTTAGGCCAACATCTCTCCACTGCTGGCAGACACTGTGTTTCAGACCTGGTGCTCTTGCATTTTGTTGCTTTCCCTGGAAGTGCTGCACTGCTGTTTCTGGTTGATGTCAGGCAGCTGAGGATGGTGCAGCATTACAGCTCCCTGTGAGGCAGTCAGGAAACCCACATTTTGAGCCAGAATGACTAATCCACTCGTATGCTATATATCACAGAACCATAGAAGCATTAAGGTTGGAAAAGACCTCTAAAATCATCAAGGCCAACCATTAACCTAACACTGCCAGGTCATCACTAAACCATTGCACATTCAGGTCCACTAATAATTAAGAGGTGCAGAAAGCTAAGATAAAGTTGGAAACACTAGGTTTAGTAAAAGCAGAAGGCCAGTGCTTTGTCTCCAAAACAAGAGAGACAAAAGTCCAGTGTCTAATGTCCTAAATACAGCTAGAAAAGCCCAGGCTGAAAATGCCCTCAATAGGAATGTTGCTCTATGTGTATAAACATACACTAGAAAGAGCGGCATGTTTTTCGTTTATATTTGCAGCTGCAGAATGTGATACGGTCTAATTGTTTTTCTGATCCATAGTGTAGCTCCCCATGCCATCTAAATATTTTTCTCCACTGACACACAGATTTGTTTCAGCGTCCACATTCATAAGCTAGACACCTCTGCTAAAACAATAACGCTCAAGGGGCAAATGATGGTGTTCTTTATACATGTACTTCGGGTAAACACTTCAAAACAGTGCTTGTTAAATTGATCTTCAGAAAAAACAGTTTCTCCATCAGTAACAAACACTGAACATTTCTCTGAAGGTAGGGGGTTGGAAATACTCTCCTCATATAACATGAAAAAATTCCTGGACCAGACAGGAAAGAAAGCCTCCCTTTCTCCCCATTGCTGATGCTCTGAGACCAGCTGCTGAAGACAAACACAGGAGGCACTATAGAGTTAGGCTCTGAGAGTGGCTCATGGCAAAGGCAAGCCTGGAAGGAATGGTATTTCTCAACTAGGTTTGTTTTACTGTATTTTTGATGTTAATTGCTTGCAGTTGAGCCAAGACTAATTAACCTTCTATGGGCAACATCCACAGCAGTGTCAGAGCAGTTGGGTCCCTGCACAGCCACATCCTCCAGCTGGTAAGAGCAGCATGTACAACACAACTGCTTTGTGTTAGTGATACACTGTGTGGTCACCATGTGTAAAATGCTTTGTGACAGAATTAAAACTTAACAAAAGGCTTATGTTCGCCAGATGTACTTCTGGAAAGTCATTCTTAATGTGGAGTTAAGTCATTCTTACACATTTTGAAATGAAAGCCTTCTAAATACAAACGAATAGCTACTGTTAGTTTGTAATTAACACAGGAACCAGAAAAGACTTTAGAGGTCTCAGTGGCTAAAAAGCATGTACTGAATTCTGCCAGTATGACTTAGGGATCCATTTAACACTTCTACATGCTGTTACAGAATGGAGAAGCAAGAGCAGCTCAGATCTAGGTCTGTGAGGCTTTATATCTACCACTGTTACAGAATGGAGAAGCAAGAGCAGCTCAGATCTAGGTCTGTGAGGCTTTATATCTACCACTGTTACAGAATGGAGAAGCAAGAGCAGCTCAGATCTAGGTCTGTGAGGCTTTATATCTACCACAGTCACACTGAGAAAGAGTCAGAGCTGTGCCGCTCTGAGTCACTTCTGAGTCACTGACCTGCCAGAGCTGCACAGAGAACATACACGGAATCACAGAACGGTAGGGGTTGGAAGGGACCTCTGCAGATCGTCAAGTCTAACCGTTCTGCTAAAGCAAAGCAGGTGGCAGAGGATCACATCAAGGCAGGTTTTGAGCAGAAACCTCAGGCTGTCTCTGGGCAGCCTGTTCCAGTGCTCTGTCACCCTCAAAGTAAAGAATTTTTTCCTTGTGTTCAGATGGAACATATATATGTATATACATGTATAGAGTGGCTAGGAACTCTAAGATAGGCAACAGGCCTTAGAAATGATGAAGAGGAGGCAGTGTAGCTCTGGCTCAGGTACAGAAAACGTCCTTCCCATGCAGTCCTGCAGAGCCAGCCCACTTCAGGACAGGACTGGATAGGCATGCAGATCTCAGGGCAATCCAGGGACCTCAGGTTCTTGGCTTCACTTACTGGACTGACAGCAGCTCTGTGCCGACATCATTCGCAAGGTGAAGTAGCTCTAACATGACAACTATGCTTGAACTTCTCACAAACTGTCTGTGGCTGAGACTTTACTTCAGGGCACCACTCTAATTAAAAACAAAATTCTCACACTTATGAAGAGTGTGTACATGTAGGTGAGGAAGTAAATCCTTCAGCACAAGTTGGTGTGCTATGCACGTCCCTGTTGATGTATAGGAGTTCATGGTTTCCTGTGCTACCTAAGATATTTGGTTTTGTTAGGGAAGTAGAGTTTTCAGAGAACACGCTGAACTGAGCACACCTTTTTTCAGAATTTATATAGGTGAGGGTGAACATGTATATAAAAATTAGATAGAAACATTTCACCAGAAGACTGCTCACTTCAGCTATCTGGAACAAAGCAAATAGCTTTCAGGATTCTTTGACTGAGATGATAGCTAAACAGGTGTGGGTTTTTTGCTTTTTTTTTTAGGATGTGGCTTTATTGTTCATTGATTTCAACTGTCAGCTAAAGGTCTACATTTGCATAGAAAAGACAGGAGGAAGGAATACTTTTAGGTCTGGGTTAATGCCTATCACCATCCATGCTCTCTTCCCTCCCCCCAAAAGAAGAGGAACTGACCTCCAGAATATAGTATTTGTGCTGCTGAAGTGGAGGAGTGACAACATTTCACAATAAACCTCCTTCACGTGAGAATCCTTATCTACAGGTGCCTCTGTTGTCATGCAAGCAGGAGGAGCACTAACAGTAAGAATTAATTAAAAAACAAACAAACAAACAAAAGACAGAGGAAGGCTTCAGAAATAGTTTGTCCAGCAGTACTAGGGAAGTGTCCCTGTCCTCAGCACTGGTGAGGCTGCACCTCAAATACTCTGTTCAGTTTTGGGCCCCTCAGTAGAAGAAGAACATTGAGGTGCCAGAGTATGTCCAGAGAAGGGCAATGAAGCTGGTGAAGGGTATATAGCACAAGTCTTACAAGGAGCAACTGAAGGACCTGGGGCTATTTAGCCTGGAGAAAAGAAGGCTCAGGGGAGACCTTATCTCTCTCCACAACTACCTGAAAGGAGGTTGTAGCGAGATGGGGGGCAGCTCCTCTCCAAAAAAAAAACAGGTGATAGGACAAGAGGCAACAACCTCAGGTTGCACCAAGGGAGGTTTAGATTGGATCATAGGAAAAATTTCTTCACTGAACGGGTAGTTAAGCATTGGAACAGCCTGCCGAGGGAAGTGGTGGAGTCACCAGCACTGGAGGTATTTAGAATACATGAAGATGTTGTGCTTAGTGACATGGTTTAGTGGTGGACTTGGCAATGCTGGATTAATAGTTGGACTCAATGACCTTAAAGGTCTTTTCCAGCCCAGCCTGGACTACTGGCCGCAGCCTGCAGAACCTGAAACATCTTTGAAAGCTCTACAACCATCTCAGCAGCTTCTACACAGAGGAAAGNCAGCAGCTGCTACACAGAGGAAAGAGTTCAGCCCATCCCCCTACAGCCCAGCCAGGACTACTGGCCATAGCCTGCAGAACCTGAAACATCTTTGAAAAGCAGCCTTCACAGCATGCGAGATTTTTTTATTTTTTTCCCTTAAGGGAACCAACCACAGTTTCCACCTGGCAGAACTGTTATACAGTTGCCAAAGTGGACATGGGAACCCAGACTGAGTGTCAACAGAAGAATACAGCCATCCAGGTCACATGCTGCAGGGAATACCAGAGGCTTTCCCTGGCAGCTGGTGGCAGTTCTGAGACCTGCTGTGTTCGCTGTGAGCAGGTTGAAGACCTCCTCTGCCGGGTCACAGAGCTGCAAGAGGTCATTGAAAGATTGAGGAGTATCAGGGAGGCCAAATAGAAGATTGACAGGTGGAGCCTGGCTTTGCCCTCCCTGAAACAGAAATGGGGGCACCCATCTGATAATACTCAGGATCAGAGGACCCCTGTATCCCGCCCCTGTCGGACCAGAGGCAGCAATACAGATATGGGGAGCAAATGGAAGACAGTCCAAGGTCGAGGCATCAAACAACCTTCCTCCTGTTTGCCACCTCATCCCCCTGGTGCCATTAAGGAACAATCAGATTTGAGGCCCTGGTTGAGATAGATCTGTCTAAGGAAGACATGGATGATGAACAGCCT
>VWZO01002065.1:51375-126188 GCA_013396975.1 Bucco capensis
TCTGGAGCCCTCAACACAGAAAGGACATGGGCCTGATGGAGTGGGTCCAGAGGAGGGCCATGAGAATGATCAGGGGGCTGGAACACCTCTCCTACAAGGACAGGCTGACGGAGCTGGGATTGTTCAGCCTGGAGAAGAGAAGGCTTTGGGGGGACCTACTAGTGACCTTCCAGTATCTAGACAGAACTTACAAGAAGGCTGGAGAGGACCTGTTTGCAAAGGCCTGTAGTGAAAGGACAAGGGGCAATGGTTTTAAATTGGAGAAGAGCAGATTTAAACTGGATATTAGAAAGAAATTCCCCACCACAAGGGTGGTGGAACACTGGAACAGGTTGCCCAGGGAGGTGGTTGGGGCCCCATCCCTGGAGGCATTCAAGGCGAGGCCTTGTTCATTCAAGACGATACCCTTGTTAACAATTATGTCCCTCCTACCTTCCTTCGTGAAAACAGAAAGGAGTCATTCTCTATTTGTCCTACCTCTACCATGAAATACAGCATACTATTGCTGTGCCTCTGATAGACATCATCACCATATGGTAGACAGGATTTTACAGAGAAGCAAGGTGAAGAATCATAAGCATCCTGCCAGACAGATCTGCATTCAAGAAAACCATGGCCACACTCTTTAGAACTGAGACTCTCAAGGCAGGCCTTAAAAAATACATTTTGGCACTTTAACACTTCCACCTACAGACTTAAAGAAGAGCCATTGCATTCTGTAGAGTGTTTTTTACATGTTCAGAGCAACTGCAGAGTCATTGCTCGTAGTCAATACACACAAAGGCAATCCTTAGCAGAGCAGTCCCTCTCATCAGCCTGACCCTTTTATGTCTATAGCTTCAGTGTAACCTCCTCATCAGTGGAGCTTCATCACAGGCCAGACACAGAGTTCATATCCTTCAGCACGTCTCCACCTCAGCAGTCCTCAGTCATTACATCTCCTAGCTAAAACATCTCCTCCTCATGGATAAGGGGTTTTACATTAAGTACAGAAAGACTTGGGGTTTTCCTCATTCCCAACACAGCTCTGAGCTGCTTTGAGTTTCTGTCACTTCCCAATCTTACTCCTGCTTGACATTTGAGATATTTTAGCCCAGAGCTTCTGGCCCATGGACTTGGGAGAGCAGCTGCTGACAGCCAGGTGGTGAGCGGTGTCTGGCCTTACGTTGCCTCACAGCACTAGGCTTCAGACACCAAGACTCCTCGCAGAAATATTTAAACTAACTTGCTGCAATTCAGAAACAAGCACACTCCTCTCTTCCTGCTCAAAGCTTTCATGTACCCAGGTTCTTGCCCTTTTGATCTCTCTGATCTTCTAATTAAAGACTGGGGCACTCACATGAAGGAATTACTGCTGTACTCCAGACAACTTACCAGAAGAGAAGGTGGATGTTACTGCCTTACACAGATCCCTGACACCCACCGTTCCTTCAGCGGCCTCAGGTATGTTTGTCATGTTTTATATTTTGTACCTTATGACACAGTGTACCAGCTCTGGCTGGGATGGAGTTAGTTTTCTCCCTAGCAGGTGGCATGGTGCTGTGTTTTGGATTTGTGACCAAAACAGTGCTGATAACACACTGATATTTTAGCTATTGCTGAGCAGTGCTTGCACAGCACCAAGGCCTTCTCTGTTTATTATGCTGTCCTTGCAGGCAGTAGGCTGGAGGGGTACAATAAGTTGGGAGAGAAACACCCAGAACAGCTGACCCCAACTGACCAAGGGATAGCACAGACCATATGGCATCGTGTTCAGCAATAAAAGCTGAGGGGGAAGTTTTCGAAGGGGCTGTAGCATGGGGACTGGCAGGGCATCAGTTGGCTGGTGGTGAATGACTGCTGTTTGCATCACTTGGTTGGGTTTTTTTCTTCCTTCTAGTTCTCCCTCCTTTGCTTATTAAACTGCCTTTATCTCAACCCACAAGTTTTCTCACTCTTGCCCTTCCGATATTCTACCCCAACCTGCTAGGGAGCAGTGAACAAGCAGATGGGTAGAGCTTGGCTACCTGCTTTGGTGAACCCACAAGATGTAAGACCTTCTCTAGTACCTAATCTGGGAGAAAGGCTCTCTTCAGCTAATAATAATTTATTTTTTTTTAAAGCTATATACATCTGGTGGTATAGCTGGATAGCAGGGATAGTGGTATAGCAGTGATAGAGAGAATATAACATTTTGGCTTGGTGGATCTCAGGCAAATAGTATTGATGCCAATTCTCTTACATCTGTCCTCAATACTGCAGACTGAGATGTGTGTAGATCCACTAACATGGAAAACATTAGTGGTGGAAAATAAAGACAGGTTTTATTAGCTTTCCAGTTACCTACTGCATACTAGTTGATAAACAATGGGAAATGGTCCTGCTTCGCAACCACGTATCTACCAGGCTAAAAGCCTTTCAGAAAGTTATGCCTACGTGGTCCTTATGGACTGCGGCTTGCCTCAGCAGGCTGATGGCAGTCCTACTGACTACTGGGAATTTCCTAACCAGACATAAAGTCTGTCCTTGCTATACGCCATAATGCATACTCAACTACACATTGTAATAACATTTGTTATGATGGGCTGCAAGGTAAAAACATGTATCATTCTCTTATGATCAGGCAGTTGAAGTTGGATTCATCAATCTAAAAGGCAGTGTCCCCACTGTAGATCTCTATATCTGAACAGGGTCGCATTGACTCCCTTTGTAGTCAAAGAAGAGAAACTAGTGTTTCTAGAGAACATTTTGTCTCATCCCAGAGCTAATGTCTCTATTTGGTCCACTGATTCTTGCTCTTAAGTTTCTTCTTGCTGCTAATTATGAAGGCATCTAAATTCCCTACAATAAATGGATGGATACTATCTTAGCTAGACTATGAGTTGTCAGGATTGGCCTTAGTCAAAAGTAGTCCTAGCTACTCTTCTGGGATGCTGCATCTGCGTACAAGACAGCCTCTCCCAAGCACACCAGCTGAGCTGTCATTAACTGCTTACAGGCAGGATTTACCTCCAACCCAGATGATATATTTACAGTAAGTAATGACAGTAATCTCAAATACCTTCAACTCACCGTAGGTTAAGTGCAAATGGGCAGTTATGAGAATAGCGACATGCAGCAATGGGTTCCTTTAGCTCCAGTACATGCACCACTATGTGCCTGCATCCTGCTGCCCTGGGAATCACCAGCCAGCTACTGACATCAGTTGTTTGGGACTTAGGGAGTAGATTTCCAGGAATGGGTTTGGGATTCTTCTTATGGGAAGCAAGTCATACTACAAAAAAATGAAGAAAGGCACAGGTCTGAGGTGTTTGCTAGGCAGGTACAGATAGAGCAGCTGAAGATGGGGGCACAGACTGCCTCAGGGCTTAGATTTTGGCAGCAGAATAGGAAAATTATTTTCTAAAGAATAGTTTACAACCTCAGCTTCCATTTCAGGAGCTCTGCTTTGTCTAAGGCCAGCTTCGTCTCCTTCATCACCCTGCTTGTCATGGGTACTTTCGTTAGGAGATCTTCTGAACTCAGAAACAGCCCTTAATTGTAGGCCTAGTTCTTCATCACATAAACCATCAACTGAAATACGGAAAGTAAATACTACCACCAAGTCCTACACACAAGAGAAGGAAATCTACCAAAGGATCATATACACAGAAAAGATTCTTCTGTATGTGCTTTCTAGATTATACATCTGAGTGAGATATTTATTTGCAGTGTTGAACACAAGTACTATTACTACATTTGGACAGTGCAGAAAGTTCACAAGTATTTCTAGTCACTTTTTCAGGTGAGTTGATTTTATTGCAGTAATGGGAATGTATTGGGTTAAATGTGCTAGCACCTAGCCCTACCTGCACTGAAGAGAGTCCAGAGCCTTCCTCTTTGAAAGGAGGTAGATGGGACTTGGTATGACACAGCACTCACTTTTTATGTAACTTTTCAGAGGCAGGCATCTTTATGCAACTGTAGCAGATTTTTACCAGTTTTGTCATGTTATACTTACTGTTTGTTTAAAATTCACGTATTGCTAGATTGGGCAGTTTTCCAGTACCTAAAGGGGGATTACAAGATAGAATGGGAGAAACTTTTTAGGTGGTCTGATTGTAATAGGACAAGGGGGAATGGTTATAAACTGAAGGAGGGGAAATCTAGATTGGAGATTAAAAGGAAGTTCTTTACCCGGAGGGTGGTTAGGCACTGGAACAGGTTGCCCAGAGAGGCTGTGGATGCCCCATCCCTGGCAGTGTTCAAGACCAGGCTGGATGTGGCCCTGGGCAACCTGGTCTAGTGATTGGCATCCCTGCCCATGGCAGGGAGGTTGGAACTAGATCATCTTTAAGGTCCCTTCCAATCTGGCCATTCTATGAATCTATGAATGAAAGATTAAAAGGCTGATATTTTATAACCAACTTCATTGGACTAGTTTAGGAATTGGTTAAAACTAAGAAGACGCCATCAGGAGACATGTGACTTCTGTTTTATAATCATACCAAGATTTTAAGAATAAGTATCTAATGCTTATGTTGAGTATCAATACCTTAGTATATTTTATGCAATAGACACGTAGCAGGGTCCAACACTTTAAGAGCGCTCAGGCACATAAATGCAGACACAAGGCCTTGAACATAAACAGAGCCACAGGGCAGGGCTGATGGCAGTGGAGAAACGTGTTGCCCTCATTGATGTCTGCCGCTTGCCCCACTGGCAAGGCTGCCCAGCCACGATAGGAATAAGCTGCAGGTCAGTGCAAGGCCAGGCCGAATAGAACAAGACTGGAGCAGGGTTGGGGGCCCCTGCCACCACCTCGTCCCCGCTGCTTCTAGCACTTTCTCCACATCGACGTAAAGTCTGGATGGTGCCCTCCCCGCCGTCAGTCGCGACCCGCTCCCCAAAGGACGCGGGACTCACGTATAGGGCAGTGCCCCTGGAGCAGTCCCGGACGGACTCTCCCCCACCCCACGGTTCCCCGACACTGTTCCCCTCCCCCCCGGCCGAACCGTTCCGCGGCACAGCCACCTGCTCGAACTGGCACCGCCGCGCCCCCCGCGCTTTGGTCGTGCCCTGCTCCTCCCTCTCCCCCCGCCGCGGCGCGGAGTGGGCCAGCCCGCCCCTATATATGAGCCGGAGTGGGCGGCTCCGCGGCGCAGCGTCGACGGCAGTAGGGGGTCGCACGGGTGGTACCGTGGGGGATACAGCCGTGCCTGGGGCGCAACTTGCCTTCTTCCCGGCTCTTCGCTGACCTGCAGCCATGGCCTGGCAGCCTATGGAGATCAACCCCGAGGTGCGCGAGGGGCGGCGGGGAGGGGGTTGGTGGCCGCTGGATGGGGATGGGGCACGGGCCAGGGCCGTGGGGGCAGGCGGGACCGGGTGGTGGGCCGCCGTGTCTCACTGGCACTCACCCTTCTTCCCTCGCATTGTTTTCCAGATGCTGAACAAAGTGAGTCACCGCCGCAGGACCATCGCGGGCGGATGGGCGCCGCCCTTTCGCTATCCCTCAGCGTCCCGCCTTGCCGGCACAGCGCCGGCTGTAGCGGCGCGGTGTAGTGGTACCGCGGATGCACCTGCGTAGCGGTGCTGAGACCGCGCCCTCCCTCTGGGGCGCCCCTTCGGGCGGGTGATGCTGGCGGAGACCCCCGGGTGCAGCCGGAAGGTGGCGCTGCGGTGCTACTCGTTGTGCTGTGTCACTGGGGCGCGGCGGGAGGGGATGGCCGGGCCCTCCCGTGAGGAGCGGGGGGATGTGGCGGTCGTGAGGGGCGAAGAGGGGAGCGGGGGATGTGGCGGCCGCGCCACCCGTTCGCTGTGCCCCATGCAGGTGCTGTCCCGTCTGGGGGTGAGTCCCGGCTGGCGCTTCGTGGATGTGCTGGGCTTCGAGGAGGAGGCGCTAAGCGCCGTCCCAACCCCTGCCTGTGCACTGCTCCTGCTGTTCCCTCTCACTGAGCAGGTAGGTGGTGGGTACTGCCCCAGAGAGGCGGCTGATGGATCCTTACTGGACTGCCCTCGTCTCCTTCACAGGCCCTCTGGGGTGCAGCCTTGGAGGCAATAGCTGGATATGCCGGGTTCAGGCAGTGAGCCTGTGGCAGCTGGCCCCCTGTGGAGTTTCTGTTGTCACCCTGGTAGGACAACTAGGCCGTCTCTGTCCCAGATGCTCTTGGAGAAAAAAGCAGGCTGTTGTCAGCAGCTGTTGTCAGCAGTATTGTCATATATACAAGGCTGACAGCAGGTAGCGCTGGCTGCTGTCAGGAGTGTCTGGGTCTTATCTCCAAGCATCTGATGGTTAGGAGTGGGTTTGTGTTGCACTAGGGCTGTAGGTATATGGTGGGCAGTACAAGCCGAGTGCTTGGCCCCAGCCTCCAAATACCCTGAACTAAAGTGAACTGACCAACAAAACAAGCCCTTTTGTTTCACTAGCCCTTTTATCTTTGCTTTGTGTATCATACTAAAGAAAATGCATGAGCAGTATCTTGTATATATACAATAGAAATACTGCTAGCATGCTTAATCACTGCATCTGGAGAGATCTTAATTGATTCTTTGTAATTAATACATTTAGTCCCATTGATGCTAAGGAGGTAGATGAGGAGATAGTTTGAAATAAAGTATGTATAACAGGTTCTTCAAAGGACAGCTATAGCCTTTTAGTAATGCTGGATTTTACACTTGTTTGTACATTGCTCAATGAGGAGGGGTTCGTAGAGTAACCCGAAGGCAAACTATTGCAGAGACATGCTGAGTAATTTCTGTAAATGAACCAAAACAAGAGAGGACATAGAAGAGCCTATCCATTTTATGATTTCCACCCCAAGCTATTTCCAGTCTATGGAATAGATGAAGTGATGAAGAACCATTATGCCTTTGCTTATGACTGAGTCATGCAGGTAGGCCATTAAGACTTGGCCTGCATCCAGTATACACAAATAATGCTTTATTGGATCTCTGCCAGAAAGATGAGTTGCTATGTGAATCTTTGTGCAGTCCTGGTGTTGATTCTTACACAAGTTCTGTCTAGTAGTTTGTGCAAAAAAGATAATACTGTGATGAAATGCTTAAAACAGCTACATGTTTACAGCATGAGAACTTCAGGAAACAACAGACTGAGAAAATCAAGGACCAAGAAATAAGTTCCAAGGTGTATTTCCTGAAGCAGACAGTCAGCAACTCTTGTGGGACAATTGGTCTGATACATGCAGTTGCTAATAATAAAGACAAACTGAAGCTTGGTAAGTATGAATGTTCTGAAGTGCTTGAATTTTTTTTGACAGGAAGACTGAGTGGGTATGAGCTATTGGAGACACTAGGGGCTTTCAGGAAAGCAAAGTTAAGGCATGCTGTACTGCTTCAGTTGGTTTGTGGGTCTTTTAGCTCTTGAAGAAGAGCCTATGGTCTCACCTTCTGCCTGAATTACAGAAAGGAATGTACTTTGACTCCTGTCAGGTAGCTGCAGCGGTATTGCTCTAATGAACAATGCAAGAGGTAAAGGACACATAGCAGGAGTGGCTGAAGTCTGTAATTAGGAAGTGTGTTGAAGAGTAGCTATTGACTCTGATACTCATGTGAACTGAAGATAGAAAGTTCTTTGTGCCACTTCAGTGTGCTGCAAACAGATTTGCTCAGGGTAGCATGTAAAGTAGTCTAAAATATATTTTCTTTTTGCTGGTAAGATATTATAGGATGTGTCTGTAAGTAGACTTTTCCTGCAGAGGTAACAGTTGTGAGAGTTCCTTTCCTATAGGAAAGGATATAAACCTGGCTTAGGTAACTGGTGGCTGGAAACTTGTAGGAAATAGGATTGCAAGTACTTGTCAAAAAAGGGTTGTCATTGAGTATGGGAAATACTTTAGTCAAAGACAAGATCTGCAAAATACAACTTACCTTCATTATTCTAAGAGAACTTGAACCTTTTGGGTGCTGTGAGATTGCTTCTTATATAGAGGAAAAGACAAAAGGAAGGCTAAAGAAAGGATTCTCTGAAATAGCACGCTCTTGCTGAATGAAACAAGTGATGCAGTACACATCTTTCAAGCAAGACTGGAACTTGGCACATCTTTGTACTGCACTACTGGAAAATGAAAGTAAGCCTATCAATTGCTGTGCTCATCTGAAGGCAGTGAGACAAGATAATTTCATCTAACCATACTCTGTTGGTCGATACTTAAGTGCCTTAACAGCTGGAACCTTTCTTGAATTTCTTCAAAATAAGGCTGAACACTTCTGCCAAACCTGCAAGGGGGAAATCAGAAAAGCTAAATCCTGTTTGAAAGTGAGTTTGAAGACAAGCATCCAGAGCGCTCTGAAGCACTTGAACTCTGGCTGTTTGTGTAGATTTTTTAATAGCTTCTGGATAAATAGCGTACTTCAAGTGGTAGTTATAATATGCTGGAGATGGTTCCAGGCTGAATGAGGTGACTTGTTAGTGCAACAAATATTGATTACTGTGGGATGCATCTGAACTGTAACTGATGCTTTACCTGTACTGAATAAAATCTTTGATCTTTTTGTGCAGATGAGGGGTCTGCCCTGAAGAAGTTTCTTGATGAAACAGCTGATCTGTCTCCTGAAGAGAGAGCTAAGCATTTTGCAAATAATAAGGTATATGAACTCTACAAACTTATGACAGCTATCAGCACTTAAGTATGTGATAACCTGTATTTGTTTTCTCTTAAGGCTATACAAGAAATCCATAATTCAGTTGCACAAGAAGGACAATGTCAGGTAAGACATGAATGTGTAAGATTTTGGGAGAAGGGGTTCATTGCAGTTGTAGAGCAGTTCAGTTTTTTCTCTGACAGATAGCTGTTACACCTCATGAGGGTAGAAAAATCAGTGACTCGTGGGTGAATGTTTATATGGGGTTTCTTCCTCAAATATGGATTGAGGATTTGGGTTTAGATCCAGTCTGAAAATGTGACTGTACATTAGGACTTGTGGTGCTTGATTTTGTAGAGGCATTGTAGAACTTCTTCAGCTGGACTTGTTTTCAGTTGTTTGTTGCTGCTTTGACAACATCTCTATCCTGTAGTCACAAGTAGGGTTTGCAGTACTAGGCTTTTTTCAGTCTTAAGATGTATCTTATGGTCTCTCCTAAGGTTGAGGACAACAGTGTGAACTTCCACTTCATCCTGTTTGTCAATGTGGATGGACATCTGTATGAATTGGGTAAGGTCCTGAACACTCTACAGTTGGACTGGACCTGCTTTACACTGTACAGAAGCCTTGGGGGCTTAGGCTAGGTATTTGGCGCTGGTTAAGCTGTGTGAGACTCTGAAAGCCAATACCTAATTTGTACCTTCACTTGAAGATTTTTAACTGAAGGTGGGTTGTACTGAAGGCCTAGGCCCTATTGTAAAGCATGTAGTCTCCTGTAGTGCTGAAATTACTTAGTCCTCGTCTCATTTAAGCTATGTGTTTGTCAAATTGTTCTGACCTCTATCTTCATATGTGTACTTGTTTCTTGGGCCCACTCTGCTCAGTTCTGCTAATTTAGAAATAATACTAAATACACTGAGTGATAGGACTTTATTTCACAGATGGGCGTATGCCATTTCCAGTAAACCATGGCACAAGCTCAGATGACTTACTATTGAAGGTAAGATTTCTCCCTTGCTGTTTGTTTCCCTGAAAATAAGGCTTATAAAAGGGTGAGAAGCATGCATTCAGTGTATAGTGGCTGTACCTACTTGCTCTACAAGTTGGTGCTTATACCATGGTAACAAGGTGGTATTGTGCCACAGAGAGCTAGTATAAGTGTATATATTAGCTGGTGCTACAGGACCTTGTAACTTAATTGGCAGGACCCAGAGAGGAGCTGCAGAGGCTTGATCTGTACAGCAAGTGTGTTTTGGTAGTCTAAAAGTTTGTGTTTTCTTCTTCCAAGGATTCTGCTAAGATCTGCAGACAATTTACAGAACGTGAAAAAGGAGAAGTTCGTTTTTCTGCTGTGGCTTTTTGCAAGTCTGCCTGAATCTCTGAAGAGATGCAAGGAAAGCAGTCTAATAGCACACCAGTAAATTCAGTTTAAACTCAGTGCTTCAGTACTTGTTAAACACAGCTGTTCTGGTAACTTGTTTCCACCTTTGGCTATACACAGAAGCAACATCAGCTGAGCTTATGCTAAAAGATGAGCTCAAGTTTTAATGTGAACAGTTTGGACACATCAGATGCCTTTAGGCTTTTTTTCATGTTAAGTAGAAAATACTTAACAGGGCTTGTTTAATCTGTCATGTTAATTGAGCTGTTGGTTGATATTTCCTTGTCCTTAATGAGAATAAAATGTTCTGCTGGAAGACTAAATGGACTAAAGTGATCACTAACTTTCTCCAAAAGGAATTGGGTATTGCATCCTCTATGAACCTTGTTTTCAAAGAACCCTCAAAGCTCTTCTCTGAACCAAGTTAATGGCAGCCTGAGGTTAGCAGGACAATTGGTTTTTCAGGTATCCTGAAGGTGTCCAAGGATGGAAAAATATATCACTGTCTGGATAACATGTTCCAGTGCTGCACTAACCTTCTGGTAAAGCTTTTCCTAATACCTAGTCAAACTGAGCTGTGAGTTGCCTCTGAATATATTTATCTTAGAGGGGTAAGGTGTGGTAAACTTCCAAATGTCAACTTAAAAGTTGTCTCAAACAGAGGCAACTTGTGTTTGTGCTACAAACATGGAATATCCACTGGATTGGTTGGTGGTATTTCCTTATATGAGACAATATTAGTGTAAGTTTTTTCCCTAGCTGTAGCTAAAAGGTCTGCTGGCTAATGCTGGACACAATCCTTGGCTAGCCAGTGTGTACTTATTAACTTGTGATTGTGTTAGGAAGGCCTTGAAAGAGGCTATACTACCTGTCCCAAAATTACCTGAAAAAGCAGACACCCACACTACGTGAATTTTTAATAGTAGAGTGAAACTTGGAGTTTAAGGGTAAGAAGGATATTTAAAATATACTACGTATTCTTGAGCTTCAACTCTGACTGTGAAAACTGTTCTTGCCTGAGTCTAGCTGCTGTTTATCTGCAGCTCCTTGCTGATACCTCAGGTAGCAGTGAGAAAGGATAAAACACCCTTCAACTAGGACCTTTCTAATACATTATGTCCCAGTCTGTGCCTGCCAGCCATGTTGTATGGTGCTGGGAAACATAGGTTCTTTGGTGGCTACTGGTGCTGTCTGCTGCAAACTGTTCCTGCCTTCCAGGCTTTCTTGAAGGCTAATTTGAAATACAAGCTTTGATTAAAGCCATGCATGGTCTGAAGGTATTTGATAATTGGCCTTGTTACTGCTCATACAATTACCTGATAGCTGAAGCTAGCAGGGTGTTGCAATGCATTTTAATTCAAATTCTGAGTATTGGATAAAGCTCAGAGTACATCAATCTCTTACACCTTCTGGTAGCAGGGAGGTGAAAGGTACCTGCCAGGAAAATGTCTGTCACTCATTGTTCTCTACAACAGCATCTTGTTCTGCCTGTTGGTGGAAGTTGTTGCAGGGTGGAGGGAGGTCTCCTGGCGCATCTCCACTGCAGCCTTTTGCTCTAGCGCAGGCTCAGAGCCATGCCTGCAGCTCAGGCTGCTTAGCAACAGAGCCTGTAAGAGAAAACTCATGTGGCATGAGCACAGGAGGATGGAAGGAGCAATAAAAAATAGATATGTTAAGAGGAAGGCGCATGAGCAAGAGCACAGCCCAGTCATCTGTATGCCATAGTGGGGAGAGTGTGCTTTAATTCCACAGGGGACCCTTTTCATTCCTCTAAGGCCATTACTGAAGGTGCCTGCTGTAACTGCCTGGGTACAGTTACACAGCACTTGAATGCTGAAGCAACCTGAAAGTGCTTTTGAAATATGACTGGGTTTTTTTATAGTGATTGCAGCAGTCAAATGTTTCTAGTTTTGTTCGTGGTATTTTGTGTTTGTTTTGTTGTTTGGTTGTTTTTTTAATCTACAAATATATATCTAGTGCTACTCAGTTTTAAATTTTAGTGTTTCATAGATTTTTTTTTTCACTCTTGCTCAAGCTTCTGGGTTAAGAATCTACTGAAAGGCAATATTGGAATAATTTAAGTCTCACAGAAAACAGGGAAAGGCTTGTAACAGACCTTTCCTATTTTCACCTTTTGGTCCCAGGTACAGTTTCAAAGAATGGAAATAAAGAGAACTGTGGATTTAATGTTTTATCTGTCTGCTCATGCATAACACCACTAGCAAGGCTGGATTGCCCTGCTAGAATTACCACGGGGCCTGGCAAACAGCTGTGCTTTGCTTTAAAACAGCCTGGATAGATAGAGGAAGAAGATCAGGAGTTGACATAGAGTTGCTTTAGATGAAGGAAGTCTCAAACAATAGGTGAGGGTCTGTAAGATGAAGAGATGGAAGCTTTTGTGATACCAACAATGCAGCTGTTCCAGACATGTTCCTGCATTCAGAAGAAAAGTCCTGATGCATGGAAGTTTATATGTACAAAGTCAAAACCATATAGAATAAGCCATAAATTGAAAACATGGATGATATTTTAAGATCATCAGGTGTGTATAATCTCAAAATAAATGTTTTTATGCATATTTTTCAGCTACTAGGTAATACTTGCAAATTTTTAAAATTTAATCTTTGCCCATTATTTTCCACTTTAGCAGAAGTATTTGAACCAAGAGGTGTAAGCATCTGTAGGCTTTTTTAGAGTGCTGTGTATCCAAACACTGTTTTCATTAAAAGATGTTCTCTGATAAAATTTTCTGTTGGTCACATCCTGTCTGAAGTGAGACCTATTTTGTTTCTTGTCTCTCTTTGTTTTCTTCTCTTTGTATTTTATCTGAAATCTGTAGTTCCATATGGAACTTTTACTTTTCCTCGATTTCCTCCTTAATTAAATCAGCTCTTTTGACCCTCTCCATTTCTCATCTAAAACCCTTCATGTTTTTCCTGAACTTACCCCTGAATTTTCACTGTGACAATTACAGAGGAAGGCAGGAGCTTGTTTTGTGTTTTATTCCTGCTCTGAAAGAAAACTGTGACTGGCTGTTGCCACTGCTGTTTTTCCAGATATGTGAGGAGTCTACTTAGCAAATTAATTCAAATTAACAGGCCCCTGCCAGTCCTTTCAGATGTGGACTTTTAACAATTAACAGTTAATATCTAGAACCTATCCTTGGAAATACTTAAGAATCTCAGGATTTAACGCTTATCTGTTTAGACCTGCACACTGCTAGCTTGGAACTGTATCCAAGATTGATTGTGCACAGCATCATTTTTGTAAGTTTTCTTTGCTGCTGTATTGAAAGCTGTAGGTAAGATGTTCTGTAGGTGGCAGCATTGGAAAACTTACAGCAACAAGTCTGTTTTAGGAGCTGCAAGTGGCAAAACAGATCCAAGTGTAGCTTTACTCAACTGTGTATGTAATGTCCAGTCCACAGGTAGTCCTACTGCTTTCAGTGGGGACCACTCATTATGCTTAGGCACACTACTGATTTCTGAACAAAATACCCAATCTTTAGTTTAGTAAAAAGCTGGATTTAGACATAATGTAATATCCAGAGCCTCTTATGCATTGCAGTAGCCTTTGGCTTAGGTCCATAGCTTATTTGCAGCTGACACAGCACCACACCATCTCTTTGTCCACTATATGCTGCTGAACAATGTATGCACTACTATTTCCATGCTAAATAGCATTCTTTTTAGAGGGAGTAAAATAAAGAGTGGTAGTAACTCCAGCAGCATCCAGTTTTTGATGCACAGAGCAGTTTATCAAACTCTTTTAAGTATTTAAGATGGAGAAGTAACCTGAAAGGGGAACTAGACATACTAGTATCCTCTACCTTTGATGCAAAGGCACCAGGAGCTCTAGGGGCCGGTCCCATCAGCCTGTGTGCTGGGTGTAGTGAGAAAACAAGAGACTAGCAATAAACCTTGTGGTTGCACCTCCTGGTGCTGCTGACAGCCAAGAAGAGGCTGATGACTCGACCGCAGCTCAATGAGACTGTGGGCCAAATGGGAGCAAACAAACTGGGGGAAATGCAGCCAGAAGCTGAGTAACAGCCTTAAAATTCCTTTGTGGCCAAAGGACTTGAAATATTGCTCACATTTTGTCATTTTTTAAATTCTTGCACAGAGTAATAGTTATAGGGAGTGGTTGACATTCCTAATGCTTCACACCCAAGGGATGTCAATAGATGAGAGGATGGAGCTAGAAGAAACCTCATAGAGCTCAACAGCTAGGTGCAGAGCTTGGCATCTGGCTGGAGCCACTGCATGTCTCTGCATGGGCTGGGAGGAGGTGATGGGTCCTGCTGCAGCCACACTCAACAGGCTTGGGGCAGGTTACAGCAGGTGCCAAATTGAACAGAAGCCAGTATGTTGTATGCTGTCCTTGTGAGTAAGGAAAATTGCATACTGTGTTGGGAGTTCTGTTGGAAGCAGCAAGGCCAGCAGATGGAGGGAAGTTACCCATCTCTACTTGGCACTTGTGAGTCTGCACCTGGAATAGCATTTTCAGTTCTGGGTCTACCTCCAGTCCAAGAAGGACATGGAGGAATGTCCAGGGTCCATCAGAAGGCTACTGAGGCAGGCATGGAACATGTGGCCTACAAGGAGAGGCTTATGGAGCTGGGTGTGTATAGTCTGGCATGGAGGAGACTAAGGGAAGGTCTAATTGTAGCCTACAACTACTTCAAGGGCAGTCACAAAGATGACAGTAAATTTTTTTCTTGGTAGTAGGAGATGGTATATCAAAGGGCAGTAACCACAAATTGCATCTTGGAAGGTTCAGTTTGGGACATTTGGAAACTAGAAGAATACTTCTTCACTGGGAAAACAGTACAGTACTGGAACAAGCCATCAGAGAAATGGGGGCATCTCCATCATTGGAAGTTTGCAAGTGATCACGATTTAACAAACATCTTTGTTAATGTGCCCCGCATTACCATTACAATATGAAAAATTGGAACAATGATCAACGTTGCTCCAGCCTTGGGAACTGAGTGGTGAGGAGCTCATCATGAGTCTCCTCTCTGTATTCTGTGATGGGGTGCTGTTCCCTGCAGGAAGAGCTGGAGGCTGGTGCTGCACTGACTGCTGCTTTTGTGCTCTGGCTAGAGTGGAAGGACAAGAATGGCTGCATGAACAGCAGCCAATGCATCTAGGAGGAGGTGCAGGTTTTGTAACTAATGGGAGGGTTGTCTCCTAAGAAAGAACTGGGGAAAGCAGAGGCCAGGGGAGATCTGAGGGAGATCAATGAATCAGAAATGGAAGTATGGGAAGTCCTCCCTGAGGATATGTTTAACATCCCTAAGAGTGACAGAGAACCCTACTGGCAATGAGGTGCAGGAAAGAGCAGAGAATGATAAAGAAAATGGTAAAAGGAGAGAATTCTTGTGCATTTTTCACTTATCTTTCCAGCAGTACCACGAACAACATGACAGTTTAATGAATTTTTGTGACCCCTTAAAGAACTGCCTTGCATCAGAAATGTAGTTCTACATGAAGCCCAAATCACAAATAATGAGCTACATAGAACTTATTTGAAAATTTCTTACATACTTCTTGCTTAGATGAGTTTCAGATGTGGTTAGCTGATATTGCAAGGCCTGCAGCAAGATAAGTGAGGAAATCTGTGTGACACTGGAGGAACAAGGCTGGGCAAAGGTATACCAGTGGCTTTAGCATTTCAAGCAGAGTATCATATAAAACAAGACAGTCAGTTCCATTGCTTAAGAACACTCAATACCATACTGAGAGTTATTATTACTTACAGCACCATAGCCAGATTGAATTGCATTTTCAGGTCTTTATACATGTGCATGTTAATGTCTTATGAGAACAGTTTCTACTCTCAATGTATGGAGCATGGGAGAAATGCAGTTTTACTATCCCCTCTTTGCAAGTAAGGAACAGAGATATAGACTCAGTGACTTGCCTAAGATGATGCTTCTAATTGATAGCAGAGTTGGTGTTAAAAGTGACTTTATAACTACATGTGAGGATTTTGTTTGGGTTTGGTTTTTGCTTGTTGTGGTTTTTTTTTTCCAGGTAGTTTTATATTTACTCTGCTTTGGCTTTGGGCCTGAGTTAATATACCCTACTCCACAGTATGGCTTATTAGCTAAAGCTCAGTGTTACTCTAACCTCAACTTGACTGAGTTGGAGAAGAGTCAGGTGAACTCACATCTGTCTGCAAAAAAGGGTCTGTATTGACATATAGTCCCCTGAGTCCCCTTCTAACGCCTGAAAATATTTTTCCAGTAGACTTACATTGCATTGCCATTCAAGAAATACTACTTTCTTCCTCCTTTTCCCATTCCCATCCCACAAAAGTGTTTAGCAACACTGGGAAGTTGAGGAGTATGCATAAATCTAAATTGCAGATTATTACAGAAAAAAGAATGGTTGCAGTATTGAGGCTTTCTGATGTACAGAAGAGTCAGGTGGCAAAGTTGTGGCCATGTTCCTGGTGTGTTTATGGAATGGTTTGAAGAAGTATTGATCAACAAGATCACTGAGAAAATAATATCATTATTTGGCTAACTTCATACTTCCTCTGACTTTACCAACTATTCTTTCTCCTTTCACACAATGGACTTGAAGGTCAACTTGTATCAATGAACAACATAACTTCAGGATTAATTCTTACTGAACAAAGTGAGAGAAGGGATTAGGTACAGGATGATTAATTTTTTTCCTACTTTAGAAAGCAGCTGATTTCTGATATAGCCCAATGCTATATACAGAGGTGGGTGTGACATCCCTTAAATATGATACAGTTCGGGACTTGGTTTATCATTTTTCATGACCCTCTGTCAATGTCTAAGTAAACCTTGCTGCATTTTGAGAAATGATTTGCATAGGCATCAGTGATGACAAACTTTCCTGTAAAAAGTCATGCAAATCTTCCATAAACAGTGGCAAAATCCTCTATTTGTTTTGAATCAGTCTGATACCTGTTCATGGCCCTGGATTGGGCTATGAGGGTTTAGGAAAGTTGTCTTTGGGAAAGTGCAGGGCTTCAGGGCAATGAGAAACTGCTAGTTAAATAGCCAGGGATCTTGCACAACATGTTTTATAATAGTTGCTTCATTTCTGCCACACTATATGCTGCAGCTGCTGCAGGGATACCTGTCAGTCAGATGACAGACTTTAATCCTTTGCTTAGCTGCAGTTTGGATGTGTACAGCTCATAGCTGCCACTCCAGAGGCTTGTAATAGGATAGAGTCCCTGGAGAGCCTGCAGTTGCTGCCTGTGTTTCCTGCAGGGAATATGTTGCCATGTTGCAAGCTGAGAACCACACACTCATTGACAGACTGAAAAAAAATGGGAAGAAATTAGCTTTAAAACTCTTTGATTTTCAAAACTTGAGATATTCCTCCCACCAGCAGCAAACAATATGCAGGCAAGGTTTTTTATCCTATAGGCTTAGCTGTTTCTGAAAGGAGAATCCACAAGTGCACTTGGGCCCTTCTGAGGTGCAATCAAAAAGACAAAATAATGCTTCTCAAAAAATTGAAGCATTAGCACTACAGCATCACCATTTTTGTTACTAACATTAATTTGATATATGCATGCCAGAGAATGTCATTTTATCACCTTGGTAGTAGACTCTATTGGATTCAGTGGGGCAGGGAAAAGTTCTCTGCCCAAATACATTCTCTGCTACATTGAGCTCCCAGGCTGCAACAGGAGAACTTATTTTTAACTTGAGCTCTGATTTTGCAAAGCACCTCAGCTTACAGTTAGTCAATGATGTCAACTGAAACCAAGCCTTCAGTTAGGTTCGAGCACATGGCTGAAGTTAGGTATAGGCTGAAGTGATTTCCTTAGCCAGACACTTGATATTTCCACATCTGCTTACATTCAAAGCCTGATCCTATCATATTAAGAGGGCAAAAATCCATTTGCTTTCAAGCAGAAGACCCTCACTTGGTATTTTTCACTCTGGATTGGACATGGAATTAGCAAACTGCCAGTCCTTCCTACAAAATTATACCAATTCTACTACATCAAGCAGGACAGCTTTCCTGATTAAAATTTTCCAAGATTTCATATCCTCACTCATCAGACTCCATTTACTGCAGGAAATTACAGTTAAGCTGTATGAAGACTTTCCCTGTCTAAATCCAACGTTTAAAAATCGTAAACAGGCATAAAATGTGAATCTCCACAACGTAACTATAGTCTGAATTTTAAGTGTTCACAAGTTCAACCGCTTTCCCAAATATTTTTCACCACAGTGGTAATATGACTTTGTATAAATAAAGTACACATTTTTAGCATATTTGCACACTGCACTATAATAGATAACATTTGTGTGTGTTAGAAGCATGCAGACCTGTGTGGGCTGTCCTGACTTTGTTCTCAGACAGGAGATTTTTGGACTTTTCACCAGCAGTGACCACCAACAGAGCAACTTTTCACTGTTCAGGATTTTATTGTTGTTGGTTGGTTTTTTTTTCTCCGTAAGAATGCTGCTGGAAAGCTTCTTAAGAAATAAACTCCATAAAGCTTCTTAAGAAATAAAACAATAACAAGTTGGATATGGTTAATCCATTCCCAGATTATTCTTCTTGTCTATATGAAGATCTTCATATTTTTCTTTTCAGTACTTCAGCAAACAGACGAAGATATACTTCTTGTTATGCCCATGTAATAACTCAATACATACAATATGGACCAATGGGTGAAGAAAAGGCTTCCTCCAGAGAAAAAAGCAGATCTAGCAGTAATGAGGGCCAGAACCAGTCACATGGTTTATCTTTAGGTTTTCTTGCACTGTCCTGAACAAACCACTGACTGGACTCAGTTTTGTTATTTTCTCTTATGTACATAACAGAATTAATACCTTATCCACATTGTGTAAAATAGGCAATGTACAACATGGATCATCATAATATATATAGAATTACTAAAAAAAAAAAAAAGGCAAAATAATAAATAAAACCTAACTGCAGTCAACACATCCTGCATGGCATTTTAAAATGCTTGAGATGGAGCCATCGCTTACAAGCATGTGTAAACGGAAAAGGATTAGGAACAAAAAGAAGATCAGTTACTGCATGGAATTTAGGGAAAGTTTGTCATACACTGACTACTGGAATAGGCCAGTTTTTAAATTCTAAGTTTTACATTTCTAGGATTTAAATTAGGCTTTTAGTGCCTAAACTTGGTGCAGAGAGACTGGCCTTGACTATATATTGCTGAGCTATGCTTCTTTATGGATGATTGCAGGCAACCCTTCTAGGTATCCACCTCCAACACTACCAAATTCAACTAATAAAAGAAACAGTGGTGAATGTATGGGGTGGGGAGCATAAACTGGGGACCTTCAAAAGTGAATTAAAGCTTGGCCATGGCAGAGTAAGTGGCCAGCCCCTCAGGACCAGGGCTTCATGCCTCGACTCTACACAAAACCAAAAACAGTTAAACTAGGCATGACACTCAGCATTCCCATTTAGGATCAGCTTTAAAAAGGAAAAAAAGCTCCACTGTGCAGCGACAAATTCAGCTTAATTGAAAATGTTAGCACCCAGGAGAATTCTGGCCTGTGACCTAGATAATACAGAAGCAAACCATTGTGTGACTGCATCTCTTTACTAAATGTAGTACCGTAGTCAGCAGTCTGCAAAAATACTCATTTTCAAAGCAAGCTTTCAGTGAAGCTTTCAGAATGACTTCTGTTTCAGAAGGGAAACACAGATGCAGGAACTAGAAAGGGCTTTCAACACCTGCTTGTTTGTTTATTTATATTCATTATTATCTGAGGCAAAATAAATGCTTGTGCACATTTTATTTGCAAATAAAGCAGGAACAGCAAAATCCATAGCAAAACAAAAGGGTACACAGTAGTACCCTTAAAAAATCTGTCCAGTATATATAAGATAACTGGCTGGAGGAAACCTCTGCAAATACTAGCATGCATATACTTTCTAAGCTATGCAAAGAAAAATATCACTCGTAATGCAGAGAAGTGCTCTGAAACTCATGTCATTACTGGTAGGGAACTACAGTTTTTTTCTGCATTGAAAAAGGAAAGGATACCAGAAATTATTGGAATTGACTACTGGGAAAGGCTTCCTAAACTATAGCCAGTGCATGCTTATGGTATTTGGATATACAACTGCAGCCCACATTACAGAAGGACAGGCATCTCATTTCATGGTTCATTTAAAACTATAGCCAACCTGGAAAATGTTCACAGTCTGGAATGGCATTTTCAGATATATATGTACTGTATTCTAACATATAGATTTTGGAGTTGAATTGGTAATAAGATGTGCTTGTTTTGGTACATCTCTAAGTGTGGTAGTCTGGGAAGCCTTCAGGATGAAACACAACAGATGGACAGCAGCAACCCATGTCTGCATTCCTTCACAGCAGCCACGCAGCAAGAGCTATGCTGGAGTTTAACTGGCATGCAGTGATGTGGGGATTGTTTTCCAGAATGGCCTCTGTCCTAAGATGTCCTCTCTGTTCCCTCCATGTCTTGAAGGGTGAGAGCTTCCATTGATTGCGCAAAGAATACTCCTGCCCAAGAGACTCCATGGAGCTCTCATCTCAGTGAGCTAATGAATCTTATTTTCATGCCCTTATTCTTGTGGAGTATCATCTTAGTCTGTGCTACTTTCTACAGGCTGGTAGGTATTCAGAAAAAGGAAGTACTCACTTAAATGACAGGTAAAGGAAGGTGTTAGTGTTGAAAGAACTACAGGTCTGTATTTCTGGAATGGCAGCACATGGACTTCCAGCTAGTCAGACTTCTGTGGTTTAACAACAATTTTCTTACCTCTTTGGATCTAAGATCCTAAGCATTAGTCCTACTGGAAGACAAATTTTAATTTCCCCTACTCATTGAAAGTATTTTCCCTAAACCCAGGTCTAAGGCTTTTGAAAACACAACACAGCATTTTCTGTGAATACCAAATAAATGTAAAAATTTCTCAGTAGTGAAAGATTTCAAACTGTTTCTTTTAAAATGCCTGTGAATTTTTCTATTTATTTTGTTTTCACATTCTCAGGGTTGGTTTGCAAGTAGGTTTTTCACACTGTTGAAAATGGAAGTGCATTGCTGTAGGTAGGCACAAGAAATTCAGCTGCACTGTAAAGTTGGTTTTTTTGATCTTATGTCCTCCAGAATTGGCATCTGAATGAAACAAGTTTGGGCAAGAAGACAGTATAAAAGTATCTGGAGTTAATAATTCCTTTCATTTAGCTTAAGAACAGTTCATCCTATTTCTTCAGGGTCATAAAACCAACTGCTAAGCCAGCTGAAGCTGATGGCAAAATGGCTAGTGATGGTACATGGCACCACATTAGAGCCCACATCGTCTTTAACTCACCTAACCAAAATCTACAGACTTGTAAGAAGCAGAGAGAGGATTTCCAAACCAAAGCTGTTATTGCCTGAATCAATAAAGATGCTTAGTGATAAGCAACAGTGCTATGGCCAGCTGATAGAAAAAAGCAGTCAGGCTAGGTCACCAGAGCCTTCTGTTAAATGTCCCGCTCTGCCACCAGCTTTCTCAAGCAAACTACATGGGGCAAAGCCCCACTCCCACACACACTGTCATTCAGAGAAACCTCAGCCTTCAGTTAGGCAGCATGATCCTCCACAAAACCAACATGAGGAGTGAGGGGCTTATGGCTGAGGAGCACAGAAATCAATAGGCTGGTTAAACCAGGGGGTGGGAAATACAGAATCTAGGCACAGGTTTACTCCAAACAGAGTTAAAGACTGTGATTGTGATGGCAAGAGGGAGGTGTTTATTTCAATACTCTTAGCATGAATACTCAATGTTAGGTGCCATTTTGAATGAGAAAAAAAAAGAAGATACTCCTGCCCCTTCTCTGGCTAGGCTTTTTCTCCTGCTCTGCTACTAAAACATATGCTGAAGCCCTCTATGTTTAGCTAAGTTTAACTAAGCTATTTGGCACTTCATAGTGAATGGTGTTCTCTTTTCCTGCAGTGGCCCTCCACTTCATTAGCAATGAAAGTATTACTGGAGTAGGGACTTGAATCTGACTCTTCCACACCAGTTCCTAACTTTTCGTCCTGAACACCTCAACATCTCTCCTTGGCTTAATGCATATCCAATTTCTTTACGCAAACCATAATTCAGAGAGCTGTACAACCCACTGTACACTGTAACAGTGGTTATCAGCACCTAAAATACAGAAACACCAGCTGCAGGTACATAGGGAGTTGAAGGTAGACCCCTGACTTCCCAGTCAGAACCTCTGCCACTGAGTGACAACTGTATGCACACACTGAGAATTATAAGGCTGCTCAATTCTTCTTGTGCAAAGCCTCACTGAAGTATCTTTACTAGCCCAACTCCTTGGCAAGGGGAAGGCCAAGTTTAAGAGTTCCCTTGCCCTTAACTGAGACCACCAAGCAGCTCCCCCAAGAGATGGAGGCTCACTAGAATAAAACAAAGGCAAGACTAGGACAACACTAGCAGAAAAATACAGTCTGAGGAAAAGCAGAACAAGTTTTCTAAGGATTTCAGTAGTGCCTAAAGATTCAGTGTAGTGCTCAGAGTTTTCTATTGGATTTAATGTTTCGATCCAACTGATGATTTAAACAGTGGCCTGGTTGTTGAAGGTACAAAATAAGATTTCTGAAGGCAATGAGACCTCAGTTTGTAAGCTGGTGCTATATTCCTTCCATAGATGGCACTGTAACTTACCAAATGCTTTGCTTCCCTGCCCATAATTTTTCTGATGCTATCAGTACTATGCCGTCTCAAAAAAGCACAGTGAAGGTAAAAAAACCTCAAAACCATCAATAATGTTGAGATGCAACTCAAATCACAAGTGTGACTTCCAGACTCAAGAGCACTGTAGCATTATACAGGATCTGATCAAAAAGCACCCTAGTTCAGTAGCATGACCTTGGGGCAGAATATAAGAGGAGAATAAACATACAATGGTGTGGCCTTACATGCTATACCAGCTTACAAGGAGCTGGAGGAATGCCATACAGGCAGATGTGATATTTTTACATTCAATTCCCCTTGACAGATTTTTCATCAGTGAAGTTCTTAAATTGTTTTTGCACCCATATAAACCTTAAACATCCACAGCAAACCAGATGGTCCTGGTTGAAACATAACTTCTGGCTTTTCTCCAGAATGAATATAAATCCAAAAGCATTTTAAAGACATTTGAAGCAATTAATGTGAAAATGATTATCATTATGAGCAGGAGCAAACCAAAACCAACTGCTTACACATAACAAGTCATACATGGTTTTCTCTTTGCACATAACTTCTTCATGATAAGGGTCCTTCTATCTTAACAATGCCATGTATAAATGGCACTGTTAGCATTCTTAGTGCTCACTGGTAGTTTTGCAAACATTCTCAGTAACACCAGTTCACTTAACTGTTTGTAACCACAAAACATTTCTAAAAATATCATTGCATGAATACACTCTCCATAAAAAGACTTTATTGGTTCATGAAATTTACAGGCACATCAACAAATTACCTTGATTCACAGAGTCAAATCTCTTCCTGAAATCCACATAAACAGTTCTAACAGCCTGGCTTCTCTAAGGGTGTACAGCTCACATTACGCCAGCCACCACATCCCTGAAAGCAAAGTAACACATCTAAGATCACAAACACATCCTAGAGCCTACACTTCTTACCATTCCTTTTTAAACTGTAAGAAAAGTATATTCCTACACAATAGTTCTAATTATGCCCTCCCAAATGTTAGGTTCTTTTTTCAATAACCTCGGTGCATATATATCAAAAAGTTCTGTGTCAACATTCTGTTTCTAACCCCAGGTACAACTTTAGTTGCATATATAATTTTAAGACAAATTGTCATTATTTATCTTCCTTTCTGACAGTACTCAAAAGGGAATTGGGGTTGTTTAGTCTGAAGAAGAGGAGGTTCAGGGGAGACCTCATCTCTCTCAACAACTACCTGAAAGTCAGTTATAACAAGGTGGGAGTTGGCCTCTTCTCCTGGGTTACCTGAGACAGGACAAGAGAAAATGGCCTCAAGTTGTACCAGGGGAAGTTTAGATTGGATATCAGGAAAAATTTCTTCACAGAAAGAGTTAAGCATTGGAACAGGCTGCCCAGGGAAATGCTGGAGTCCCTGGAGGTGTTCAAAAAGTGTACCAATGTGGCACTTAGTGACATGGTTTACTGGCATGGTGGTGATAGGCTGATGGTTGGACTTGACAATTTTAGAGGTCTTCTCCAACTTTAATGATTCTGTGATTCTATACTCCTGCTGTTATCACACAGAACTAGTGTGTGATACCAGCATGTTTAAATATCCATGAAAAAAATTAAATCCTTTATCTTTTGGAAATTTAAAGCAGTATTTGTCAAAAGTAAATACACAGAGAGTCATGGCTAGGCTTCGTGAAAGAAGATCCAGGGAGGGCTCCACCCACNAATGTATACAATAACTGAGCCAGATTTATGATTACAATTATGAAGAAATAGGCCATGGTTTATACCTGATAAGCACAGTGTATTTATTCTATGGAGAGTGAAAGATTTATTACATGTTTAAGCATTCATTTCCTTATTTTTCTGTATGTTTTCTGTAAAGGATGTGTTAACTGTGTTTTGATCACTTGAGAAGTTAAACAGGTTTGCAAAGTCAGTCCTAAGTTTTGCAATCTCTCATCATATTATAAACTAAGGATATCTGTTGATGTAAATATCTCCCTCCATATTTCTGAAAGGTGTTTCTCTTGTATTATCACAAGCTTTAAATACAGAATGTTCCAATAAAGTAATTTCAATTCAGGCATCAAGAGCCAGAAGTTTAAAAGGGAGATAAGAAGTGGATCTGAAAGTTAGGATGCCCTCTCTCCACTGTATAGCCTCCTCTCTGGGATGGGCTGCAGAAACCTTATCTCTCTCTCTCCTCTCTGGGCTTCACAGTCTTGAGCATTAAAATAATACAAATGTATTCAGAACATCTGTGTGCTCTTGACAAGTTCACAAGGGGTATGCAGCAGAATTACTAAAGAAAAACCAAAATGGTCCATATCCTACATATTGAAAAGCAGACTCTTCCCTTACAGCTCCTTCTCACCTGCCCAAGGGCTGAAGTTTCCTGACGTCTTACACCTTCCCCTGCATTGCTCATGGAGGCCCCAGCATTTTCAAGCCCTCAGAAAACAAGAGCCATATAGTCTTTGCAATAAAGCAGCCCTAAGAACTGGCAGCTTTAACGGAACACACGTACAGCTCTTACACTTCTCCACAGCACAGCACCTCTAGCATGTGCATATGCACACCATGATGGTTTCCAGCTGGGTTCTCCTACGCTGTGACCACCTTCTGGTGCTTTCAGCACTCTGTACTCAGCTCTTCCGCAGCATTTCAGCAGTTGAAGAAATTAACTGCTATGGAAAACAGAAAAGAAGACTGTAGCAACCTGATGATGATGGGATATACCCACAGATTGCCACAGCACATGCCTTGAAGAACAATTGTTTCTCTATATGTCATTCTTTCCACACATGAGCCTCTATTTTCCTTGCTGAAGAGACCCCTCCCCAGGTTTAGGTCATGAACACTTAAGTGCTGTATTGACATAAGCCACCTCAAGGTATAAAGGAGAGAGTTTCAGGTTACAAGAGCTCCCACAGCTGATAGCAGAGTCACTCTGCACTGCTGGAAAATCTTCCACTCTGGAGAACCACTTACATCACTTTCCTTACTCACTGGGATGAAGATCCCACAGCTCTTGATTACCAACAAGGATTGAGGTCTTTATTCCTGACAGGCTTACACTGAGGCATGTAAGATGCTGATCAGTCTCACAAGGTACTCCAGAGACTGATCATCCTTTCCTGCAACAATCTTTCCTACATTCTCATTGCAAAGTGGTTTATAAAGAGAAGGATTTGAGATGAAGCTTGATTGAAAAGTCTGGAAGTAGTGTACAGACACAAATTTGGCATATTCGAATTCAGCACTGAAAACTGATTAAAATACTCATTCATTTTCAGAGAAGCTTCATTCCACAAACTGTCTAAAGTTAACTGGAGACCCCTTGTCCCTTAGAAATGCTTGATGCTGAACTGAAGTTTGCCAAATCATGAATTATTCTAGTGTTACCTGTGCTGTCTGACCTGAACTTAGAGCTATAGCTTCTAAAAGATTTTCTTAATATTAGTGCTTCAATCTATTAGAGACAAGCCACCATTTTGATCTTTTACTGACCTACTAACATGCTAAGCAAACATGGTGTCACTAGTGCTTTAGGACTGGAATTTTTTAAGGCACGGGTAGGACTTAGGTGCTTGATCTCATTAATTTTGATGAGATTTGAGCATCTAACTCCTTTAACACCTTAGGAAAATCCCTATCCTGTTTCCTGGGCATGGGTCACCAATAGAGTGAGGACACATTCAATGAATACTATATTTTGAGAATTAAAAACACTCAGTAAATATGTCCCTTTTGAAAAGCAGTGATTAATGAAAAAATGTAGACATATTCCAAATGCTGGTTTGGATCAACTACGGGTATGGCATTTCTGCAACTTACAGATTGCCTGTCCTTTTCTTTGGCTAGACCAAAAGCTCTTGTAATAGGAAGTCCCACCAGTGGCCAGAAAGTGCCAGAGAATAAGAGTCAACAGGTATTGGCAATCATTTCAATAATATGGATTATTAGCTCCCAGAAAGAATTTTCCATTCTCTTGAGTGATCGTTGAAGTTTTCTTGACCTTTGGGCTTCTTTTGGAGGTCCATCGAGAAGTACTGGGGCCTCTAAACTGGGAAAAACTCCAGACACATTTGCTGGGCAGACAGAAAGACATAATTAAAAAAATAGTAAGACAAAGTTATGAAAATAACTTTACAGGGATTTTTCCCCCCAGTTTTGCTATTTTAAGGGCTGTGCTCATAAACTGTTCTTGGCTATACACTCAATAGCAGTGATTTCTTGGCAATCTCATTAGCTCCACTTCGGGATGGGTGAGCAGCTCTCATATAATAAATCATTTAGCAGTTCAGACAGTGATTCAACAAAGTGGAATATCCATCTCTTCCCTGACAGTTTGTCAATATGGACTATTGTCCAACAGATAGACCAATCTTACCACATCAAGCCTTAAAGCAGGCTGGAAGAGAGCCAATTCTGCTCCAAAATGTTATCCACAGTACTTGGGACTGAGTGAATAAGCCTATCCTGTTAAGCCTGTCTAAGTGGTGAAATAATATTGCTATTATAAAAAAGGTTGCTATATGGGGAGATGTCCACAGGTCTTCCTGACTTGCAGTAGTTATGTAGGTGAGGTTGCAAAAAACAGTCCATCCTTTGCAATGATGGGTGGAACAAAATAAAGAAAACATAATAGCCTTCATTTTGAGCTTGAACTGATGGCTGATTTTGATACCCTGACTCTTATGAATATGTGACCATAAATGCCTGTGATGGTGTGACAGATGCTGTCTGTCCCAGAAACAGGACTTATACCAAAGCACTTCCACAGGCTTTGATGAGTGCCTTGTTCTTCAAGGATTGACAGGCCACAGGAGATCATTAAGCAAGAACACCTGTCTTCAGGGAATAAACTCACCTATATCTCACACTACACTGCTTTCTCTGGCTTCCAGTTGAACACACTCCTTTGCTGATCTCAGTCCTTTAGAATTTTTATTTTTTTATTTTTTAGAAAAAAAACTGTAATATTCCTGTGTCATGGAATTAAAGTATCTTACTAAATAAGATATATTGTTGTCCTACTGCATGAAGTCAGTCTCTTTTCTTTTGTTTTTTCTTGTTTTCTGGTCCTGCTTCTCTTTTTCCTTTCCAGTTTCCACTTCTGATTGCTTACATCCTTACCTTGTGTAAATGAATGTTCCAATTTACTGTAAACCAGCAAATACCCCAAGCAAATTTGAATAAAGCCAAGCATTAATTCCAGATACAGGTTTTCCCTTTTGACCCACTCCACAGGATATTTACTAAGAAAATAAAAGAGAAGATATTGGTCACCAGCTCTTTCTGGATGATGCAAGTCACTGCTAGAATTAAAGGCTGAACCAATGTGGCTTTTCCCAGATGTCTCAGACTTTCACAAGTAGCAACCTAGCAAATAGCTGTTCTAACATCAGTGAGAAGTTTTTTTGCTGTTCCTTTTGTACATTTGACAAAAACAACATGGTTTGGTGAACTACATGGTTATGTCACCACTACACAAAAGTTTTATACACCAGAAAAATGAATATCAGAACCCAGGAATTTACTTTGGAAGCTAGGACATGTTTTCCAAATCACCTTTTTTTTGCACATATAGTCTTTGATTTTCATCTCATTTGACATGAGTTTAATAAAAGTTTCTAACTGCATTCAACAACAGCTCCTCTCTCCCCCTAAATACAACTCTGTAGCATTTGTTTGAGGCTATAGCTTCCTGCAAAGTTCTACAGACTGCTGAACAACCTGCTGTGGCTACTTATCCTTTCATGTACCAAGCCTAGACAGACTCAGCTGCACTTTCTGAACTTGCAGGTGGCATGTACTCTCTGAGCCTGCTAGCTGACTTTAAAGAGCCACTTCCTAGCCAAGAGCACTGTGAAAGAGGTGTGGAGGAACATCTCCCTGAGGGTACTGAAACCCCTCTACCATGCTCCTCACTGAGAAAAAACTGAGTAGCTCCATGTGCTCAAAAATTTACTCAGGATGGTGAAATGGGGTAAGATGTACACTGGGTAGATGGCAGCAAGGGAAAGTGCCACATTTAAATAAGCACAGTGCAAAATCAGCTGGAAAATTATTGCAGACACATACTGGAAGTAGAGATTCCTGCTCCAGATCAGACTGTAAATGGAAGAAAATTCCGCTTTGACTTCCAGTGTTTAATGAAGTAGATTGTAAGAAAGTAGCCAAAAAAAAAGTCAAACTCAGAAGAAAGCTGGAAGGGAAATGCTATTTTACTCCTCTATGTTGCTTCCAGCTCAGCAGATTGTTGTTTTTGTATTAAAGAAACTGGGTGTCACATTGGCAGGTACACAAACCTATGAGCATTGGCTCCCCGCCAATGTGCTTTTGATTTAATGGTCTAAAAAGATCCTTGATAACAGCTGGTGAAAGGCCCATTGTCCTGCTACATCCTTTTCCTGACTTAACCTGTCAAGAGAGCATAACTATGCAGTTCTGGGAGTAGAGAGCAGAGTGGAAATGTTACGCTTTCCTTCACAGTCCTCTTTCAGTTGGTTTGTGCATGTGGTCATCTTCCTTTCATAATATGATATGTACTTTATGGGTGACCCTAGAAAGAACATGTATGGACCTCGACACTGCTTCATTTAGTAGCTATGAACACAGAACGAAAAGATGCTCCCTAGCCTGACAAGTTCACTGCTGTGCTCAGGTTTATTCTTCCCTTTAACTTGTGTCTCTATTTTGGGTTGCTTCACTTCCCTTTCTCCACTCCTCCACTTGTTAAATGTACTTTCAGTAAACCAAATTTATGTATTTTTAACCTTGTATAACTAGGTATCACTTTCTTGTGGTATTTCTCCTTTCACTGGCTTCCTTTCTGCTTTTTTCCCCACTAGTTTTTATATTTTATAGTTTTGTGTTGTCCCTCTACCTACTACGTATGAACAAGAGGAAGGGAGAAGTGCCAGAGATTGAAGAGACAAAGAATGGGGTGGAAAGACAGGAGACTATGGCAGGCTGGGACAAACTGAAGCAGGTTGGTGGAGAAAAAAGGATGTTCCTTAAAGAGGAGGCTGGATATAGGAATTTCCTATTTGAAAGGAAAGGCAGGTCTTGATGAGAACAATATAAAGAAGGAAGGAAGTGGTTGTTTGGGTGAGTGGGACAATTGACTGTGGCTTTGGATGAAAGGAGAAGCTGAGCCAGGCTCTCTGTGATCTGCCTCTGCAAGACACAGAACGAAGTGTCAAAGCCAGAAAGGAAGGCTTGGGCATGGAAAAACCAAAAGCATAGCAGCACTCAAAACACATAGATATTGATCAGGGATTTGTTACACAGGGAACAGAGAGGATGGTGAAGACCTTATAAATGCTTTGTAAATGATGCCAAATATTTACAGACATTTATGCACATGATGTCTCATTTTGAATTGCCTGCACTCTCATTCATTAGGCTTGTAATTAGTTAAATAGTGACATGTGTATTAGTATATTAATTCTTGACTAGTCAACAGCTGTTATAAACTAAAAAGTTCATTAAATGCAGACAGGCAAACAGGAAAACGTCAAATGATGCTCAGCTACCAAGTGACAATTGGAAGTACTAGCTTTCAAAAATCAACATAAAATTCCGAAATAGAGAAAAACTGCTTCACAAAAGGGCAGGACAGGGTCAGAAGGGATAATAGTGCTTTTCTCCAAGGAAAGAGCAAATTTAGATGATCCATCCACTCCTATAAGTCCCAGAATGACATAGAACATCGATGCCAAGCCTGACAATATGTTACTGAGTGAGTGGTAGCAGACAGAAAGTGACTGTGATAGAAGACAGCAAGGCTGGGATAAACAAACAGGTGCTGTCAGCCAAATAAATGCTGAAGAGCGCAAATGTACCACAGCAGATGCCCTGATAAAATAAAATGTGAAGACACAACATGTGGTTGAGTGATTGAAAAAAATCAACATGCTTTCACAATCACAGATTCATTGATTTTTCATGAGAATTCAAAATAACTAAAGCTCTTCTAGCTTTCTTTTCTTTTAGCTTCTATTTTTTTTTAAATTAAATTAAAAAAACTTAGTAAACGGGGATAATGTGCCTTAGAGTCATTTTTCTCTCTCTTCTGAGTGGATATCTCTACCAGCCTGCTCTCAAAGATAGGCTGCATCACATGGAGAGTTGAACTGTCTTTGAATCTAGTCTTATCATGGAAGAAATTTACAAACTTCTGGTAAAGATATCTTCCACCACCCTCCTCTGCCTTGATAGATGCTGATGCAAGGGCTCTTCTCATCTGCTCACTCAGCTCACCTCTCAGTTCACCCTTTCACACGACAAGCTGTAAAAGTGCACAACCGGTATTTTATAGTCGGCAAAAAATCCCCAAATACTTTCCAGCATGATTAATAATTGTTGAGAGGTAACACTACTGAGGATACTTTATGCCACAGCTGTCCAGCTCCTGCACCATCACCAGACAGTTACATTGTTCTTTGCAACAGTGTGAGTCCTATGACAGCTCAGAGGCTACACCTCTGAAATAATCTGGAGGTTATACAGAGCTGTGCTGGATGTGACTACCCCTGTTTTACATTCTAGAGAACGAAGGAGTTCCAAGCAGAATTTTTGCAATATATACCATACAGCCTCAAGTTCTCTGTGTGACATCCAGTGGTTTCTTAAAGGGAATAAAAGGACAAGAAAAATCAATGAAATATATAGAAGTCATTGAGGAAAAAAAAAAAGAGGAGATATTTAGCCAGAGCAGTCCACTTACGGCTCAGGTTTCTCCAAAATGTGGCCCAGGATCGTGCAACACCCCCAACTATAATCATTATGGTCTGGGGGGAAAAAGCTCTCCTCAGAGAATATCAGCCAGGACTGACAGATTGTGCAGACGATAAGGAGGCAGAAAAGCTCTGGTGCTTGCACAATAACTTCCTTTCTTAATCTGCCCAGAGGTCTTGCTAGTTTAAGGCACATCTACAAAAGCTTACAAAGAAAAGATTAATAAACCAGGTTAAATAGAATAGACAGAAAAGATCCTCAAGTGTTCCACCCATTTGCTCCCCACGCAGTATTTTTTTGCAAAACTGATTTTTTCCAATTTGAGGGTGCACGTGTTACTTGAAGTATGTTGTATCAGATCTTCCTTGAAGAAAGCAGTTTATTGTAAGAGTAATACAAGGAGAAAAAGGAGCAAGAGCACAAAGATGCCACCTAGGAGTAGTTTTGCTCAGAACTTGGTTTTGAACACCAGACAGGTGACTTGAGGGAGACAATTTATAGTGGCAGAAGCTGTCCAGGACACAGCTTCCTTGACGCAAGCTGTTCACTGCTGCCGTGGAGTAAGACCAGGCCTGCCACAACACCAGTCAAGCCTTACTAACCCCCTGCTCTTGCTATTCAAGGGGCTTAAAGATTTTAGATGTTATATTGAAGAAAAACAAGGAACAGAATTCCTCTTCCCAGCTGATAAAACTAAATTAGGTAGAAGGCCAAACCAGTTAACAGAAGCTGAACCCTTACTCTACCTGAAACTGTATCTTTCTAAAAGCCTCTTTTTCCTTTTGTGCATTGTAGCAGAGAGATCTCTGATGACCAGAGAAGACCCTCTTTCTCTGCTTCTACCTTCTCTTACAATCACCATATTACACATTTTTCCACAATTACTTTACTTGCACATAAGCACAGTCTGCTTTTGGGAAGAGTGACTGCACCTGGACAAAGATATGCAGCTTGACACCAATACCTGCATCTCTGTAGGTTTTCCACTGTCTAAGTACAGATGCAGGTTTGCTGCAGCCAATAAGGACTGCTGAGAGAAGGTTAGCTTGAGTTTTACTGGAAAGAAAAGCTAAACTGAAGCACTTGTTTTAAAACAAGAAAGATTTGCAAAGAGATACAAGAAACATTCTCCTGTTGCTGTTACAAATTCCATTACTGCGTTTCTGGTAACATTTCTGGTCAAGAACAGCAGAGAGACCTCACGAAAAGCTTGCTAGAGGTGGTCTTTTTCATATTTTACCTCCTGTATCATTTGCCAGGTTTACTGTAACAGGGAAAAGAAAACCATTGAAAAAACCTATGAGTTGTATTCAAGGGCAGAGCAATCCCTGCAACTCCCCAGGCAGATGGTGGTTAAAAAAAAAAAGGCAAGCTGGATTGATGCTGGAAGTGTGTTTCCATGGGAACAAGGAGGTAGGGATATTGCCTCATACTTGACCAAAGGGCAAGCAGGTTCAGGATTAGGATTAGGAATGAAGTGGCCAGATTCCTGCTGCCATTCAGCATGTCTTTTATATTCCTAAACACATGACAGGGCGCATTAAAGACTGCACTAGTTTAATATCCAAATGACTCTGTGGGGATTTAATCAATTTTAGATGTTGCACACGCTTAAATGTAAGTGTATGAATAAGAGTGTGTGTAAGAGCACATTGTCTTCAGTGATCCAAGAAAATCAACTGTATAAATGAGAAATGAATGTCCACCTCTCATTTTAAGACAAGGTACGCAATGGTTGTCTCTGTCTTGAATGGATACTCTCTGTGGTATAATGTTTACCCCAACCCATTCCAGCTCTTCTAGTTCTCCGAGAGGTGATGTTGAGATCACCAGACAGCAAAATCATATTCCATGGCAATAATAATTAAAAAAAGAAGTAGGATAATTATTTTAAATTGCTAGTCTTACCCAGCCCTAGGAGGGTAAATCTAATTGATGTGTGATACACATTGGTGTTATTTACATATTAGAAGAATCAGAAAACAGTTTGTATTAGCATAAGTATTTCAAAATACACTTATTATTTCTCTTTAAATGTTTGAGATTATATTACCATTCATCTACTTTTTGTGTAGTTGCAGTTTTCAGAAAAATCCCTATGAAACCTATTTCCTGTTTTTAGGCCCTTCATTACTGAAGCAATTTGAAACAATAAACAAAGATCAAAACAAAAGGTAGAGAACAATAAAAATACAGTCCCAGAATAGAAATAGAGTTAAATACAGGCATTTTCATTGTATTTTTATACTTGAAGAATTAGTCTTTTTTCTTTGACTAATTTATAACAATAAACAATTCAAAATCCCAGCTTTTGAACTGAGGTCAATTCAGGCCTAAAATATTGAAAAGTAGATCCTACAGTTTTCTTTTTGTCAAAATTTGTTGACAACTATCACAAGCTGAAAATGTGGCCAGTTATGAACCCTCTCAAAAAAACCATTATGTAGGGGTTAATGTTCGCATACCTGCATTTCTAGCATACAGATATCTTTCTATGCTTGCAGAAATATAAATAACTTTGGCCCATCTTTCCAACACTTCTGAGTGGAGATTTTTTAGGTTTGGCTTTAAAAAGGCCTTGTGAAAATTTTCTCTTCCCTGTTTCTAGAAACTTCTATGCGTAACCTCAAGCTAAACAGCATCCGTTTTAAGCTAGGCCTACTCACACGATGCAAATTAGACAAGCACATCTCTGCAGAACAGAGTTTGTTCTCTTCCTCTGCACTATTATTATTAATATAATGATATTATATATATACAATAATAATAATAAAAATTGTTCACCAATGGTATTTTTTAAGCACATTTATGCTTCCTTCACTTTTGAAAGAAGAAAACTGCTGTCAGGCCCTGTGCCGACCCTCATACCTTTTTGTAAGGCCACTCGCGCCCCTCAGCCACACAAGATGTGCCTGCAGACGCGCCAGGAGCACCTGCCAGAGCTCTGCTCCCAGGCCCGGAGCCCCACAAGACCCCCAGGCAGGTGGGTGAGGGCCTGGGCAGGGGAGCACAGGTGGCTCCAGGAGCTGCGAGGTGTGTGAGGTGATCGNCCGCCCCACCCTCGCCCCTGGAGAGGCAGGCAGCGGCCTCCGCCGTCCCCCCGCGCGGACGCGGCTCACCTCGGGCCAGCAGCTCAGTAACTGGCTGCTCCCCCGCCGCAGCCGCGGCGCGCTGGGCCCCTGCAGATGGCCAGTCCCAGGTTGGAGCTGGGAGAGGTTCAACCTCCTCCCGACTCCCACCAGCCTGAACTGGCCTTCATCGAGGCTCAGAAGTGGATCGAGGTAAGACTGCGGGATGGCAAGGGTACGGGCGTCTGACACCCCGCGGGACGACCCGATGTCCCTTTCTCCCCACCCCGCCTTCCCCACGGCGACTGGGAGGCATTTTATTCCACGCCGAGCTCCGGCCCGGCCCTCTCCCGCTTTTCTCGCTGCGGGGAAAGCAGACGAGCCGAACCGCAGCGCAGCTTTGGATAAACCCCTACCCCCTCTTCCCTGCGCATCTCTTCCAAACTTAATCACTTAATCGTATTTCCCCTCCCCGCCCCCGGGGCTGAGATGAACGGCGCGGCTGTAAACAGGAGCCGCGCAGGTGCGCGGAGCGGACGCGTCTCCTAGCCGCGGCGTCCCAGGGGCGGCAAGGCACCCCTCCCCCTTCCCTGCCCTGCTGAGGAAACGTCCCTCCCTGCTTGGGAAACCTCCCTGCGTCCTTCCAGGTCCCCTCGCCCGCTCAAGTAACGCTTCCTAGTAGGCGGAGAGGCGAGCCCGGGCGGGTCGGAAGCGCTGCTGGAGACTGGGGCAGCGCGTCCCGCGCGGGAGCACCGCTGCACCGCTTCTGTCATCGCTCAGCCGAGCCACGGAGAGACATTCGGTCTCGCTCTTCAGTCAGGGTAGAAAAATTATCAGCTTGCTGTTTGCTTCTGCGTTAAAATGCAGAGACAGGCAGGTGGCGGGTGAAATCTAATAGTTAAATATTTTGGCATGTAACATGGGGACACTTTAAATAGCTCTTCGTCTGATTGCTGGTACAGAACCCGCGTGAGGGTGGTACAAACCCAGAGAGCAGCAGGGTAACAGCTCCCTCAGCTGCAGGCCTTGAATTTAATCTGCAGCTTTTAGTAAGCCTTAGTGGATTCTGTTTTCCAGCGGTGGTTAGGCTGTTGAAACTGTTGTGACTTTAAGATTTACTGAAGCCCTGGGAATTTCAGACTGTAATGGTTCACTCTAGTATCGACTGGAAAGGTAATGCTGTGTCAGACTTCAGGGAATTGGCACTGACACAGTAAGCTAGCTGATGTAGGACCAGAGGCAGAGGAACAGTGAGGAATGTGTAAAGAAGGGCTTTTGTGCCAAGGAAAGGTGAGCATGCAGCCTGGAAGAGGAAAAATGAAATGCGTATAAACACTGGTTGTCTTGGGAAGGTGAATTTGGTGGTTTCCATATAGCTTCTTTGTAACAGATGACCAAGAGAAAGGGATGTGACATAGAACGCCTTGTAACCATGAGTTCTGCTGACTACAAATGAACCCAAGAACTCAGTGGCAAAGCAATTCTCTGTAGGTAACGAAGCTGCCAGCAATCATTCCAGGTGTGATAATAATTAAGGGACTATGACTCTTCCTATGTAAGAGCAGAACCTTATCGTTCAGGTGGAAACTTCCCTCTTGGGCAGTTTGTTCTGCACTTCCACTTCACTGTGACAGGAGGTCTCATTCCTGTTCTAGTGCAACCCAGGGCCTGGTGCATAGAGCAGAAGGGCTCTTAACTCCTTGTGTCTTCCATGCAGGCCCAAGGAGTCCATGTGTACAAAGGAAGCTGTCCATAACTTCTTGTGCTTCCTCCACTTTTTAAAAATCTGCTTGATGCATGAATGACAAAGCTGTAATGTGCTGTTAATGTTGCCACCATCATCCTGCCTGAGGGACTGTGTCAGGAGCCTGGAGCATTGCCATGGCAGTGGTGCGAGAGGGAAGCATTTGCCTTTCCAGCAATGCATAAGAGTTGTTGCTTCTACCAAGAGAAAGGAGGAAGAAGCTGCCAGTGAAGCAAATGTGGCTTAATTTGTTTAACACGTTGTATTTCCTTTTAATCCCAGTACGGTTTAAGCTCTGGAGTATAAGGGTTATTATCTCTTCCAAAAATCTGGTCAGCATTCCCTGTTTTAAATCTGGATGATTTGTACCAAGTGAATTATGCAGACATTGACACATTAGTCCAAAGTTATTGAAAAGTTGAAAAGCAAAATTAAAAAATAAAAAATCAAGGAATGTTACAGATATCAGCATTCAGTGTGCCAACCCCTATTGATTTCGGGGAAAACCAGAAATGGGAGTCGTGCTGTGTCTGGCTGCTACACCCATCTGCTTCAGCTGGCTCTATAATTGTTTCTTACGAATTTATTCTTTGGCCTAGAGACATTAGCAAATGTCCAGTGTGGTGTGTTTTCCAGCTCATTTCTTTTTAAAATGATGTCTCTCTCAAACAAAAATAGAAGAAACTCTCATATGGTTGCAAGTTGGGCTGGTATGGAGAAGACAGGCTAGTAGGGGTGTTAGTGGTGTGAGACATCTTAAAACCTGTCCTAGGCTGTTATAATAGTGCCACACAAGGAAATTAAAGCATAAATGGACAGATTGAAAACTCTGAGCTTGCTGTGAATTTTTATTTCTAATGATTAAGTTGTGTGACTTGCTAGTTGAATTTTCATTAGGTTTAAATCCTTTTGTGAGTGCTGTCACCATTGTGTAGCACTGACAGGAATCCATCCTGTGGTCTGCAGTCCATTTCTTCTCTGATGGGGCTGGAAAGGGAGGCTGTCTTCCTTTTGCAGATGGGGAGACAAGACATGAAGCGATGAATGTCTGGATCTGAAAGGATCTGGGTTCTTTGCTTGCTCCAGTCCAGAGGTCCTGGGCATCTTGTTTTTTTACACCTTGTGTCTGTGACCTTTCAGCAGAGCAGGTCTTCTGGGTGCCAGAAGTCTTTTTTTCCTCTGCCAGCATTATTTTAATCTAGATGCTGCAGATTAGGGGAATATAAATTGCACTGGGTGGAGCCAACAGTGTAATCTTGTAACCAAGAAGGCCAGTGGTATCTTTGGGTGCATGCTCCTCTGCCCTATTGAGGCCACATCTGTGTCCAGTTCTGGGTTTGTCAGTTCAAGAGAGATGAGGAGCTACTGGAGAGACTGCAGTGGGTGGCTGTGAAGATGATTAGGGGACTGGAGAAGCTCTCTTGCAAGGAAAGGCTGAGAGACCTGGGGCTCTTCATCTTGGAGAAGACTGAGAGGGGGTTTTATCAATGCTTATAAATATCGAAAGGGTGAGTGTCAGGAGAATGGGCCCAGTCTCTTTTCAGCAGTGCTCAGTGATAAGACAAGGGGCAATGGGGACAAACTAGAACATGGGAAGTTCCAACTGAACAAGGAAAAACTTGTTTCCTTTGAGGGTGACAGAGAACAGGAACAGGTTGCCCAGAGAGGTTGTGAAGTGTTCTTCTCTGGTTCCTGTGCAACCTGATCTAGGCAAACCGGCTTTGGCAGGAAAGTTGGACTAGGTGATTCCCAGAGGTCCCTTCCAGCCCCAACTATTCTGTGATTCTGTGTGTGTTGCTGAAGGTGGGATTTTGGAATTCTGTGGGCTTTCAGTTTTTTGGTTGTGAGTCACTTTATTTAGGAAACTGGAATTCAGCCTTGCTTAATTTTGCATAAATATCAGCTGTGCATCCCTCTGCATAACAGTAAACCAGTCCTATTATTTTAGCTTAGCTTAGGCATGTGCTACTTAAGTGAAGAATGCCCTCTTAATGATAAAATGAACCATATTACGAGTGCTCAGAGGAATTAAAATAAAGGCACTAAATGAAAAAACCTGTGAGAGAGCCACATCAATCTGCATTATTAAAGGTGTGGTATCTCATTTCAATTACTGCTTCTCAGTTTCACTGAAAGAATATATGAGCCTTCTAAAGACTAGTGGGTTACTTCAGCAAAATAACAAATCTAATTTAATCTAATGGCCTGTAATTTTAAAATGTCAAGGTTCCCTGTATGTGTGCTTAAACTAGAATAACTGATGGTTGAAAGAACATCTGTATAAACAGAGTTATTCTTGCCATAAAGATTCATAAGAGAGTAATACGGTAATAAAGTCACATTTAATACCAGTGTAACTCCTCAGGGTATTGTTATCTCCTCATCGCACCTCCTAGCCTTGCCTCATTAATATGCTTTCTCCTCTTTGTTGAGCCTTGGTTCAATTAGGGATGACTTTTCCGTAGACTTACATTCCTTAGAAACTTTGCCAGCTGATAAGAGTACTTCCATTCTAGTTCTATGGTAATAATAAAGAAGTCTTTTTTTTTTTCTGTCCCCTATGGTCAGCAACTGACTGCCTCTGAAAGAGTATGAGGCATAAAACTAGGGAAATTACTTGGGCAAATAAACTTCATGTGGCTGTCTTGTTCCAGGAGTCTGAAAACAAGGTTTCTTTAGGGTATCTCTCTAGGGTGTGATTGAAGTGTGAGCAAGATGGGCCTTATAGCCCCCCACTGCAAAAGCAGAACTTAAAGCTACAGTAATCCTGGAGTTAAACCCATAGTAACCTCAGGGTAAACCTGTAGTAAATCTGTAGTAACCCCAGAGTAAACCTGTAGGTAGATGAAGGTACTTCATTGACAAAATCTTTTCTAATTGGTGAAGGGACTTGGTTGGAATATCTGATATAGGGGCCTGGAACTTGCTGTGAAGCTGATCCTCGAATAGGAACTCTAGTAAATTTTGAGACTGTTCCTAGAACGGTGATGCCTCTGGCCAGACTGGGACCTTCAGGTGCCTCTGCAGTCTTGCCCTTATTTGGATGGGTGTAGATCAAATCCAACAAACATTTTGTCCAGCAAGCAGTTCCAGAGAAGTCAGTCCATCTGCCTTGTATTTGGATACAGCTATTTAAATGTAGAATGATGCACTAAGCTTTAAGACTGCATGGTTTTGTTAATAAAATATTGGAGGAAAGTCATTGAATGAGCCTCCAAGCAGTGCTTGAAGTTCAAATTTCTCAGTGTTTAGCCTTTCATTTTTGCTCTTTTTCTTCTGCTGGAAGAGTGTCTTACCTATGTTCTATACATAAGGTGTTGGGAATTAATTTATTAAAGTGATGAAGTTTATTCTCAGACTAGAAGAAATCTATGCAAAAGGATTAGACAAGTTGCTTTATTTGTGGACAAGCTAAAGTTAGGCCAGATGAATTTTGCCCACAGTGTCTATAAGGCAACCATGAAGAGTCAAAAGGTGTGTGGCTGGCTTCTGGTCCTAGATGGATGTGAATGCAGGATAACTTTACTGTGGTGATAGTGACTGGACTTGGAGAGGAATTCTATCTCTGCATTTCCTTCTTGGAAGAGTGTTAAGGAACTGCAGACAGGGCAGATGGGGTGCTTTTCATTCTCACCAAGTTGGTCATTCAGTGCAATGAAAACTAAATTGATTTAAAGGAGGTGGAAGAACTCACCCAAACTCTCTGACCCTATCAGACTAGCACCTTCTAGAAAGTTTTTCCTCTCCCATTTGCCTGGTAGCTGACCTGTCCTGTATACATGAACCCAATTCCTTTGTCATGAAATCTGTTTAAGCTGTGTTGCAAGTAGTGCTTGGCCCAGGGGTGAGAATAAGAAAAACAACAATACTGTTGATAAAAGGATAATGTCAGGAAGTGCAGGACTGAGCTGTTAATTGTTTCAAAACTGAATTAATTTCTTCTTTCAGTACTAAAAAAATAGGTGGAAGATCTACCCTTACACCAGAGTCTGGAATGCCATTATGCAGTTGGTGGTAAAGATCAGTGAAAGCAGCTAGTGTCCTGTAGAAAAGAAGGTGGAATCTTTCCCAAGTAGGGAGGATAAAGAGCAGGTCAATACAGCAGAGTTGTTTCCTAGCTTCTAAAATGTGTTGGCTGATCTGGGAAGTGTTGTTTCACAACAAGTTATAAAAAATGCATTATCTTTTATTTGGAAAATCTACTAGTCTAGAAGCTTTTAGTTCATGGATAAATATTGCTGTGCACTGGTTCTCTGCAGACATCCCAGGAAGAACAGTTTTGGAACAACGTTACAGAAAAAGCAAGATTTATAGGGGTGGCAGTGTCATTCGAAAGGGCGGTTGTTTAAGGGGAAGGTACGAATGTTTTGGAATGCAGACACTGAAGATGTAAGCTTTCTCTCATTCTCTTTCCAATATATCATTTAAAGAAGAAAGTGTTGTCTTTCCTTGCCCCACTCAGTCCCTTAGTTCGTCACGATGACTGTAACAACTGTATGGCTAGGCTTCGCGAATGAAGATCCAGGGAGGGCTCCACCCACGCTCCTCATCAGCGCCTTTTCCAAGCGCGCTGATAAAAAGAGGATAGCGGATAGCACTCTCGAGCCTGCCCTATGGATTTTTTTAGGAGAGACACAGCATGTGCAGAGCTGGACCCACCCTTTAGTCCTAAGGTTCATCTGCCAGGGCCTAGCAAGCTTGGATGCTGGCAGTGAAGTCCTTAGGACGTAGGTTTTATTAGAGTGTCCTTCTCTTAGATGGAAGGCCTTACAGGGCTAAACGAGCTCCATCTGCCCGGGTTTGGAATTAGAGTTGTCCTTCTTCTAGGATGACTGCCAGAAGACTAATGAGCACATCCTACCCATACAAGGATTATAGGAACATGGGTATCACTCCCTACACTTTACTGTGGGTAATGAGTTTAATACTCCCTCTGCTGTTGGCACAGTTATCACACCAGGGGCCACAGAAGACCCCAAGTGATTTTCAGACTGTGCCTGGACTGTAACAACTACTACAGCATCAATAACCTAAAGTAAGAATTGATAGCTGAAAAATCTCCCAGCTATGCTAATCATTGTCTCAGGTGAAAGGGCTGCAGCACATGCCCTCAAAACAGCCATGTGAGAATGTGAAGAACTATAACATGCCCTGCTTAAAATGAAAATAAAAATCCTCTGCCTGTTGCTGTCTTTTGTTTTATAAAGAGAATACATGTGTTCCCTGTACCTGGGACAGGGTGGGGAGTTACTGCTGGGGCAGCAGCTCTGCTGGAAAGAAGCTGGGGGGACATGTGTGACAACAGGCTCGGCATGAGTCTGCAGTGTACTGGCAACAGGAGAGGTTAGCCCTTAGTGGTTATTCTGGAGCTGGTAGATTGATGGAAGTGATTGTTTGCTTCTCCTTGGCATTCGCTAAGCCTCAGCTGAAACACTGTATCCACTTTTGGGCTTTAGAGTGCAGGTGGGACATTAATAGGCTGGAGGAAGCTGAGCAGAGAGCCCCCAGAATGGTTGGGGCTGGGGGTCTTGCCCTGAGAGAAAGGTCTTGTGCCTGTTATCAAAGATAGCTTGATTCTGAAATCAACTTTGACAAGCTAAGATTTTGAAAAACAATCCTGCTGTGGCTTCTTGGCTCTGGCATCAGTGTAAGTGATTAACAGAGCACTTCACCGTTTAAGGGCAGCATGGTGGAGGCAGGGGAAGCAATTCTTTGATTCTGCTTTTTATGGCTGAATGAGTAATGTAAAAGGGGAAATGTTCTTCATTGCTTGCTCTTTCACAGTCTTCTTCATGATGCTGGTTTGTGCTGGTAGTAAGACAGGGATTTTTGTACTGTGTGATCCCACAGTGAGTTTCAGGAACAACATGAAAGGAAAAATTCTCTGTGATGTCTTTCGCCTATACTATTCCAACTTCCAAAATCTCTGTACCTCCATCTGACTTTTCCATGGGCTTCAGAAGAATCCCAGCACTCTGGATATCTACAGGCCATGGGGAAAGTGGCTGCACATACTCTACGTAGTGCAGAATAACAGGAGTCCTCATCCTGAGACTGAAAACGCATTCCCTCTTGTTTTCTTTCATGTAGGCATTGGTAGAACTCAGTAGGGTATTGCAGTTGTGAATAACGAAGTCTGTGGCTGGATTACAATACCATTTAAAAGATGAATTAGGCTATTACCTGCCTTCTGTTCCTCAGATCATACGTTGCTGTGATTCATGTTTTTCTTATCAACAGTGAGGAGCTGAAATCTGTAAAAAGGTTAACATACAGAAGTTCCCAAAATCTATTTTACATCTGATACGTTCAGCAAAAGTGCAGATCAAGGGCTTTAGCACATGGTATTAATAATGCCTGATAGCACTGCATCATGTGAAGTCCCTTACGCAGATGGAACTCTTGGAAGGAGAAGTTGTGAACTGAAGATGAGGAAGAGTGTATCTTCCAGTACTGGAACTTTCTGTTTTCAGAGTGGCAGAAAAACAGCTCCAAATGACCCCCTTCCACTAAAACCAGAAGGCCAAATAACTCAGATGAATTTGTACTCAGGAGCAGGCCACAGACTGGCACAAAGAGTTGTGACCTTTGCTCTGACATGGAAAGACAGTCTTGCTTTTTGCGTAAGCAGAGGCTGATGCCCATAAATAACTGATTTCAAGTGGGAGCAGAATTGTTGCGTCACTACAGAGGATGGGGCTGAGGTTAAAAATCTCTTTGTTCTCATTTGCAGGCATTGTTTTCCATGGAATCCACAGAGTTACATTATGCTGTGATATCACAGCAGAATATTGTGGCTCTGGTGGAATTTAAAGGTCTTGCTACTATGTCTTAAATGTAAACCCCAAATCCAAACCTATCACTTTAGTATTCAAGTGCCTATAAATGTTCTACAAAACTATGGAACTCATAATGATAATGATTTAATTTCTTGAATATCAGTGGTGCATGTTTTATACCTTATCTGGGTATATTGGACACTCCCTTTCCACTTCTTCCAGACAAACTCTGAAAATCCTTCATCCAAATGTCTACTCTACTAATCTAGAAAATTCTTAAAGAAGAGATTTTTCTTTAGTCTGCTGTCAGGGAGTCTTCCCCCCATTTTTTGCCCTCCATAATTCCTTTGGTTAAATATTATTAATTGCTTACCTTTAATAACAATTTTTCTTTTATTTTCCATTTTCCCCCCTCCATTTTAAAAGAGAGCCATGGTGTGTTAGTTAAAGTTTGCTACTTGGCAGTGAGTGTTTTCTGACTGAGTTTGGGGAAGAGGAGGGAGGAATAAGGAGAGGCAGAAGTGACCACCTCTGTCATACTGGCATGGGCAGGAATGCCCAGTGTGTCGGGATGTTCAGCACTGAATCCCTTTGCTTTGTTTCCATGTCATTGTTGTGCTCCATTTCAGTAGGCTAACTCGCATATGTTGCTGCAACAGAAACAACTCTGGAAATTTTATTTCAATCCAGAAGCATAACTGTAAATAGGTAATCTAAACAGAAAAAAAACACCACATGACACCAACCATATAAGTGTGTTTTCTGTTTATCAGTTTCTGGATTCTGATGAATTATTTTTTAAAGTTGTGTTCTGGAAAAAAGAAAGTCCTGATTTGGATACATGCATGTGCAGTATCTGTCTTTTGCCAGTGTTTGGATGAATTAAAGATAGCCAAGAAAATAAACTGTTTTCCAGAAAAAAATATGCTGACAAGAAAAAGGAGGTGTTGGAATCAGTGAATCATAAAGGTGACTCTTGCCTGATTTGAAAGAAGTTATATAAAAACTTAGCCTAACATCCTATCCCTCCCAAACCCAGTTTTTATTTCAACAAAGGGGCCTTCAGTTTTGGAATAACATGAAATAACTCATAAATCAACAAAGTTCAAGCAACTCAAATGATCCTTTATTAGAAACAGCTTGCCTCTTCTAAAGAGCAGCAAAAGTACCCTCTAAACATTTTAAGTATGAACATGCAGATAGTCAATGTTGTTGGAGCCTTATTTTCACCATCCCTCCGAACAGTGCCACTCTGCCTGTGTCATTGCTCTGCTGAGGGTGCTCAGCTAATGGGTGCTTTCTGCCAAGGGTAGATTCTTTTGCCCACTGGAGGTATGGGCTGTAGGCAATGTTACAGTGTTCTCTCAGGATGGCCTAAGCGTTTCTGAAAGCAGAGGTGGTGGCTGTTGCATGGTGGTTCCAGCATAGGCAGCTGTTGCACTACAATTCCTGACATCCAGAGCCTCTTAGATTTGCACACCACAGCTGAGGGTTTAGATACTCCCTGTGAGTAGATGAGCATAAAGGGAGCAAGCTGAGAGGCTGCAAAGTAATTTGATCTCACTTTTGATTATTTTCTCCCAGGAAGTAGTCCTTGGTTAGATTTACAGATGTTCACTTGGTGTAGGTGTGTTTCAAAGATGAATATCAAACTGAATTTATTCCAACCTCACTTTTGAAGGATGCACTGCAGTTGATGGAAGAGTCTTCTGAGAGTATTCTAAACAAAAAAAATCCATATTTCCATTTAAAAATGCATCTCAGTAGTAAATGCTTTGCTACTTCATTCCTTTCCCTCATTTTGCATCTTTTTAGTAGCTTCAGGGGGAAAAGTAAGCAGAGCTGTTGTAGATAACTCTGGGATAACTTTAATGAAAATTCACAAGGGTAACTCTAAGGTAACATTCCAGTAAGATTTAATAGACAGTGTTTGTGGGATTTTATCCACTTATTTCCATTCATTGTAGTTTGCTAACTAGCATCTCTCATGTAGCGCTGCTTAATAATAGCTTTAATTCTTTACTTTTTATTTTTGGATTTCCAACCAAGCCTCTTGAGTACATATTCTAGTTATAGGCAGATCTGATATTTGTGGGTTTTCTGCCTTCTCAATATTTGTTAATTTTTCAGTGAAGTGCTTAATTCTCCAGTGCCATACTGAGTTTTCTTTTTCATTTTAGAGTTGTGTGGAGAAAAATTGCATTTCAGCTTCCCACATTAAGGGCCTTGAAATCAATAGATCAAAGCCAGAACAGAATTCTTGGAAGTGGTGCAATCTCAGACTGGTTTGAAAGCTTTTATTTTGTGTCTTTCTCCTGTCTCTTGGTATCTCCCAAGAGAAGGAAGAGCATAAGGGGGATCTCTCTGTGGGGAAAGGGGAGTATCCTGTCACAATGTGCGTGAGGTACAGAGCTATGTAACTATAGACAGACCTAACTTCAGAAGTAGTAGTGGTGACAGCCTTTGCGCAGGATGGGGAGTTCCAGGATGAAGTATCAAAGTGAGAGTTCCCGTGGCTTGAACTGGGCTCCAGTACATGCAGGAAAAAGGTGCTGTTGGGAAAAGTGCTGGTGGAGAAAGGGCTGTCAGCCGTTAGGTATGGGCAGTGAATATTACCAGTAAGTGCAACATCAACCAGGATGATAGGCATCTCATACGTAGGAAAGTTTGGAGAGAGCAAAATATAAGCTCTTGTATTTGTTCGGGGAAGGGGAGAGAGTGCTTTAGACTTAGAACTGCAATGACATGCAATGTTTAAGTGGTTGGTGAAGCAGATGTGATAGAGTCAACAAAGTTGACATGTCAGTACATGTCAAAAACTCTTTCTGGTACTCTGTGATGAGGGGAAGCTTTAATTTCTTCAACAAAGGCCAAGTTAGAAGAAAGTTCTTCTACAACACAGAAAGTTTCTGGCATAGAGAGAAGGTCATTCCAAATGTGTACACTTGTGTCCTTTGTTGTCCAGAGGTATATCACAGCAGATTTCCTTAGAAAAATGTCATGAGATGAAAGGAGCTGCTGTCTGACAATTTCTCCATAACAATTGCATTTATGGATTACCATTAGAAGTGTCTTGTAAATGACTGAGCTTGAAGCTGTATATGTTGGCCTGTGTACTTGTACAGCCAGAAGTCTAATGAGGCTATTGGACGGAAAGACCACATTCTGGAATTCTGGAGTGTGGTAACTACAGCTCTTCCACTTCCAGTGCAGTGACAGGTTATTTGGACTACTGCAAATAGCAGAATTACAACTTTGTTCTTGCTAATATAGGAGAATGACTCTTTTTTGCTCATCAGCAGCTCATCTGTCTTAAAATCTGACTTTTGACTAGAAGGCTCAGGACCGTTTTACTTGCTGTTTATATGGGCAAGGTTGATAGTTGTCTGTAAATGACTGCCCAGTAATCCATCTGTTAATGCAGAGCAGGATAGGTGGCAAAAAGAACTCTTTTGATGCATCTGTCACATGGATGCTGCCAGCTGTCTATCCTTTGTGCTTTAAGTGCTTTAAATAACTGGTTAAAATGGTTATTGCATGCTCACTTGAATAATTTTTGTGTAGCTGGTCATCTGTCCTCCTTGTATATTTGTATCCTGGTGCATATAACTTCAAGGTTTTTCTTCTAAGCTTCCAGAGGGATAAAGAACTAAGACATTTAGTTGAGAGAAGGGAAGAGATGAGGAGGAGCAGAGTCTGGATAAAATGCTTCAAGAGACTGCACTCTGTAGCAGGCACTTCAGAGAAGTAAGCTAGATGAGGTGGTTTTTATCCACTGTAAAATCTTTTTTTATAGAATCATTAAGGTTGTGAAAGACCTCTAAGATCATTGAGTTCAACTGTTAACATGGCCAAGGCCACCACTAAAACATGTCCCTAAACACCACATCTACACTTTTTTTGAATACTTCCATGGATGGTGACTCCACCACTTCCCTGGGCAGGTTCTTTCAACGCTTAACCACTCTTCCAGTGAAGAAATTTCTCCTAATATCCAGTCTAAACCTTCCTCTCATCTTGTCACTTGTTACCTGGCAGACTGATCCCCACATCTCTATAACCTGCTTTCAGATAGCTGTGGAGAGAGATAAGGTCTCCCCTGAGCCTCCTCTTCTCCAGGCTAAACAACTTCAGGTTCCCTCAGCTGCTCTTCAGAAGGCCTGTGCCCTAGACCTAATGTCTCCTCTTTGGATGTGCTCAAGCACCTCAGTGTTCTTTCCTGTAGTGAGGGGCCCAAGACTGAACACAGGATTTGAAGTATGGCCTCACCAGCGCTGAGTACAGGGAGACAATCACTTCCTTAGTCCTGTTGGTTACACTATTTCTGATACAAGCCAGCATGCCTTTGGTCTTCTTGGCCACCTGGGCACATGGCTGGCTCATGTTCACCTGGCTACTGACCAACACCCGCAGGTCTTTTTCTGCCAGACAGCTTTCTAGCCACTCTGCAACAAGCCTGTAGCATTGCATGGGGTTACTGTGACCCAAGTGCAGGATGTGGCAATTGGCCTTATTGAACTTCATACAGTTGGTCTTGGCCCATCAATCCATCCTGTCTAGATCCGTCTGTCAGGAAGATCTCTTCCACACACTCCAGGAACCTGCTAGGCTGTTTCCTCTCTGCTGTGTTGTATTTTTGGCAGACATCTGGCAACTTGAAGTCCCCACAAGAACAAGGGCTAGCAATGGTGAGACTTCGGCCAGCCATTTATAGAATGTTTTGTCTACGTCTTCATCCTGGTTGGGTGGTCTGTAACAGACTGCTACAGAGTCTGTTGGCCTTCCCACTGATCCTTATCCATAAGCACTTGACCTTGTCATCACCATCATTGAGCTCTATACAATCAAAACACTCCCTAGAGTACAGAGCTACCCCACTGCCTCTCCTTCCTTGCCTGTCCCTTCTGAGGAGCTCATAGCCATCTATTGCAACACTCCAGTCATGAGAGTCATTTGACCATGTTTCTGTGATGATGACTGTACCATAGTTCTCCTGCCACACAATGGCTTCCAGCTTGTCCTGTTTGTTGCCCGTGCTGTGTGCATTGCTGTAGATGCACTTCAGTTGGGCTATCGATCTCACCTCCAGCACTGGCGTGCCACCCCTAGGCTCATCTCTGGTGAGCCTGGTTTCATCCCCTTTCCCCTTCAAATCTAGTTTAAAGCTTTCTCAGTGAGCCCCGCCAGCTCATGAGCTAGAATCGTTTTCCTTCTTTGAGACAGGTGAACCCCATCTGTTGCCAGCAGGCCTGGTGCTGTGTAAAATACCCCATGACAGAATTCTACTGCTGGCACCAGCCTCTGAGCCATGCGTTGATGAGCTGGGTCTTACTGTTTCTGTATAGGCACTTCAGATAATGTAAGCTAGATCAGGCATTTCTAATGCACTGCAAAATCTTTTTTTCCTCTACGAAGTCCTGATTGGAGTGAGGACTTTGAGCCTGATCATGTTGCAGGGAAGATGCAGCTCTTTCAACTGGAAATATATGATACCAATTGTGACTAGAATAAGCTGCTTAGCAGAGTTTAATAGCGATTCTCTGGTACATTCTTTCTGTGCAGTTGTTTCTTCAACAGTTCTTCTGTGCTAGCATTTAGTATTCCTTTCTACCTCTGTGTAAAGTTAGAAGCACTGAGTACGGATGCATTATTGATTTGCCAGATCTTCTTTGGAAGAGATTTGGACCCAACTCTCAGATTCATTCCAGAGTTAACACTGCTGTGTTTTTGAAGAGAACAGTTGCTGCTTTACTCCTCCTGTCTTCCTCCTTCATGTGTGCCATTTTTAAGGTAGAAAGTGGTGGCGGCACACTTTAGTTAAGCTGTGCTGTTAGTTCTTGCTCTTTGCTTTGAGGTTAGGCTGAATGTATTGATTTCCAGTTCTAGGCAGTTGTTCTTCTAGTCTACTTTAACAACATTTCATCCTGACAGCTGTTTTGCTGACATTATTCCCAGTTATCCATTGGGATTGCTTTCTGCAGCCAGAACTTTTTGCCAGGAGTGTGCTGTCATTTGGAAGACTCATTAAACCAGTAATTCTACAGTGCTTAAAATTTTTAATTAGCCCTGCATCTTTCATATTTGAAGTTCCAGCTTAATAGTCCTGTGGGCTAAGATTAAAGACTTATAAATAATTTTCTTTTTTTTCTACCTTTCCCACTCCCCCACAGTGTTTTCAAGCTCAAACCTTAAGAGCCAGACTTTGTTCAGCTTTACACGTTCTTGAGAACCACAGATGCTATGTGTGTGCTTGAGGCTCTGTATACAACTGATCCTTGAACACTTAGTAAAGTCCATAAGCAACAAGAAGGCTGCTCTCAGCATGTGTTTGTATTGTTTACTCCCTGAAGATGATTATTGAAGTTTCCAAATTTGGTCAAATGGGTAGTAGAAAGTTCTACTAATGGTAGTGGTAATGGCGCTGGTGCTAGTGGCTTCCAGGAGTGCCAGTGGTATAGATGGTGTCCCTCCAACTTGATGTCCTCCTCTCTCATGCAGCTGACAACAGCAGTTCTTGTCAGCACATTTGGACTGGGTGTAGCTAGAGAAGACTGCTTTGTGTTTTGGGGACACTTGGTCCTTGAATGGCCATTTGTTTTTCTTCTCTGCTGCTTGGCAGTCACCTGGAAGTAACTTGTGTCTTACAGTTTGGGAGTGCCAGTTTTAACCTGATGTGTGAGAGTTCCTCCTATTCTATTTTGGATCTGTAGCTTAGTTTGTCCTGGCAGTTGTCCAGGCTGGATGGAGAAGCTTTGTTTCCTTATGCAGGTTGTTTTGCCGCTGATAAGCAGGTAAAAGGAAGAACTTTGATTGGGGTGCATGCTCATGTAACATCTGTTTCTTCTCTAATATTTCTCACTGGCCTTGGAACTCTTGTAAGATGAAGATAATGTTAAGCATATGTATTGGTCTCTCATACTCTGCATCTGACTTCAACTATAGTGACACCTATTCACACATTGTGTTTATAAACTTTGGTGCAATTCTAGACAGAATCATGAAACCCCCTTAATTTTTATCATACCAGTACCCTTGCCCTAGGCTCATCAGCTTGTTCTGGTTTATTCTGTTGCCAATGTGCACTGAATGAATTTGATATGCTTCTGGTGAGCAGTTCTCTCATGGGCTAACTATGGGTGTGAAAGAAGAAAAACAAAGGTGGTTTTCATTATTAGAAAGGATGAAGCCATGAATAAAAGGGCAAAAGAACTGATGTTCTTTTCAACAGGAGATAAATTTCCAGTACTATGTTCAGTTGATATATGTTTTATTTTTAGACTAAACTGACTTTGGTTTAAGACACTACTAATTTCAAATACCAGCCCATTTTACATTTGGAAAAGCAGATGTGTATTTATGAGTATCGTCTGAACACAACAGAATTCTGTCTCTGGAAGGACAGAATATGTTAAATCCTATTTAAAGGGAAAAAAAAAACAAACCCAAAAAATCCTGTCTGTAATCAAACAGTTAATCTTCTTGAAACTGAAGACTGTAAAACCTGACTTGCTTACTTAAAGGTCATCAGAAAAATTTACTCAGTAAGTACTGAGAAATGAATTTTTTTTCTTAAATGGAAGACTCAATTTATATGTTCTGCTTTCTCTCAAAGAAAACCTTCTGTCTGAACTGTCTTGTGCTTGACTTTCCCAAGGATAGGTTTAGGGCCACATTGCAAACCAAGCAGATGATCCAGCTAAGCCTCTTGGAAATGGGAGTGCAAAATGGTTTTCTCAACCTTTGATTTTGTTTTAATTAAAGTAAAAACTACCAGCCCTGCCCTACAAACCCAAAGCCCATTGGTGCCCAAACCCAACTAGCCAGCTCCATTTTCATTTTTATGAAGTAGTCTGTAGAGATTCCTATGTAATACTTACATTATCAGTAATGTTTGGAGTTTGACAGCCTTTGAAAGTGGTCCAGGCTTGAGTCAAGACTGTAGCTCAAGATGACCTCTTTATTTAGTCCCTGACTGGGAGATTTTGTGTGTCTCAAAGTCCCATATTTTGTGTATTTCCATCACTGGTAATGGAATTTCATTTCCTTGTTGAGTTCAGTTGTTCACTAGTTTTGTTCTCTAGCACTCTGATTTGTGGATAAATTTTGTACCTTCAGATAGAATGACTCCTGGTTTCTTAATGGTTGTTGTTGCTGTAAGATTATACACTTAAATTCTTACAGGAGACTTATAATTTTGCCTTAGAAATTTGGCATGCTAAGAGTAACTTGGCCTTAGTTTTCTCTTTTCTTTTTTTTTTTGGTGACTTTAAGTTAGGGTAGCAGAAGTAAATTCCATAACCCAAGTGGGAAAATAAATTATTTGGTATCTTTAAAGTACATTGATGATTTCTTCAATCTATTATGATAACTTCTAATACCATAGAGATCAGTTGGTATAGTATTACAGAGAGCTGGAGAAGGCTTGGTGGATTCTCCCAAGAATACCTGACTTTCTACACCAATAGTTTTCATGTATACAGTACCAGAAAATCTAGTTTCATGCTCCCGTGAGCAGCTGAGCTTGTAAGAAGACAAGTGAATACTAATGCAAATTGTCTTTTCCTGTATACATAGTATATTCCTGAACTGGAGTTTTAGTCTCCACCAAAGCCCAGCCAAGCTATTTGACTTCAGGACAGCACAAGAAAGCTTCTTCCATTGGTCTTCTGATTTTTTCTGTTTTATTCTTACTATTTTTCATTTGAGCATATATTTTTTTTCTGACTGTTCACTCTTTTGGCACTTAATCTCCTGGCCTGTGCTTGCAGATTTTGTTACACTGAATTACATGTACAAACTTTTATCAAGAGTCTGTTCTCCTTTTGGAAATATATGAGTTTTCACTTTACTCATACAGTACCCAAGATCTTAGAACCTGATCTTGCCTAAGACTGCTAAATACAAATGAAAGAAGAATTATCTGAATTAGTGCATGTATTTCTGTGTTCAGTCTTGGAGAACGTGATGAAATTTGCAAGGTCAGGCCTGTTAAAAACATACAATAGTGTCTCTGCGAGCTCAATTCTTCTCATGGACATGCATATTAAATACGTGGTCACTGCTGTGTTTCTTCTGAGTATCTCTTTAGTGTGCAGAATGAATAGCATAGCTTTTAATGAACAGCTATTCAGTGTTTCACTTTCTCCTTACTGTTCAACATGCAGTCCTATGCTATGTTTATAATGTGCTATTCAAACCAAATCCCAAGGACGGAATTACTTTCTCAGACTTTTGTGGTGCTCATCGCTAAAGTATCTTTGCAAGAAAGTTCATTGTAAACATGAATCTTATTTCATGCCATCACTGTAAGTACCAGGACTGTGATACTTAGAGTAGATTCAAGACTGTATGCTAATTTGAGACTCTTAAGACTGCATCTTCTTTGCTATGTACACAGCATTCTGTACCATTATAGAGGCACAGCTATGGCTTTCCTCCATGTGCTGGGATGCCAGGCACTTATAGCAAATGAGCAATGTGTGACTAGTAATCAGCTATCAAAAGCTTGGTGTAAATGAGTTCACTAGTAGTAACACAACTGAGTACAGTGGCACAACCCAGGAGAGTATTCAAATCTCAGAGCAAGCCATGGAGATGGCTGAAATAAAAGATCATCTCTTCAACTCCCTGCAATTCTTTCCTACTTTTGCTGCCTACATACAAATTAAAAAGGCAGGGAAATATCACTGTCCTTGCCTGAACTGTGTCTCTTGTGATATGGGTGACCTAGTGAATTTACCTTTTTTTAGTACCAGTTCTTTATTCTTTATCATTCTGAGGCAGTTCCCTTTTCTCCTGTCTTCTCACTTCCATCATTCTCATACCTTACTGGACTGTGTGCTTTAAAGTTGGCACCAGCCTAAATGAGACAGTAGTGTGGGTGCTGTTGAATCACAAGATTTGGGACCATGTGCCACACTTACCTGTTCAAACAGGAAAGAAGCAGGGCTGAAGTGCCCTTAAGACAGGAAACTTTTTTTTTAATCCTACTAGAGTACAGTCCTAGTGACTTATTCCCTGTGCTAGTAGATAGTAAACTGCTGCAGTTATTAGTACTCTTCTGGCTAGCATTGCAGACCTTCTGTCTTCATCTCCCAGGATAATGCTGATTGAAGATCTTGTCCAGCATGAGTTTCTTAGTTTGTTGTATGCTTTTCCACTGGAATATAACACTTTTCATGCTTATGATCGTTTTCTGGAAATAAGAAGCCGTGATAAATTAGTCCAAACCGTAGGAATTTTGAAATGACCTGTAGTAGGAGAGAGGGCTGGGTGGGCTAGTCATCAACATCTGTCCTGTTGGAGTTGTCTGTTCCTCAGTATTCAGGTTGTCTGAATTCTGTGGCTGAAATTCAGCATGTGAAGGTTAATAGATCATTTTTTTTCTGTCATAAAGGCTGTGGAAGCTTGCTCTGTCAGTTTGTCTTGGTAGTAGATCTTCTTGCTATCACTATGCTATTGTAAATCTGCTTTATCTCAATAACATCTTCATTAGCTTCTGTAATTAGAATGAAAAGTCAAACACAAATGATTCATTTAATACCCACTGCTTTGTTTTTTTCTCTCTCTTTTTTTTTTTTTTGTATGCTATAGAATAATATTCATTTGGAACTCTCAAATCTAAAATGTCTTGTGGCAGATTTGAAGTAGGCATCTATGTTTTAGTTTAAAAATCTACAAATTTCACTTTCCTCTTGACAAAACTGCAAGGTGCAAAGCTACCTGAGGCTGTTAGGTACATTTAAGAATTGATGCATGACATTTTTTGTAAGGGTGGAAGGAGAAATTAAATAATTCCTCTGTAATAAAGGGAATTTCTCTTTAATAAAGGACCGATAATAAATCTAATTAGGAACCATAATAAATTTGACTTCATCTTGGTAATCAATGAATCAATTCAGTGTTATGGAGGTGGAATGACTTAGAGTCCAAGTGGTATGTCTGATGTGACTCACAATACAACAATGTTTTGAATTTAAAGTGTGCTGTAAGTTCACAGGTAGTGGGCATTCAACAAAAGATCCTTAAAAGAATATTGTGCAAAACCTTGGATAATTTAAACAAGTATAGTTGACTTTTCTGCCCCCATAGGCCTTCTTTGGGCATGTACAAGTCCTGTTACAACCTGGAACATTCAGTGCAGCTATAGAGACAGCACTGTCTCAACATAGAACCTCTTCAGTTGTAGAACATGTCGAGTGTTTTTGAGACAAACTGTTGATAAGCTCAGGTCCTACTAGCAGGTTAGACACAGCCTGAAAATCATTTGGGGTCTTCTGTGGCCCCTGGTGTGATAACTGTGCTGACAGCAGAGGGAGCATTAAACCCACTGCCCACGGTAAAGTGTGGGGAGTGATACCCGTGGTCCTATAATCCTTGTAGGGATAGGATGTGCTCATTAGCCTTCTGGCAGTCATCCTAGGAGAAGGAAAACTCGGACTCCAAACCCGGGCAGATGGAACTCGTTTAGCCCTGTAAGGCCTTCCATCTAAGAGAAGGACACTCTAATAAAACCTCCGTCCTAAGGACTTGTCTGCCAGCGTCCAAGCTTGCTAGGCCCTGGCAGATGAACCTTAGGACTAAAGGGTGGGTTCAGCTCTGCGCATGCTGTGTCTCACCTAAAAAAAATCCATTGCGCAGGCTCGAGGGTGCTATCTGCTATCCTCTTTTTATCAGAGTGCTTGTAAAAGGCACTGATGAGGAGCGTGGGTGGAGCCCTCCCTGGATCTTCGTTCACGAAGCCTAGCCTTACAATACAATACTAGCTGGTGATTCTTCATGAGACTGGGAGACCTAAAGAGAAGGTGTCAGTTGTGCACACAGGCACACAAACCATGCATTTAAAGTGATGTCGTATTTCCCTGTAGCTAATTCTTGGAAGCATCTGGGGACAGAAATGTGATAGTATAACATCCAGGTAGAAGGGAAATCTCTGCCTCATCTCAGAGAATCACTCGTGCCTTGGAGACGCTTCAGGTTTAAAAAAAAAATGTATCTAGAGTACATGGTGACCCTTTAAATGTTGTGATGGAAGCTTGTTTTTTGTATCTGTTTTGTTCTGTGTCAGTAACATAAGCTGGTTTATCTCAAATAAAAGCTTCAGGGAAACAGAAGGCTATATATTTAAGTTTTAGGATGCCATTGTAAGACTTACCTTAGAAAAATGACAATAGAAGTGTTGATCAGAAAGGAAACCTTATCTGTCTGGCTTTGAAGCACAGGGTCTACACCATGCAAGTCTCTTTTGGTGTGTTGGCATGAAGTAATCTCTTGGAACAATAGTTGCACTATGACAGTGGGTAGAAGTAGAGGATAGGCTCTCAAATGGGGACATGGGTAAGCAGAATAAAAGTTTTGGCTGGAACCCTGGGAAAATGCTTGCAGCTAGTGTCTCTTGTGGAAAAGGGGAGAAACTTGAGATTTTAGCACAAGGTAGCTTTGTGTAGTTTTCTGTTAATGGCAGAGAGAATGTGGAAAGTTGTATGGCAGACACTTGATAACCACGCATGAAGGAAAATACCTTTTGATGTTAAATCCTGTAGGTCCAGGTGGTTTCTGAAAAACTGAGAATATACCCTCTTTCCCAAAGTAGCTGGCCTTGAAGTTAGTAGAGTGGCTGGCAGAATCAAGCTATCTGAAAGAGGATTTTTGAACACTGAGTGTGCGTGTTCGACTAACTTGATCCAGACATCTCATGCACCTCTAGAAAAAGTCCCAAACACAATAAAGAAGGTAGTTGTATCCTGCTGGAAAGACTGGTCATCATATCTGGAGCTTATTTTTCCCATTCCTTTGTATGTGTGAGCACCATCAGTTTCCCATCTCTGAAAAGAAGACTTCCTGTTCTGTGAATGGTGGAAGAAGGCAGCTGGCTAACTCCCTCTGTGCTTTCTTGGGTGCTCTTGCAGAAAGCCTTTACAGAAGACAGGCACAATTTATCAGTCTTTATCTAGTTACCCTAGATTTTGAGAGTTGAGGTTATGGGCAGTAGGATATGTTTTCTGTAGGCTCATTATTAGCTTTTTTCTGTGATTTTTCTGAATAGGGTCTCACAGCATTTGCTTGGAAGTGTTATGGCTCTTCTAAGTGCTCTTGTGGTTTTGTTTAATGTGGTATTAGAACAACGTCAAGAATTTTGAGTAAAGGGCTGTGCTTTATTGCTGTCTTCTACTGTATAGCCATTCTGTTCACTATTTAGGTGACACTGAGGATTCAATTTCTGAATACAAATATAATTTGGAGAGGAAGCAAACAGAAAAACTAATATACATGAAGAACAGATTTGCAAAGTAACTCCTAGTCACAAATTTGAATAAACAAATTCAAGACTCGATTGAAGACTTAGTTATATCTTACCACCTCTTAAAGAGCTTGATGTTTTTTCTTCCAGTGCTTAAATGTGGTGAATAAAAACTCTAAAGCTAGAATTTTTCCTAATTGGTTTTGTCAAAAAGTAGATTGTTGGCTTATGTGAATTGAATAGTTGAACTTCATGTAAACTATTGGCTTGACATATTAATTTTTGACTGGGGAAAGATAGAAGCTTAAATTTATTCAGCAAATTTGGTGCCTGTGGAGATTTTTGTGACTGCTAGCATGAGGAGCGTCACCATCTTTATTTCAATGGAAAATGAGTTTCAACATAACAATGTTATGACATACTCAGTTGAAGTACTTTTTACAGATGTTCACATGCATTTATGAGTCAAAGCAGGATGATACACAGAGACTGAAGGAAGATTTTGATTGGCAGTCTTCAGCTGGCTTTTATTCCATATAGCCATATGTACAATGTTGAATATATGTAGGTCCAGGACACCTGACCATTTCATCCCTGCCTCTCGGATTCAGTTAAAGGATTGAGTTTAGAGGAATGGAGATAGTGACTTACTTCACACAGCTGAAGGCAGTTAATTCCACCTACTCCAGGCTCGCCCTTAGCTCTAGTCAAATGACCATGTGTCTTTTTGAGGACTGACCTTGGAGATGGACTTTGCTGTGAGGTAATGCTGTCTGTGTACAGCATCCTTTTTCATCATGCATGGTTGGCATACTGGGAAATACTTTATAGATTTTATTTTTTAATTGTCGGGGTTTAACTCTCTACAGCACAGATCTCCTCATCACTGCTGAACCTGGGAACACGCTTGGCTATTTATGTGGGCATCTGCCAGATTTCTGACCTAACTCTTGCCTTTCAAAAGATCCCCAGGTGCTGTTGTTGCATGGCATGTGTAAGAGCCTTGAAGCATCAGTAAGGTGTGCTGTTCGCTGCTCTCCCAGCCAAGCCACTGAGCTCCTGTGGCAGAGTTTCCTCTTTATTTTTTTCCTGCTTTTATTTTCATGCCATTGGTTTCTTGCCCTTGCAGCTGTAACCCAAGAGTGTTATTAGGCAGGTTCCCCTGGGAGGTAATTCTCCCTGCTGTGAGAATCACCTCTCTTTCCCTCATTTTATCTCTTGCTTTCTAGATTTTAGCTCATATTTGAGGAAGAACAAGAGTCATTTGAATACTTGATAACTATTATTCCATGGTACATGTACACAGAATCTTAACAGCTAATCAGAGTGAAACACTTGTACCTAATTGACATTCTCTAATCAGCAGTAATAGCATCATGTATGGGAACAACTGTACTCCAACATTCAGGTGCAAAACCTATCTCTAGTTGGGCAGCTCTGCAGGTAAATGGGAGTTATCTCTAGCTGGACTTAGGTCTGCAGGTCTGAAACGAGACAGCTCTGCTGCCCAGAAAATGTTCTGTAATAAATGGTGACTTGTGAGTGCCTTCACTGAAGCACCTTGCCTGTCAGTTTGGTGACAGGACTCACCCAGCTATATCACTGATGCAACTCAATGGGAAATACTCCAGAAGGGGAAGGCTGTATCAAGAGCACAACTTGACTGATGCCTGTGGCCATCTTTAAGCATGCCATTCCTTTTCTAAAACATACACTGAAACCAAATATCCCTGACATGTCCAAGTGCTCCTGGAATTGCCTCTTCCTCCCTCTCCCCCCAGATCCTGATGCCGTCTCTCCTCCTCTGTCTCACTCAAATGGTTTGCTAGCCTCCAAAAAGACTGCTTCTAAGCTGGTGTCAGCCACTCTTCCTAGCCAGGGGAGACTTGCAGTGTTTCCCCTCTGTTCTTAAGTGCTGTCCATACTTTGCTAGCAGAAGGATGTCACGGAGATAATTTTCTGTCTTAGGTATATTTTTATCCCGGCCGGGATCCCTTCTGATGACCCTCTCAGATGCTCAGCAGGCCCCACAACAGCCTGTAGGCAGGGCTTTATCAGGGAAAAAGTGTCTAGTGGAATGTAAAAATCGAAATACACCAGCATGTGGATTTAATGTCTGATTTCAGTTGTAGCTGATACATGGGTAGATTGCTACCACTGCTATAACTCAGTCCATCAAGGAGGGTGTATGGTGGACGTGATTACTGACCAAGCCTCTAGCATTCTCAGGGGCAATAGGCTCAAAGAAGGGGTATATAAATTTGTATTTTTAAAGTGTTGTTAAGTTAAGCCAGGAAAATGGGATGTCCGTGCTGTTCTTAGAGCTTTGAGGAGAAGGCTGTGTTGTGGTGGCTGGCTGGTTACAAGCAGGGTGGCTGCTCTTAGACATGCTGTCAGACAATGATGCTTCACCCCAGCCTCCCAGTGCCTGAGGTTAACCTCAGACCACAGCTGTGGTGCTTAGCTCTGGTGCAGGGCTTCCTGGCTACTCTTGGGGCCAGAAGTGGGCTCTCCCTTTTTTTTTTTTTTTTTCTGTTTAGTTCAAAGATGAGAAAAAAGTAGTTGGCTAGGGAAGAAAAAAACAAACCCAGAGCTAAAAAGCCTGCAGGATGGTGATTGTTATACACAGATTTTAAGGAAAATGTGGTTTGTAAACTACAGTTTTGTCTTCACAAATATGTTCTTTCAGAGAAGCTAAAGACAGCTCCGTGCTTTTATTTTGTACATCGCAATTTAGAGGTGGTACATGTTCAGGTAACCAAATGTTGCAACAAAGTGAGCTCCTGTAATGGACTCAACAGATGCTGGCATTCTTGGTTGTGGGTTTGTTCTATTTTTCTTCTTCTTTCCCATTTGCTTAATTTTTTTTAAGATGCTTTCTAGAAGCTCTGTGTGTGTGTGTGTGTGTGGCTTTTTCAAGTTTTGTTTGCATGTGGCTTTTTATGGTTTTCTTTTGTTCTTTCCCTTCTTTCATTTCCCCCCTTTAAGGGGCAGTTACGAAACTCTTGGTGTTTCTGGGTGTTCTTACTTGCAGTTGATGTGTGTGGTTCATTTTCATCACTGAATGTTAAAGAAGAGGGATAGGTTAAGGCTCCTATAGCAGTCTGCCTAAACTTACTGCAGAAAAAACACAGCTATGCTTGCCTCGGAATTTATGTGGGTAAAATGAAAGTATCTCAGATATCTTTCGATTATTTGTTGCCTGCTGGTCTGTATATATATTCATTAAACTCTGTCTGCCGTCCTGGGGACGGCAGCTGAGGTAGTTCTGCCTTGTGCCAAGTCCAGAGGCATGCTCTTGTTGTGACATTGCTTACAGCTGCTGGGCTGGACTGTCTCAGTTAGTTGTGGAATTAATCTGGTAGCAAAGGGCATTGTTTGTCTTTTGCAAGGGAGGTCTTTGGAATAGTTCAGGTCTGGAGCTTCTGACTATCACATTTTTCCTGTCCTCTATCCTTAAGCTTTTGCAGCAAGTCCAAATGACTTCTTCCTTTTGGACAAATCATGTTGCTTGTAGCTTGTGGCATGCAGTAGAACCAGGAACAAATGTCTGTACTATGATATATTTGATACTGCTCGATGTATGGAATGCCACACTCCACCCCCATTCCCCAGTGTTTTTCTCCATTTCTCAACCCCCTCACTCCTATGGAGCTGCCTAGTGGTTTAAAATTCTGCCAGCTCTTCAGAACAACGAAATCTTTTATGTGTTGCACCAAAAGACTGAGATAAAATTTTTTTTATTTGCAGAACATGATGCTAAAGCTTCTATTACAAAATGAAATAATAAGTTCCTGCAAAAATTCAGAAAGTCTGGTTATAAACCAGGCTTTTGGAGGAAAGTGGTGTTCTTAGAGGGCATGTGTGTCGAGTCTGATGTGAAAAACCACTATGAAACTGCAGTTGCCTGAACCTTCCTGCACTGTGCTGGCTTGCTTTCTTGTGGGATGTTGAAAGCTTTCATTGCTATGCAGTTTTTCTCTGTGGCTGATGCTGTGATCCTTCTTTCTAACTCTTGTTACTTAAAGGGGAAATGAAAACTCTTGTTCACAGATTTACTGTCACAAAAAAATAACTTTAGTAAGAGATCTCTCTGTTGTTTGTTGTGGGTTTGGAGTTTTTTTCCCCTCCTTTTTCCCAGCTGTTCAGTATTAGCAATGTATTAAAAGAGTTTTTCCAACTTACGGCATAGGAAATACAAATGTTAGCTGTTTCACACAAGAATTATCACGGATTAATTCAGAAGTTAGTAATAGACTGATTTCAAAAGTGCAGTTTTCCCACTCAGCTTTACATAGCTTATCAATAAAGGGATATTCCTAGAAACCAAATTGTACTGTATTTTTTCCAACTATAATGTTAATGCATTTGCATTATTAATGAAGGTTGGATGGGCTTTCAGGCAGCACTGTTGGGCTGAATTTTCTCCTTTTTTAAAGCTGCACATTGCTTGATTTGTTAAATAGATGCTACCTGGCAGCCTTGCTCTTGGCATTGACTCCTGGTGTATGGATCAGCGTTGCAGCATGAGCAGCAGTAAGGAAGTGATCCAACACACATGTGTCACCTGTAGGCAGTAATGAGTCTCTGGCTTTTCTGGTTGCTTAACACTGATCACAGTGATTTCCTTTCAGTGTTATGGCAACCAAAGATAGAGCAGTAAGCCAGCAGCTGGTAGAGCATGGTTGCATTTGAGAAGTTACGTATGTGCTAACTCAAAGGAAGGTTTGACTTGGAGAAAAGACTGCTCACTAGTCTCTAACGGAAGGAGACCTTAGGAACTCAATGGACAGTAACTGTTCTTCTTCAGAGGCATGTGCTTTGTGAAGTGTGAAGGGCAGACATGGTTTGAGAATGGGTGTTCTGCAATTGATTCCTGTGAATCCTTCTGGATTTTTTTTTCAATGCTTAGTTGTTCATCGTGTTTCAATCTGGTCCTACCATGAATGGTCTCTTGCAGTGCACTGTGCCATCTCTTACTAGGGAAAAGGCACCCGAACAGCAGACAGTAGATTTGTGTTTGGTCTCTAACTGTAAAATAAAACAGCTCTTTTAAGTTGGAGTGGTGCTGAGGTTTGACTTTCCATAAGTCATATCTCATCAGTATTTTGCCAGCATTTCTGGCCAGATGTAACACAATGGTTTAAATCCTCTGGAACAGAATTTAGAGGCCTTATGTGCCTGGACATGTCACTTACTCATGAGTGCTATGAAATGCCATCATCAAATTTATGCTGGTATATTAGTTTTGCTCAGCCCTACGGGTCAGAGCACACATTGGCAGGAAGGGTCCCAGGTTTAGGGGACAGGAAATTACACCAGACAGGAAAAATGGCACTGCTGATAAAGGCATGATTTCAGTGTAGGTCGTGGTTGTCAAATGTCAGGATTGGAAAGGTAGCTTTTGGTTTGTGTTAAATGAGGTTTTTGATAAAGGACCTGAACAAGAATATCCCATTTAGACTAGTCAACTGAAGTGGCTTCTGTGCAGAGCTGATTTGAGTATTTTGTGTGAGAACTTTCCAAGTGCTAGGTTAAAATTGCCCACTTCTTTTTCCTTACTATAAAAATCACCCTTATTTACATGCTTTTATAATATCTGTATTACAGTATGTACAAATGTGTAGATTCTTTGCTCCTGTTCCATATTTGTAATCATGGTATAGAATCATATAGGTTGGAAAAGGCCTCTAAGATTATCAAGTCCAACCATTGACCCAACACCACCATGCACACTAAACTATGTTGCAAAGTGGCACATCTACAAATTTTCTGAACACCTCCACTGTCCACTTCCCTGGGCAGGCTCTTCCAATGCCTAACCACTCTTTCAGTAGAGAAATTTTTCCTAATATCCAACCTGAATCTCCCCTGGCAAAACTTGAGGCTGTTTCCTCTTGTCCTATCTGCTAGTCACCTGAAGGAAGAGACCAGCTCCCACCTTGCTACAGTTCCTTTCAGGTAGCTGTAGAGAGAGATAAAGTCTCCCCCAAGCCTCCTCTTCTCCATGCTAAACAACCCCAATTCCCTCAGTTGCTCCTCAGAAGACTTGTCCTCTGGAACCTTCACTAGCTTCATTTCCCTTCTTTGGATGTACTCCAGCACCTCAATGTGTTTCTTGTGGTGAGGGGCCCAAAACTGAATGCAGTATTCAGGGTGAGGCCTCATCAGTGCTGAGTACAGGGGGAAGATCAATTAGCATCTTCAAAAAACAAACAATAAAGATCAAAGAAATTATTTTTATCGTCCTATATAAAACATGGTTATAAAAAAAAGTAACAGCATCTTAAGAGCAAGATAACATTTACGTCTTAGATGATATCATCTCTATCTGAAGATAAACTACTGACAGTGTGTGAAGAGGTCAATATTAGGAATTATTATTTTCAGCAGCTTCATGATGTTTCTCCTTCAGAATTGTGTTTTGTGTGAAATTGTAGCTGTACATGATATTACAAAATGTTTGGGAAAATACAAAAGAAAACACAGTTACGTGATCGTCGTCGTGGCTAGGCTTCGTGAACGAAGATCCAGTGAGGGCTCCACCCACACTCCTCATCAGCGCCTTTTACAAGCGCGCTGATAAAAAGAGGATAGCAGATAGCACCCTCGAGCCTGCGCTATGGATTTTTTTAGGTGAGACACAGCATGCGCAGAGCTGGACCCACCCTTTAGTCCTAAGGTTCATCTGCCAGGGCCTAGCAAGCTTGGACGCTGGCAGCCAAGTCCTTAGGACGGAGGTTTTATTAGAGTGTCCTTCTCTTAGATGGAAGGCCTTACAGGGCTAAACAAGCTCCATCTGCCCGGGTTTGGAATCAGAGTTGTCCCTCTCCTAGGATGACTGCCAGAAGGCTAATGAGCTCATCCTACCCATACAAGGATTCTAGAAACATGGGTTTTACTCCCCACACTTTCGTGTGGGCAATGAGTTTAATGCTCCCTCTGCTGTCGGCACAGTTATCGCACCAGGGGCCATAGGGGACCCCAAGTGATTTTCAGACTGTGCCTAAAACACAGTTACAAATAACTAGAATAAACACCTGACTCTGAGACTTTTATATACACTAATGATCTGTGGTTGGTACAGTTACTGTCCTGAGTGACTTACATGAGGCATGAAAAGATCTAGAGAGGGAGTGTTGTTCTGCCAGGAAAATTTTAATAATTAAGGCTATTTCACAAGAGCAAATGATTGAGGAAATGTTTGTATGATTGTTTTGTGCCTGTAGAATTCTAGTAGCTTTTAAAGTGCTATTCTTTACTGGGTTTCATTTATAAATTCCCTCCCAAGTAGTTTATGATGTTTGTTAAAATTAATCTTGGGTTTGACTTGGCATAGAAGCTCTCCATGAAGAACTGCAAATGTGGAAAGATTTGGCTGTGCTAAATATGCAATTGATATAAGAAACAACCAACTAAGATGTGCATAGATATCCATGTATATTGGGTGCTGGTTTTTTTTATTTGTCTTTTAAAATGTCTTTCCCCCCCCCAAAAAAAAAATATTTACAATACCACTTGTATACATTGTTTAAACCCTACTTCAGACCCATGTACGTTACTTCAAAACCAGAACTGGAGCTGAAATGCAGAAGTCTAAGTGTACATACAGTTAAAAGAGTTCTCTGACCCTCTGCTCAGTACAAAATTACATTGTGTAGAAACTGATAGTCCCCCCTTTTATACAATTTAGAAAAAAAATGAAACTGGCTATGTCTTACAGTTAACCTGCCCAAACTGTTTTGTAAGAATTGTAGCTAGGGTACTCTCACTGCCAGGGTTGGGATTGAAGTTGGGATTGATAGGCTCCAACTTGCAGGTTGCTTGTGATCAAAATAGTTACTTCTTTTGCAGTCAATAAAAGGCATCATTTATAGGCATTGTTTTGGCCTTGTTCAATTGAATAACTCCTGAATCAGTATGACTTAGTGCCTCTGGTGGAGGTTTGTGTAGAGCACAGAGTCCCACCAGGTGAAGTGGAGCAGGGAACTACTGTCTTCATTTGGTACAGGCTGTAAAGACATTTCATGTGTGTGTCTACTGTGCAGGATTTCCTTGGTGTAACGATTTAAAGCAGATGTATGAATAAGCATATGTACCCTCTCTCATACTCGCATACAGAGCCAATGAATTTTGACTGAGCCACAGATGATGCAGTAAATCTATACGGCAGATTTGGGAGTGTTGCCACTTGTAGATATGGGCATATGGTATGTTCACTTTCCATTCTTCTCTCTCCTTCTGCAATATTGCTTTTATTTAAACAAAAGGCATATCAGAATGACCCTTGGGAATGCTAGTATGAACATACTTCTTAAATTTTGTGACTTTGTGAAAAAGTTTGGAGTGAGTCTGGCTGGATGTTTTTGTATTCCTTTTTCTCCAAAATTATGAAAGATGCTGTCTGATTTTCTTCCCATTAGCACTCCTTTTCCTTTGTGTTCCAGTATGGTATGTGTTATGGCCAGCGTGTAAGTTTTTGTGGGTGGCTTTGTTTTGTTTCTGAGGTGGAGGACTTCAGGAAAGAAATACTTGGAATTGATGTTCTGAAAGAGTGGAGTGATTAGAATTCTGTATGGAAACAAACCAGCCTCCCTAGTATCTGTGCTACTCCCACACTGTGCAGATTGTACTTTTATTCACTATCAGCATTGCCTGTGTGAAGCAGAGAAAAGAAACTGTAAGCCAAGAAAATACTGATGGAAAATTGACTTGGGACTTTGTTTTGGGTGATGACCATGGTGAATGGTTTGGCTATTGGACATCATCTAAATTAATTAGTTGTATCAGGCAGGGTCCCCTTTCTAACTCCAACCCACAAGCTGACAGGAGAAACTCACTGTAGTTACAAGTGATAGATCCAGCAATACTCATTGTGAAGCTGCTGTCCATTGTGACTCAGTGCTGGCTGTGGGTTAGCAAGGGATAGATGTATTGCTAAGTGCATTTACTGATGCTGATGCTGTAGCAATCCATAAACCCTGAGCTTTTGTTTTAACCCATTAACTCTGGAGAGTTTAGGACATGGTTTCTCTTGACTTTGTTAATAATTTTGAGTACAGCTTAGTATGCAGTTCAACTGTCACCTTAAGGGCATGAAAAGCTATCAGTGATTTTACTTGAATTTCTGTTGGTCCTTACAAAAATTGTCTCCTTAGACATTACTGAAGTTGTCTAACAAGCAAATAACAGGTGAGGAGTTCAAAGTGTGTGTTAGAGCATCAGAGACCACCTGAAATTCTGCACCTTGTAAGCTGCAAAATTCTAGGAATTAATTCTCTTACCATGGAGATAGGCCTGATGTAATACTGAAGTACCTGGAAGTTAAAAGTAGTTTGTAAATTCCAGGAATGAGTGATCTGTAACTGTTGGAATGAGTTAGAGAGTAATTTTAATGTATTTTTCTGATTAAGTGGTGTTTTTCCTCTTGCACTCTAAATCTAGTAGTCTGTGTCAAGTTTTGAATAAACACTTTTTCCGAATTGATTTTTAAAATGACTTTTTCAAAGTAAGACTTTGTGTTGTTTGCTGTTTGTTGGACTTGAGCCATGTTGCATAAAATGAACTAGTTTTTTAGCCTCTAATAAAACACAATTGGTGATGTTTGGTGTGATGAACATGGCTGAGAGGCTTTAACAATTTAATAAGTATATACAGATCACCCTGCAGTGCAAATTTGGTCTTGAGACGACTAAGCAAAGACTGAGCAAAAACCTGTTACATGAATGAGTTAGCCACAAAGCAAATAATTTAATAACGTAAACTTCAGTATCTAAAATTATTTCACCTTTCCCACTTTCTAGATCATGACTGCTGGCATACATTTGTGATGACTTCTGGAGAAGATGCTTGTGGCACAAGATTCAAATAGATAGCTAAATACATGGTTTCAGGCCTCCTGGTACATCAGGAGGGTAATATGAACAAACTAATACGCTTTTTGTGAAATGAATATGAGCAAATAAAGATTTAAAGAACTCAATCCAGATTTGCTCTCAGTGGTAGATGGCAAGAAAAAAAACGTCTGGTTTGTTATAAGGTTGACTTAACAGCAAACTTTCTGTTGGAGAAGACAGAAGACAGGTATGCTGGAAGGTGGTTCAGGAATTGCAATGACTGTAGGTGAGAACATATCTTCTTTTTTTTTAAGCCAAGTTTTTTAACTGAGAAAAGCGAGTAGATCTTATGAATTCTCTCAATGTTAGTTCAGAGTCTGTTTCATGTCTAGTGCTAACTGGTAGAGCTTACAAAGAACAAAAACTTCAGCAGGAATTACTCTCAGTGATGTTACAGCCAGTGTTTGTTGATTACAGCACATGTAATAGTGTAAATATGCTTTGAATAAGTGCCTTTTCTAATGATATAGCAAGGTAGCCTTCTTCCCCCTGAGAACTCTGCCCACACTCTGCACAGTCTAGTTTTTCTTGTTTCCCTATTGACCTGCAGTACTAAAACAAAGACACGCTAAGCTTAGCGTAACAAGGCTAGTCAGTTGTAAGAACTTTGCAAAATGTCTTGCTAAACTGTCTCAACCTTAAATCTCATTAACAGTGTTGGCTGCAATGTGAGCAGAAAAATACATGTCCATTGCTAAAGCTTCATTATTGGTCGCTGTGCCTTCTGTGGTGGTTTTGTAGATAGAGAAAGGAGAAAAGCTGAATCTCATTGAATTTTAGGAAGACTTACATATGCATCCCTGGCTTGGAGCCTGCACCTATGGTTTTGGAGCCTATCTGGACATTCAGATATGGCCAAGTTTTCTCTAGAACAGCTGTTCTTATAAGATTTAGAACAAGAAGAGGAAATCTCCCAATAACTGCTGATTGCTGTGAAGCTCCTTGCCATTTTGGCAGAAAACTTGCTGTAAAAATTAAGGACAGATCCTTAAGTGCTTCAGCACATAAGTAACTTTACACACTTGACTAGTTCAGCTGCACTCAGAGGGCTTACATCCCTATGTGGAAAACTGCTGCTGCACTTAAGTACTTGCAGATTCAGGCTTGAGCAGTATTTTGTTGATGAAGCTCATGTTCTTGAAACTTAAATCCACAGATGGAAGACATGTAGGTAGGAGTTTTGAAGTCATGGGAAAGGCAGAGGCTGAAATACAAACAACATAAATCCTGTATCTGGAAGTATTTATGCATGTAGGAATGTGGGTATCAGTAGTATTCAGGTCTTAAAATTGGGGAGAGAACGAAAATTAAGTAATGATAGATGCCTTAAGTTATATGGGGCATCAAGAAAGAGAAGGGATTTTCTTAGGTGCCTCAGTGGAGCTGAGCCCCTGAAGTTGAGTTCCTGGTAGAAAAACCTTTAAAGTTAAGTGACAAAGTTGGTTGATAGGAATCACCTTCCTTGCCAAGTGTCACAACATAGTGTAGTCAGCACTAAGAAGATGCAACTCCTAGGGATGCCCAAATGCAAGTTCAGTCATTATTTTAAATGGCTACACTACAAAGTAACCAGTAATTGTCCATAAAAATGAGCAAAGGTGAGCAAGTGACTTCTTATGCTAGATAATGGTACTCAAGCATAAAAAAGGTAAGTTTTTTGATGGGAGCTGAAATGCAATGGGAAAGGCATTTAGGATGAGGTACCTATGGAAGCGCTGAGAAAGTGGAATTCTTCTGTTTCTTTTGAAATTGGAAAATCCAGCTTTCTTCTTTGTGCCGTATGCATAACTGCGTGCAAGGAGAGCTGCACATGCTTGTGTTGGGCTAAATACAGATCCCAAAGAGAAGCAAACTAAGTCAACAACATGCTGAAGGCAATATGATGCATATTCTTTGTTCAGAACTACCACAGATGAACAAGTGATAATTGCACTACTAGTTACTGTGATGCTTGAGATCTGTTTTATGTAAAAGCTCATAAGGGGAAGTTCTGTGATTTTTTTTTTTTTCCACTGGTGCTGAGATGGTAGGATAGACCATCTTGGGGCAATTTTTCTCTCCTTTTTTAAAACTATTTTTTAAATATAAGATCCTTCCTTCTCTCCATACAACATACAGGCACATTTCCAAAACACTGTACTGATGAGTGCACTAATTTAACAGCATGCAGTCTGTGGTGCTGTATTTGGGAACTTTCTATGCACAGATGGAATTCCCCCCCTCCCTGTGCTCCCCCAATGAACAGATGAAGTGAGAGACAAGACAGGCTTCTTGGATTTCCCAAGGGTTTTCATTGGTAAGATTCTGAAGCCCTTCTGTTGTAGGGGTAGACTATGCTTTCCTGTCAAACTTCTATGTTTCAGTTCAGAGTACTCTGTGGTCAAGTCAAGCCTGTGACTTATTTTCAGAGTTCATTTTCTGAGTATGTGTGGTTTCTTGTTGCAGGCTTGTGTTAAAAAAACCCTCAACATTTCCTAAAATATGGAATGCTTGCAGCTAAAGCCAACTTGTGGAATTGCTTTGAAATTAGACAGATCAACTGCTTGGAGCTGGGAGCTGGAGTCAGTACTTTTGTGCAACTCCTTGAAGTCATTGCAGGACTGCTTTAGTCTAAGATGTTTAACTTTCCAAGCCAGTGAAATTTACTGCAAGAGTTACAGGTTACTGCTTTGTTTGGCTGCCCCAGTCACATCTGCATTACTAAATTTTGTAGAGGTGTCAGCAGAGAATCTCATGGGATGAGGACACAAGATTGATGGATGGAGTGGGAATGCTTATCCGATTTTAATAGGGTGGGGGCTAGCCTAATTAGATGGTAGCCAAGGCAGGAGGAGCCTTTTTTAGAGACAGTACTGTGTTAAAACCAAGGGATAAACTTCTACATTAGTACACAGGAACTAGGGGGAATCACTTTGTGTCATTGCTGCAGTTACTCTGCAGATGTGGTTCATTGGGATTTTGCAAGCTTCTTTCCAAAATGCATCTGGCTGCTTTGGCTTTTGAAGAATTTTTTTCTTTTGTCTGTGAAAACATATGGTATCAACTCATAAAAAAAAAAAAAAAAGAGAAAAGGCGAAAAGAAAAAAGGAAAAACCCAACAAAACCCCCTTTACTGCATATTGCCTTTAGCAGTAAATGGTTACCAACTGTATAAACAATGAAAAACTTTATGAAAGTCTCAGTTTGCCTATGTCTTGGTGTGTAGCATGTCTGCAATTCTCTGAGCTTCAAGTTCACATGAGCTGAGGCTGTAATACAGGTATAACAAAGTCTTGGTCAAATTGAAACATTTAATTTTGTAAAGATTACAACGTAACTGATGAAAACCTGTTTTTTCTGAAACTTGTTCAGTGCTTTTGCATTGTGATAGAGACAAAATTTTGTCCATAACTTGAATCCCATGTTTTGATCTCTGATGTTTTTTTGAAAGGCATGGTTTGTTATTCCTCAAAAAAGTTTGAAGGTTGACGTAGCAGATGTGCTGTGTACTCATTTTTAATTCAGTAAGGCATCCCATTTCTGGGGCACTGGAGGTCTTCAAAGTTCTTTAGAACCCTTCTCTTGAGCTTTTTTTACCTGCGGTGCACGCTTACTGATTCTTGGGTATATTTTACCTGCAATGAAGTGGAATAAAAACAGGGACCAGCCATCTTCTTATCTGGCTGCAGCTTGGGTTGGTGGGCCAATGAGGAGGATTGTTGTGTTGGATCTGCTGGATGGAGCAAAAAGAGCAGGTGTCCTCTGGAGCTGTGGTTCTAAACTGCTGTATTCAGTGACTTAGTGTATTTGAGCATCAGCATTTTATTTTTGTCCCTTAAACTGATGGCTTAGTGACTAGAAGATTTTTAACATTGTTTTCTTCTGAAACTGATTTAGATTTGTAATTTCTGACTGATATTATTTGCATTGCTTAACTATTAATTATTTTAATCTTCTTGCAATCTTAATGCATGCATGCACACACATGGCACAAGAGAAGGATTTATTTTTGTAATGTGACAAACTCAAGAGTTTTTTTGGTTGGTTTAAACTAAGTGAAAACAAGCAGGCAGCCGGCTATGTAATGACATCAGAAAGTCCACATCAGCCAGGAAAATGTTACAGTCATAGCTAAATTGAAAAGATGCTCTCAGAAAATTCTATTCTGATGCAAGAAGCAAACCTTCCACCTAGGAAAGAAAACTGCCATATTGTTGTTTCTGTTTTTTTTTTTTAATCTCAAGCCCTGGTAGGCTTGAACAACAGCAGAGAGAGTTTTCAGTACTATATAGCTTAAATAGAACTGATTCTATTTCTCTGGGTTGTGAATGCTTATTTTGGTTTAGTACTGGTTTAATACTAGGGAGTGATTTGCAGATGAAATTGAGTGGATAAACCACAATTTGTAAGATGAAATATCGTTAGATGTTATTTATATGTCCATTAGTGAAAACATCTGTTGATATCTGTTGAAAAAGTCTTCCTTGTGTTTGCACAAGGGGAAATTTTATTCTTGAATTAATTTCTTTTTGGTATCCTTTTGACTTCTTTTGATACCTTTTCATCAATCCCTTCATACCATATTCTGTGGGAATTCTCTGACTGCACATTTATGACTGTTTATTATGACTGTTTGTACTTGTAAATGGTCTAGAAAGTTTTGCAGACTGTTTGCTAATATTGTATGCTAGAGGTAGTTGTGTGAGATAAGAGATGAAAACCATCACTAGGGAAAAATAAGCCCATGTCTTTCCATCCCTCCACATGCAGAGATGCTATAGAGGAAAATGAGTGTGAGGGGTGTAACGTCTTTTTATTAGAATTGTATCCTCATGAATATAGATAGACCTTCATAGATGTCCAGAGCTTTGGCTCATGTAATCTGTGACTAATGACCAACTATTCCCATGTGTACTGTATTGGAAGGGCAAGGGGGAGTTTAAATTGCAAACTTACTCTGTCCTTAGGGAAAGTTATTATTTGTTTCACAGAACAAAAATTAAGGACATGCAGAGCTGTTATGATGTTCTGAGGGGCATGTAAGGTGTCTACATTAAAGATGTTGCCAGGTCTGCACGATAATTATGTTGATGCAGGGCTCTGCTGGAATCTAGCCGAATTATTGGGCATCTTACTTACGACGAACTTTCCAATCCTTAGTTCTGTTCTTTCAGTGTTGTTTTTTCTCTGTTACATTTGTTTTCCTGAGCTGCACCCAAACTGTAGTGATTCTGTGAGCCTGATACAACTCTCACAATGCCTTAGTATGCACTGTGGGGATAGAAAGCGGGGACAATCATGTTATTCCCACAGCAATTGTGTAAATGCACATCAGATGACTAAAGTTCCTTATTTATTTTTAAGCCTCTTTGGCAAGGATTTGTAGGTCTTAGCACTAACAACTCTTTTGCCAGGTGTCAGTAGAGATTATGCATTCTTGAAATTCTCAGTGTTTTTCACTGCTATCTGTGCTGTCTGCTTTGAACTTCCAGTTGGACCTTAAGTATGGAGTGAGTTTTAGTAGCAGGAAGATAGCTTGGGAAACACTGCTTGCTAATAGTCTGTTCCTGTGGATAGCTGCTCTAGAAGCCCTCTTGGAGGGGTGCATGTGTGTGTTGGGTCTGCTTCTTCAGCTGGAGGATTCAGTGTTTTCATACTGTGTTTGTTTCATTTCTCGCCTTCGACTCTAGTACTGCTCTCTTGTTAGGAGAGTAAGCTATAAGCATGGCTAGAGTTGCCAGCATTTAGTTGGGAAAGGTATTGATTGAAAAATAATACTGGCAAATGTCTCTTTTCAGCTGAGTGGTCTGTACTGTATCCTAGCAGAAGAGCAGACACGAAGCCTCTTTAGAAAAGGGTGTAGTGTCCTTGTCTTCTGACAGTCTTCTCCTAGTTAAGAATAAGATGGCTTTGCAGGGAGCAGAAGCCTAAGAATCTGGAAGGTGTTGTTCACAAATGCCCAAACTGAAGCAGATCTCCTGGTAACTTTCTAAAATGCTGCAGCCTTCTCTAGGCTCTTTCCATAGGTGATTTTAAACTCTGACACTTGAAAAGCCTAAGGAATGGTTTCCTGATACAAATCTTCCCATGGAAAATGATCTCTGTATTTTACTCTTCCTTGATCCATGCTTGACCTTACATACACACACACACAAAAGTACTTGAAGATTAGTCTAGACCTAGTGCAGTTTATTAGTGGTCTCCAGTTTTTCAGAGACCTTCTTTCTGTGGTTGAAATCCGAGCAATTCACTCAGCTTTTTCAGCAGACAATCACAATCTAATACTCAAACAGAAGATAAATATACCAGACTTCTTTCACTCTGGCTCCCCAACAGCTATACACTGGCTCTGTTATTTGAGTATTGGACATCTCGGCTCTGTTTCCCTTTGTGACAGTCAAATCCTTCTGAAGAGTCCATGTATGCCAGAGATCAAGATCCTCAAAATGATAAACAAAGACTATGTTGTCGAATTCCATGAATGCTTCTTTCACATCTTCCTTTTCCATTTTCTTGAGAATACTGAAAAGCTAGACTGACATCAGTGCATATTTCTGATGCACTTAAATTGAGCTCTACAGCCTCCGAAGAATTCAGATGGTCACTGAAGGTGTGTTGGACTTCTGGGAAAGTCATGCCTGAAGTTGTGCCTGGGAAATGCTCTGTATTGGATCCTCTGTATTCCCAACAACTGGTTCTTCTGTGCATCGTGAGAGAAGAGCAAAGCCAGAGCATTGATTTTTTGGCTGTGCTTTTTGACTGACAGCTCACCGAGCCTTATGTAAAACAAATGTAAACATATGGTTTCATGTATGATGAAACTGTACATTGCCTAAAAGCTGCAGCCCACACCTCTAGTAGTTGTTTCAGAGTTTTTTGACACAGGTGCTGGACAAGCTGACTAGCAGAGCAGTTCTGTCAGACCTAGTACTCCTGAATAAGGAAGAATGGATTTGGGGTTGATGACAGCTTTGGCAGCAGCATCTCTGAAATGATGACATTTAAAGTTGTCAGTGAAGAGAAAGCTGATAATAGAACCACCACCTTAGATTTCAGGAGAGCAGGCTTCAGCTTGCTCAGGGAACTAGTAGGAAGGATCCTGTGGGAGGCTGATCTGATGGAGAGGGACCTGGGGAAACTAGCTGGTCTTCAAGGACAGTCTCAACTCCATTGCTCAGTCTCTTCTGCTCTGATGTGCAGGAAGTCAGGCAGATACCAGTGAGTAGGGAATGCAAACAGATTACATGGAAGGTGAAAATCAGAATGAGCAGAGGTATTCATTGCTGCCTTTGCTTTGGATAAGATCTTATTCTCAGACCTAGACTCAGAGTTCCCTGTGCCCAGTGGCAGTGTTTGAGGGGGTGAAGTACCATCCATGATAGGAGAAAATCAAGTGAAGACTTGTTAAATAAAACCATACATGCACAATTCCAGGGAATGTGATGGGGTGCATCTAAGGTCCTGAGCAAAATGACTGATGTCACTACAGTGCTGTTGTCTGTCACTGAAAGTTTATGGTGATTGGTATAGTTCCACCATTGTTGGAAGTGGGCAAACGTCAGGCTCGTCTGCACAAAGGGCCAATAGGAGCCCAAGGGGATCAGCCTCACCGTAGTCTGCAGGAAGATTGTGGCAGAAATTGATTCTCCTGGAAACCGTTGGCAAGTATCTGAAGAACAAGGAGGTGATTTGGAATAGTCATCTTGAATTTTCTAAGAGCAAATGAATAGCTTATTGATTGTGGTGAGGTAACTGGCTCAGTGTCTTGTGAGGAGTGCAGTGGATGTCATTTGCCTTGAATTTTGACATTGGGTCCTGTAGTGTTCTCCAAGACAAATAAGAAAGCAGTTGGCAGAAGTCTTCCGGGTAGTAGGAAAAGAGGCTGGACACAAGGACCAGTGATTAGTAATTGCTAAGTCCAGCTGGTGGCCATTTTCTGCTGGTGTTCCTCTGGAGATCTATGTTGTGACCAGAGCTGGTTCTTCCATTCTTTGTATCTATCTGCAGGCAGAAAATTCTGGCTATGTGGCTTTCTGTCAGGAAACTTTTAGGCTTTCAGGCTGATTCATTATTATCTGCCTAGCCACATACAAGTACACTTACACTATTTCTTCCGAGATCCCATGTTTATTCTTCTTTGGATACCACTGTTGGCAGTTATCCAGCTTCCTCTGCATGAGCTGAGCTAGTACTTTGAATTTTCCTTTCTGCTTTACTGTATAACATGGAAGTGTCCATAGCCCTTGATACTTGGGTCACTGGCTTCCTACACCAATTATCACTGTCATTACAGAATCAGAGAATCGTTTGGGTTGGAAGGGACCTCTGGATGTCATCTAGTCCAACTGCCCTGCAATGGGCAGGGACATCCCCATCTAGATCAGGCTGCCCAGAGCCCTGTCAAGCCTCACCTTGAATGCCTCCAGGGATGGGGCCTTAACCACCTCTCTGGGCAACCTGTTCCAGTGTTCCACCACCCTTGTGGTAAGGAACTTTTTCCTGATACCAAGTCTAAATCTACTCTTCTCCAATTTAAAACCATTGCCCCTTGTCCTTTCACTATAGGCCTTTGTAAACAGGCCCTCTCCAGCCTTCTTGTAAGTTCCCTTTAGGTACCAGAAAGTCACTAGTAGGTCCCCCGGAAGTCTTCTCTTCTCCAGGCTGAACAATCCCAGCTCCCTCAGCCTGTCTTCATAGAAGAGGTGTTCCAGCCCCCTGATCATT
>VWZO01002065.1:126204-147046 GCA_013396975.1 Bucco capensis
ATGCGACTATCCAGCCAGTTCCTTATCCACTGAACAGTCCACCCATCCAATCCATAGGTCTCTAACTTGGCCAGTAGAATGTTGTGGGGGACCGTGTCAAAGGCCTTGCAGAAGTCCAGATAGATCACATCCACAAGTTGTCCCTTGTCCACTGAGGTAGTCACAGTATCGTAGAAGGCCACTGGGTTTGTCAGAGAGGATCTGCCGTTAGTGAAGCCATGCTAACTGTCTCTGATCACCTTCCTATTTTCCATGTGCCTTATCAGACCTTCTAGGAGAATCTGCTCCCTGATTTTTCCAGGCACAGAGGTGAGGCTAACAGGTTGGTAGTTCCCAGGGTCCTCCTTTACACCCTTTTTGAAAATGGGTGTAACATGCCCCTTCTTCCAGTCACTAGGGACTTCACCTGACTGTCAGGACTTCTCAAATATTAGCTGGTCTTGAGTAGCTTCACAGCTACTTTGCACATCCTGGTTCTGTTATGGATAACCTGTTTCATGAAGCAGAAGGGGACAGTGAGAAAGACCATAGAGATGAGAACATGGGTTTTCTGGCTTCTGTCCACAAGCAGCCTCTAGGAAGAATTGAGAGTGAGCTGACTGAAGATGTCAGGTGCCCGTAATTGTAAGTTGGTATTTAATAGAATCCCAGATAAAGGAAATGGGAAGAGAATGCTTTCTTTATAAGGAGGGTTATTGCTTCCTCATGAAAAAACACTCTCCATTTAGGGCCAGTATTATTTTTGGATCATGTTTTAGTCAGGTCTACAACACAGGTATGAGGACTCTTACATGTGGAGAAGTGGGAAGTATTTCTGTGTTCAATATGTGTCTTAAAAGGGATAAATGCCAGAGCTTGGGCTGGATTCCATGCTTGTACTCCTTTGATGCCTGACATTTAAAACTATTATTGATTCCTTGACAGGTGAGCTGTGATGGCCAGTAATGGTTTTCATTACAAATCAAAAGAAATCTTTATGTGCAGTACAAACCTCTGCTTATCCAGCTGGTGCATGTGTTGGATGATGACTAGTGCATGCGTGTAAACTAGAGAGAGATGCAAGATTTTCTTAGCAATCTTCAAACACCAGAGCAGGGCATTCAATCTGTCAACTCCAGTGTCTGAGCAATGAGATCAAGAGCCCTTGTGTGAGTTGGATTGTGGAGTTTTGCAACAGACTTAGGACCGTTCAACTGCATTGACATTTTCAGACAGGAGCTTTTGGTCTCTCTATGTAAAAAATATCAGAATCATGCTGTGATATTCTACTCTCTTCGTCTCTCTCCTGTGAATAAGGACCAAAGCCTTTAAAAGCAGAGGGGATGTGATGTCTACTGTAATCTGATTCTTTAAAGCATTAATGTGATTTAATATGCTAAGTAATACAGAAACTGGTTTATTTGTTACAAAATGGGACACAAAGTGCATTGAAGGTATGTACTTCCTTGGCTGATTTTTCTACTGCTGTTTGTTCGAAGCATAGCTTTGTTTTTTCCTACTAGTAAAGCTGTATTGAGATTCACTGTTTGTACACAGCATTTCTGGTCCTTTTACCTGAAGCCTATGAGGACAGGCTGAGGGAGTTGGGGTTATTCAGCCAGGAAAAAAGAAGGCTTCGAGGCGATCTTATAGCAGCTTTCCAGTACCTAAAGGGGGATTATAAGATAGAAGGGGAGAGACTTTTTAGCTGGTCAGATTGTAATAGGACAAGGGGGAATGGTTAGAAGCTTAAGGAGGGGAAATTTAGATTGGAGATTAAAAGGAAGTTCTTTACCGGGAGGGTGGTTAGGCACAGGCACAGGTTGCCCAGAGAGGTTGTGGATACCCCATCCCTGGCAGTGTTCAAGGCCAGGCTGGACGTGGCCATGGGCAACCTGGTCTAGTGTGAGGCATCCCTGCCCCTGGCAGAGGGGTTGGAAGTAGTTGATCTCTAAGGTCCCTTCCAACCTGGCCATTCTATGATTCTGTGATTCTAATATGAACTCTAGAGTTACCTGGAGCAGGATTTTTCTGAACAATCTGAACAACTTAGATATCCAAGATTTGGCAATCTAGAATATGTTGACAAATCCTCTTCCAAATAACGCCTCTGTCTTTCATGACGCAAAACAAAGATAGAATTGATGACTTATCTGGTAGTTCATATATGCCTGTCTAAATAGCTTAAACTATCTGTTCTAGACAAGGTTTATCCACTTGGCATTTCAGAGCAACCCTTGGAAATGTGTGCTTATCTTCAAAGGTTTTTCTTAGAATTAGAAGCAATTAATACTGAAATAATTTGATTGGCTATGCATTCATGGGCCACTGGTAAAGGCTTTATAAAGAATTAATTATTTTCCTAATTTAGCTCGCAGTTTTTACAGCCTAATGAATTTCTTGTAGTTATTAGGGTTTATTGAGTACTTCAGATTTCTGTGTGCAAATTCTGCCATAATTCAAACAAGATCTAGCAATATTAACTTGTAAACATTCTAAGATGTCATAGCTATTACATTCCTCAGAGAGTTTTAAATTTATATTCAATATCTGTACACGAATTGCACAACAGTAGTAAAAAATAAAAGAGTGACTTTGAAGGTAAGCACTTAAAAGTTGGTGTTAGTATTTAGGCTGCCACTCTAGTCTTCTACCATGCAGCGTAGGATGTGATCTTTACTTACATGATCATAGACTGTCTCTTTGTTCAGCAGTCTTTATTTCCTTTAGTGTATAAGATGCATAGGGCTAGAGCAGCTGTTCCAAGTATTGATCTCTGTTTGGTGTGTTACATCACTCTGGGTTTACTGAACAATATCTAAATATGGTACTGAAAATGACTTTGCTAATTCATTGTTTTGAGTTTCCAGCCTTTTCTTTTAAATTATATTTCAGTGCTTCTGCAGAGTTATGTGAGTTCACAGACAGGAGAAAAAAAGAACTACTTTCCTGTCCCATTAGCCCTGTTCTTAGCTTATTTAACCTATTAGACCTTCCTCTACAGTAGGTTGACTGTGTTTCACAGCCCAATTGTAGCACAAGTGTGTCTTCATTCGCTTATGGAGAACCTAATCCCAGCACCAAGTGTATGTCAGCCTTGAAATACCACCAAGAAGAAATCAGCATATTGCAGTTCAGAGTTTGCATGCTTTTGGAGCAGAAAGGTATTTTAAAAAAAAAGCTGAATTCAGTTGAAATAGGTGCACAAAAGAGTACTGTACAAAGTCATGGGTTTACAGTACTTGTGAGATGAAACTTGTTACAGATGGATATGGCCAAAATCTTGGCTGCGTGAGTACTGGGATAGTTTTGGAAAAGCAGACCTCAGAATGCAGGACTAGAGAGGATGGTGTTGGGTGGAAAGCCTTGCTATTATAGGCAACTGGGGCATATAATTCCATAAAACCGTAACATAAGTGTCAGCTTAAAAGTAATAAGAAACAGCAAAGCGATGCACCCATGAAATGAAGTCTGAAGAGCTCTCGAATCTTTTCCATGGCTAGAAATGCTCTACTTTTCAACATATATCTCTCACAACTGCATATGGACCCGCTTATTGCTGTGCCAGTGTTGTCCTTTGACTAAAAATAACTCTCTAGGTTCCAAATGCACCTTATACTAAAATAATTTGACTGGCTATGTATTCATGGCCTGCTGTGATATAACTCAGCGGTCTCAACAACAGAATGTTGAATGAGGTGAGAATGGAAATAATTTCCCTGGGTGAGGTGGTAGTTTGAAAGGCAGCCCTGCCTTTAGAATCTTTTGATAAAGAATGTATCAAAAGAATGTATTCTGTAGAGAAGGGTTAATGGTTGGACTCGATCCCAAGGGTCTTTTCCAAACTGTATGATACTAAGAATGAAAAAAAACCCCAAACAAAACTGAGTACAAACCAAAACTCCTGAGTGTATGTATAGGCTATAACCATGCAATGTTTTCCAGGAGGTGATGTCTTAGCCCTAGGCTCACTGGAGCATTAGTAACACAGGTTGTAACGGGAAACCAGAAATAGGCCATCTCTGAAATATAATTGAAGATAGACTGCTGTTAAAGACTTTATGTATGTGTAAAAAATTGATTACCTACCATTCCAATTCAGACTATACTTTTCTTTTCATGTGAAACTATTTCAGGGGGGCTCCTTTCCAGTTTATTTTGCTTGTGGATGCTGTCACCACAACCCCTTCATTTCCTGACTCTTCATACAGCAAGACTTTTCAACAGCCAGTGAATTGTTGAGGGATTATTTTTGCCTTTATGTTTACTCATAGCCAGTGTAAATTGCAAAAAACTGCTATTTATTGCCTTGCAGCTGTGCTTTTGTCTATTAAGAGCATGATACTCGTGGGTGTGAGAGCCAACAGAGAACTTTCTCCCCTTTTGTGTCCCTGGTAGGCAGGCTGCTGTGTTAGGTGATGAGCCAGTTTGCTCCTAGAGTGGGAAAGAAGGACTTGTCTGAAGCTACATCCAGGGTACCTGTGTGGATGACTTGCATCTTAAGGGGTTAATGATATGGAATTTAGCACATAATGCAAAATGGTTATACTGCATGCATTCTCTGCAAATTTTCTCACTGATCACAAAAGACTTCTGTTTGGTGTGTTAGAATGGTTGATAGACTAAACATACCCTCTTCTTTTAATTGGATGGAAAATAACTGCTAATTGGAGAGAACTGAATAAAGCAGTTGGTACTACATGCCAAATGACATACCTTTTACAAGAAATAAACCTCGTCCTTCATATGTATCAACAAGTACTAGTATAAACATGTAATACAAAATGAAGCTAACTTACTCAGAATCAATTTTATCTTTTTAGAGACTTAGAAAATTTAGGTGGCATCCTTATGTGAGATATATTAGAATTTATTTTGCAATCTAAGGCAGGTGTAGAAAATTAACTCTGCCTGAAAGAAGGATATGGCTGAGCACTTGATGAGAAGGGTGGTGTTTCTTTAGCATTCCTCCAGTAGAACAGCCTCTAATGCAGAAGAGCAATGCATTCCTCTCCAGCTCCAGTCTGTGTGGTAAAGGAAAGAGTTGGATGCCCTTTCAATAACTACTTGGTGTAGAGGATCACAGATTTTTAAGATCATGATCTTAGCTTTTCCTCTGTTGACAAGAGCAGCTTGTATTCACTAGTAACTTAGTATTAGGGACAATTAATTTCACTAATAATGGAAGCTCAGAAAGATGAAAACACCCTTCCAGCATTGCTTTAGTCCTTTTATACTACTGGTGATGATTCCTAGGTAAACATCTCAGCATCCTGGTAAAATTGCCTAATCCTTTTAGTGTTCCCCCGTAGTGTGAAAAATAGATTGATGGTGCCAGACTACATTTTGCAATATTGCTTTCTAAATAAAATACTTAGGAGAAGACAGGATGTGCCTAGCTAGCCTGAGAACCCTGCAGGAAGATTTGAAGTTCAGAAATCTTGTATACTGTTCCTCAAGTAACAGAACAAAAGGATGCTGGAGATGTACAAATTGTGTAAAATTGTTTGCAGAAACATGCCATCTACAAACCTAGTAATTTGAGGAGAGGGTGTGAAGATATTTCTCTTTATGCGATTGAGTTTTGTCTGATAGAGCATAAACAATGGGTGGACATTTTCTCAAGGGTAAGTAAAAGGGAAAAGTGCATAGGCTTGTTTGTTGATTTTTTTTATTTTTTTTTTTTAATAAACCACTTTGGATCAGGGTTATCATGTGAAAAAGATCGATCTCTGCAATTGACTGTTAAGCAGCTATGCTTTCATTCTCATTTGCCCTGTAAAGAGCAATTCCTGAGTATTTCTGTTCTTTCCCTGGGACAAATAGCGAGTCATTGGGATGGAAATAGAAAATGTTTCATGACCCCCAAACTTAATGATAATTGCTTTAGTAAATTGCAAGTTAAGGTCTTGAATAGAGCGGTAAAGGAGCCACCAGAATTCTTTGTAGAGTTCATTGGTGACTGGAGGAACTGAGTGAGAAACAAGAATTGCATGAGATAAGAGAGGAGGAACTGGACATTTTTTTTTATTTCTTTTTAACCTTTCGTCGTATATCCTTTAAAGTAAGCTGGCAGAGTACATTCCACTATAAGGACTGTTTTCCCTTATCATGGAGTTTGCAGCTGCAAGGTTCAACTTCTAAAGGCATATCCAGGAATAGGCAGAAAGGGCCTGAGGTAAAACTGCCAATTTAAAAAAATCTACTTTCAGAAAGACCTGACCATAACTCTAACCTGTACAAGTAAGTCTCAAAGTTAAATGGCTCAAGTCCAGATTTTTTGAGGGAAACACTAATGAACACTCCTGTATGTGGTCCTGGATGGGTGGTGAGCTTGTCACGCGTCCTTGATAAGTCAGGGCTGCTTGGAGGAGAAGAGCCAGTTTTGCTTCTCTGAGCACACAGGTTCTTGGAGCTGGTGGGGAGAGCAGGGGCTGGTGTACAGCTCCAGCAGGGACAACTCCTTTGTGGCAGTCCCCCACTTGCACTGGAGAGCCTGTCCTTTTGTAAGATGCGGGAGCCTGTAGATAGATCTCACCCTTTGGCCTGCATGCCCTGAGCTGTGTACTGTGTGATGTGGATGGTGTTTTTTAACCAGGCTGGATCAAGTACCTTTTCCTGTTGTTTTTCTTTCTGTCAAGCTTAAAGCAGTCTTTTCCGAGCGCTCAAGTTTTGCTTTTCTCCGTTGACCAACAGCTGACCATCTGACTTGTGTGCAGTCCTGGGGTTCTCTATTGTAAGCCTGTATCCACATTTTGGGGCATTTGCTGCTATGCCATGTTTATACTCCATGCTGTAATGAGCAATACCAGGCACCAAGCACAAGCTTGCATAGCAAGTTCTCCTGATTTGTTGGTAACAAGCCAGGACCAGGGCACTGTAGAGTTAGCATGAGGCATGGTTAGCATAAGGCATGTGGCCTCTGACTAGTGATGGTGATACTGATTTTATGCCACCACTGGTCAATTCAAGGGTGTGCTAATCATCTGGACATTTAAAGTGCTATTTGTATGTGAATTTGTTTCCTTGCTAGATTTTCATGGCATGGTGTGGTTTGCTTATTTTTTTTACCCCCCAAACCCTATAAGTCTTATGTTAAGCAAGTGGAGTGCTATAGATGATGTGTTCTATCTCCAGTTAATTTGCAGAGTTTTGAAGGTCAATGGGTTTATTTTTCCATAATGCTGCAGTTGAAATGCATGGGGGTTGATCCTGTGGCTTACTGGCCTTAGCATTTCACTGATAGCTCTCTCTGCATGTAATGCTTGGTTTAGCTTGCTGCTAATTTTTCATTAACACATATAGCAAACTAAATTCTTGATTGCATTCATTTTTTTAAATTCTGTCCTGGTTTAAGTTATGATCCTGAACTGACCAACAAGGTATTCCCTTCCATAGACACCATATTCAGTATAAAACTGAGGGTCAGTCCCTGAAACTTTCACATCAAGCTTGGGCCTAGGGGTCTCTTACATAAAGCCCAAGACCTAAGCAAGATAGGTGCATGATTAAGGTATTTAGCTCCTAATCAACAGCAAATAGAAAAAAGGAGAGATGTAGGCCTCCACCCTTACTTAATGTTGAGTACCTGAGCTATCTGAGATGGTTGACTGGTAACTCTCCTTGGGAGGATCAGAAGTCCAGCTCTGCTGTTGCAGGACTTTGTCTGTTCTTCCATCAGTCTCGATCCAAGAGTTCTTGAATCCAGTTCCAGGATTCATCCCCCTGAGCCTGATTCCTGTCTTCTGCTGAGTCCTTCTGCTACAATATCAGTTGTGACAGTGACATAGTTGTCATCAAAGGGGGTTTGGGTTTGGTATTGGTATTGGTTTGGTATTTGGTATTGTATATATTTCATTTTTTTGCTATTACTTTCATCAAAGTAGTTTAAGTTTTCTTTCATTTCCAATCCACAAGTCTCTCTCTCTTTCCTTCCTGGAGTGGGGAAAAAGAGGGTAATAGGGAGCATCTATCACTGGATTAGTGGCTGGCCCAGCCCTAATCCTTGACACATTCTTGTAAAAGAAGCTCATTTAGTCCAGTGTGAGATTTTCAAAATAAATAGAAGCCAATTCTTAACAGTCAATAATAGACCTGTACCTCAAGTTGTTTCAGAAGGAGGCTGTTTATTACTTTCATGTCTTTAGGCATGCAGGGAATCATGGTCTTCAGTGGTCTGTGCTGGCTATACATCCTCACTGTGATCTCCTTCAAAGACAATGCAAAAAGCGATTTCAGGCTGTTCAGCATCAGTGTAACTGCAGATGTCGGGTTTTCAAATTGATAAAATAAAGTGTCTATCTATGTTAGCTGGTTTCCTGAGAGTATTGGAGCTTAGAGCAGAATTGCACAAAAATTTGCATAACTAAATAATTTTGGAAGAAATGAGTGCCTTCCTTTGGATTTACTAAGGGAAGAATAACTGCTGCTATGAAAGAGTTTTCTTAGCAGTGGTTTATGTCAAAATATTTTGGTTTTATTGAGTTCTATTTAAACTTCAAATATTTTGAGTTTAAAATATTTGTTTCAACTTTGAGACACAAAGGATTTGGCCTCTTAGGGCATTTGTGAACAGCAGTTTTTTTCCCAGCAGAGCCTCTGAATGAAGTAAGTGGCCACCTAGGAATAGTGCAAGATAGAATCATAGAATCAAAGAATGGTTAGGGTTGGAAGGGACCTCTGGAGGTCATCTAGTCCAGCCCCCCTGCACTGGGCAGGGACATCCCCCAACTAGATCAGGTTGNCATAGTGGAGGAGGAAATGCTTATATTTGTGTTCTTACTTGCTTCTTGGGGGAGGGTGTTTACCTCAAAAGGTAATGTGCAGGCTGCCATTACAAGTTTTGATTCCAGCTTACTGCATTTTGAATGACAGGTTAACAGAATATTCTCTGTGTTTAGATGCAGAGATGGCCTAAGTATCTACTGAATTGAATTCTGTATAGCTTTGTGAGGAACTGAAATGTGTTACTGCAGAAGGTGAGAATTGATCTGAGAAGGGAAAATGGTCATTGGTGTCTCTTTGATTTGAGAAGTGGAGGAAAGCTCATCTCCAGAGAGACTAAAGGCAAATTGGTGCATTAAATGTATTTTATGCTGTTTACATGGCTTGTTTTTTAGCTGCATGAGTAGTGGGAGCCTCAGGAACTGAGAGTGATTATTTTTGAATTATAGATGATTGTCTTACAACAAAATGATCACTGTATTCTATATAGGAAAGTAAATTTTAGCTCTTAACTGTGGAGAAAGCTTTATGTTTGTTTCTGTAGTTGTAGGGAACTTACAGATAAATTCTCCATTTTCAGAAGTTACTTGCTGTTAATGAAGAGTGTATTTAAGGTGGTTTAGCACCTGCTTTTACAGAACTATTAGTCCAAGATTCTTGCATTGCTTTCTGTGTGTGACCTACTTAATCTGAGAGTTGTGAACAGGTTTTGTTATTTTTTTTTTAATATTGTAGAGGATGCCTCCACTTCTAATATGTAAATACTTATACCTGCCAATAGGGTGGCCTAATTTGTGCAAAGTAACTGTCTTATGTGAGAGACTGGTCCAGAAAAAATAATTGGATTTTAAAAGCTGGTGAGAGGTGACTTGCTTTGTAAAACAATATACTGATTAAATAGCTAACCTCAAAGATAACAACAAAAGAGAGATTGAAAACCCTGGCCAAGTGCTGGGTTTGTGTATTGCAATTGCTATGTTGAGATTTTTGTTTAAGCTGGTGGCTGACCTACAAACTAGACCCAGATACCAGTGTCTTAGATGTCATAGCTCTAGGAGAAGTTGTTTGGGCAGTAATGTTTGTCCTCCTCCTCTTGTTGAGTTCCACATTTTTCTAGACTTCGTTGATGACGCTCACCGTCAGCCTGGGAGGGGCTGTGAAGTTTTTTCCACCATCTGGTAGTGGAGTTGGGAAGGGGACCATAAGCAGGAACTGATGGTGAGAGGTAGCATGACAGGGACCCCAGGAGATCTCCAGCAGGGCTCAGGGCAGTGCTGGGCTGGTCCAGTGGTGACTAAGGAAGCTGCTGGAACGCAGGTGTGGGCATCTTGTTTTGACTTAGAGTGTAACAGGGAGTTCCCTGTTCCCTGACTTTTGGATCAGATAACTGTTCTTGTCTCATGTGTTGGTCATATGAGTAACCTAGAGTATGGGAGGGGGGATGACCTCTTTAAAGCATGCATATATTTGGTGTGGTTCTGTGTAGTTCAGAAGTTGCACAGCTGGATGTTTCTAAACTTTCAGTTTTAGAAGAGAGTTCATTTTTGCCCTCTGTCCCAATAGCTAAAAGACTGAGTTTTGAGCCCAGTGGGAAATACAGAAAATGTTTTAATTGCAGGAAATACTGTTTTAATCTGAATTTTCTTAGATATGTGTCTAACAAGTCTGACCTTTGGCTGGGTTTTGTTTCTGGGCTTTTTCCTGAAGAATAGTTAGATATTTAAAACCCATTAGCTCATTTTAAAACATAAACTCTTAACCAAAATTTTGAGATGAAAACTTGGCATCTACTCATTGAATCAATTGCATATTAAAAAATTCCTAGCTAAACCACAACATTTACATGCAAAATACTAAGAAGAAAAACAGCTGAAATGTTTCCAAACATATTTTTGATATTTTAATTTGTTTTTATTTTGAAGCCTCCTTCCCAAGTCTTCAGTACAGTTTATACCCAATGTTCAAAACCAGTTTAAGATCTTCAGATTTTTTTATTATTTGCCACTTGATTTTTAAAGATTTAATGACTATAAAAACAATGTTGAGCGTTTGTGATGCTCTTACTTAACACAGCTTAGATGTGGCAACCACTGATACGGATGAGACTGAAGTTTCTGATGGAAGTCAGCTGTCTGCCCTTGTACATCAGGACCCATTTAGTCACACACACATTGCAGACATGGACACAAGCTGCAAACAGTTTGTTAGCAGCATAACCTCATGGTTTCACTAATGTGTATATATATTTTGCAGACGTGAGTCTTGGAAGGGCTCAGGAACCGTAGCCCTTTTGCTTTCCACTTCCTCTCCTTTCTCACACCCTCAGCCTTTACACTGGGAGGCTCTGCCAATATTTCTCAGCTCCCTCCTACTCTCTGGGGTTGCAGTCAGCCTAAGAGCTGGCAGGTTTATTGCTGATGTTTCTTTTTTCTGAACTAATTGCAAACAGACTCATTAGTATCTTGTCCAGACTTACTTTTTTATTCAGAAAGGTACTGTTTCACAGTCCTTTTTAAGACACTGATCTCCCAGCGTAACAGTGACTTTGAGCAGAGATGCAGATTGTCCTGTGTTCCTGAGAACTTGAAAATAGTTCTGACTTCTAAAGTATGGGAAAAATTTTTTTAGTGGTATTTGTTTATGCTAATACTGCAGTCAGAACACACCTTGTTTTGTTTATGAAATATCTTCTGAGGACTACAGATTCTGTTTGTTTTGATTGTGGGACTTGAGTGTCGATCCCTGGGAGATTGCTCTGTGAATTTACAAACTGATAAAACCTGTAAAATGTGTTAGCTGGCGAGATCATCTTGACTGTTAAATTGTTGGCTGTTGGATGAGTGCAAATCAACAATATGAAAATATGAAAGCCTTTAATATAGATAGATATAAAAATGAAAGATTGTAGATAGATCAAAATTTTTTTTGTGCATAAGGCCATCGAGAAGTTGTATAAGCTCTAGGAATGACTTTGAGAAAGCCAGTTGTTTATAATAAAATGGATATTATCAGAAAAACTTTTGTTTGATTTGTCCCATCTCGTCACTCCTCTGTTACAACAAAGGGAAGGAACAAAGGGAAGGAACAAAGGGGTTTGTTTATTTTAGGGCACTTGAAAGAAGCAGTAAATCTCAATCTTCTGGCCCGATGTGGGAATTGCTAGCTGCAGACAGTAGCACCTTCTTTAATTCTAGTACAGAAATGGTCTGCGAATCACTGACTTGGTTAAGATAGTTAGTTCCCTATTGAGAACTGAATGTCTTCGTTTTCACTGATCTTAACAGAAGTTGAGGTGGTTGTTATTATCTTGGGATCAAATACCACAGCCTAACTGAAAATGAATGAGAAAAACTGAAAGCTCAAGGGATATTTAACTAGACTTTTTTGTAGAAATACTTATTTTCTAATTTACATATGGAAAACTGGATAAACTAGAGGAAATGTGCTACTGTGACTATAATAACCAGAGTGAGATGATAAAAAAATGAGAAGATAGGTAGTAGATGGGTAGCAGTAGGAAACCAGAAGGAATTGAAGAGGGTCATAGCAATGTCAGTGAAGATAAAGAAAATCATGATCAATCATTAGGAATGGACTGAAATAAACTTTGAATTTTCATTTTTACTTTTATCTCTTCCACACAGGACTGTGATGGCTCATCTAAATGCATTGTCTTGGATTTCTGGGGTTTTTTTGGGTTTTTCCTCATTGTCTGCATGTGGTTTATTTCATAATAATAAATCATAAGAGTTGTGGATGCTGTGTAATTATGTGGGTCACTGACTTTCCCTGGACAAGTTTTTAAAAAGACTTTGCCTTTCATCTTAGTAAGCACTTCTGCTCAGCTTTGCAAGAGTTATCTTGCAAATAGTTATAGATGAAACAAATGGCATATTTGGGCATCTAGATGGTAGTGGCCTGCTTCTGCTTACAAGGTTTGCAGAAGACATCACTGTCTGTTGATGTGGCAATGGACAGCATATTTGTTATTTAATTTGCCTACTCAGTACTACTTTTTAACTTTGGCTTTAGACAGGGCCATTCCATCTTCCCTTGTTGCTTGAAGCCAAAAATGCCACTGAAATGTGAATATATGAGCTCACTTATTCTGAAGCTTGTCTGTACAGAATCCTACTTAAGCTTCTCTAACAAGTGGCCAAAATCAGTCTTACCACATGAAGTTAAGCCAGAGAGCAGTGGGGAGAAAGTGGAACAACTGAATAATGAAGAGGATGTGGTTTTGTGGAACAGCTCAAGAGGCTGTTCAGACCTAGGTGGAGGGGTGCTAAACAGTATTCAAACCCAGCTTCAGTTGCCTCACTGTTCATTTGCATTTGCTGTCTGGTTTAAATTGTGAACTCTGCTATGTAAAAACAAAGTTTTAAAGCTATATACCTTGATTTTAACCCAGTAACCAAAGACCACGAAGTAACTTAACTTCTATTAGTGTTGGAGAAAATTCTAGTGCTTGCTGGCTTGTGGTTTGAATGTGAAACATACAAAAATAGTATTATTCTTTCTGATGTTGAATCTGTTTTTGTCATATTAATAGACATCCAGTTTTGTTCAGTTATATAATGATTCTTCAGACAGGCAGTAAGAAGATAAAATTAATTCTTGAGACATAGTTTATTTAACTTGAATCAAGATAAAAACAAAAGAACTAAAATGAACATTGTGAAGCCTCTTCTGTTCTTAGAGTTTGGAAAACATGGGGTTTGTACTTTCTGGAGGCAGCAGCTGTGGTTTTCTGTAGGAGTTAACCTGCATCAAAAAGACTTATGTGAAGCTCCTAAATGGATAAAGTACTTTCCATCTGCAACTTTGTTTTTATCCTCATGTGTCTTCTCTTATTTTTTTCCCCGAAGTCGAACTTCAAGAAAGCAGAGAAAATTCATGCACAGACTTCATCTGAAAGTGATATACACAAAATCCTTGGGATACAATGCTATGCAATCAAGGCACCTAGCACTACTTACCCTTCTCTTCCTCTTACTTCCTTTCCTCCACCATGTGTTATGTGTTGAGGCAACAGGAAGAGTATCTCTCTTTTAACATCCCTTTATTAAATTCCTTTGTTCCCACATAACATATCTTCTTATTGCGGAGGGATAAAAATCAGTGATGTTTTGAAAGGTAGAGAGTGATAAGCAAGTATTACTTCAAGCTAATTGGGAGAAGATTTCTAGCAGTTTTTTTAAATTTAGAGTCAGAGTGTAGAGTATGCAAAACACTACAGAAGTGCTGGACTTTAAGTTATTTGGCCACCCTTTGCAGTGTCTGGTAAAAAGAGATGGTTGGAGAGCGTGCTGGTATTCCTGTTTTGGCTAAAACAAGCCAGTTCATACAGAGATACCTGGTCCCTCTTGTCGTGTACAAAACCAGCATTGGCAGGATTGGTACCAGAAGAAAAATCAGCTTTAAGACAGATTAATTGACATAGCCAAATCATGTGGTGGTTGCAAATCAGTCTGGCAAAGTAGCGTTGGTTTTCCAGCAGCCTCTCCAACAGTGTATAAACCTTTTCATGTTCTGCAGAGCAGTCTGCCACTAGACATAGAGTGAAAAACTAGGAAGCATGTTCAGAAACAGGACTGACTGTTAAAATGCAGCTATCCAAATTTCAATAAGGTGTTGATGGATGCTTTTGTAGCAAATAAATCTGTGTTGGTTACTTTTTTGTGTTTTTCCACTCTCACAGAAAGTCTTAAACGATTGCTGTTAATTCCAGATAACAGGTCGTTATCAGACAGCTGTTCTGGTAGCTTGCCGTAGGTGGCTGCTTCTTCCATCCTAAGCTGGGCAATATTTAGCAAGAGAGGTTTAGAATTTGCATCTATTAGAGTCAGCTGATTTCAAGAGACACTTAATTTTAGCCAGAGAGAAAGAAGCTTTGAGTCCTTCCTGAGCTTTCCCTTTTAAAACATCACAGGGGTTATCATCTTAGGTTTTAGTATTACTTTGGTGCACTTGCTGACAGTCAGGATTGAAAAGCTATATGAACATGTGGACTCTGCCACAAGGCTCCCACTGTCATGTAGATACCTTTTCACATTAAAAAACAAAGGGAGGGAAATATAATTTCCTGTAAGCGAATATCTTCTCAAAAGGATGTTGTGTGGTGATGTCCAAACAATAATGGCTGATACACAGAATATCTGTATTATTTAAATATGTTGTAGTGGATTTTAGTTGTATGTGTGGGAGGTGAGTGGAGCTGTGGTGGGTTTTTTCTTTTTTTTTTTTATGCTGTCTGTAGTTTTGCTTGTAGATTAGGTATTCCTATTCTGACAATTCTGGTTCATTTTTCCAATTGTAAGACAGTAGTGTGCTTCCACAGTTGCAAGTACAATGTAACTGATGAGTGCTACACATAACATTGTCAGTTTTATGTACTTTTTAATAGGAAGAGAGAAAGTTTTTGATTATTTGCCTTAAATTTGACCTGTTTGAATAACATGCAAAATTTGAAAACAACATATTTAGGAAAGTAACTTAAAGAAACTTCATTTTCCTTTTTATAGAGTCATGATTAATTAGTGACTAGTTTTAAGACCTCTTGATTTCTTTTTTTCATTTATTTCAGGTTTGAGGAAGGTTGCTCAGTGTACATCAGTGTCAGGAGGTACAGGGAAAACTAATGTGCTATAATCAGCTTCAATCAGTCATGCTTTTCCCTCTCATTTTGACAGCTGAAAGTTGTGAACAATGTAATGCTGATAATATTTAAATACGCTTTTCAATGTTGAATCCTGCCAGTGCTTAATGTAGCATTCAAGTTGCCCTGTTAGCATGAGTGAGGTACTCTGGATTGGTAGCATGAGGGAAGCATGAAAATGTTCATAGGACAGGTTGGGTTCTGCCAGGGAAGCAGCCAACTCAAAAGACTCCTTGGAATTGTAGAAATGTAGCAAATGTTTTGAATCTTGCAGTTCTTGCTGTTTAGATTGGAAATGTGAAGCATGTTTTTAATAGGCTCCTTTTCCAGTATTAAAGCATTATGGTGAAATAATTACATTCCTTTCAATCCATTTTAGACCTTATGTGGTTTCCACTAAGAAAAAGGTAAAAGTAGCAGCAATTAAAATAGTTGTCGAGTTTTCTTCTCTCTTCAGAAATTTATTTACTGCAAGGCTAAATTGATGAATTTTGTTGAAGGTGAATTTATCCCTTTCTCTGTATCTGAGCAAGATGCTTAATCTAGTTGTTCCTAGTATTTGTTTCACCCAGCAGTAATAGGGAAGAGAATGAGTGCTAGTGCAGCTCCTGGTAATGAGAGGTTGCTTGTTCTGTGACTTGTTCCTTGGTCAGGTCTGACATGGCTTCAGAGCTGGTGCTTCTGGAGCTGTCGCTGCTGGTGTGCTGCATAATGGATGAGCCTGAATTGATGGAGGCAGCAGGTGCTCTAGCAGCAGAAAAGAACAGTGTTTGTTATTGTTGTAAGCATCATCAATCCTCCTCCCTTTCTCCCTCTGTTCTCAATGTCCTTCAAACAAAGGCTCCCTGTATCTGCAGCAGCAGGGGAGAAAAGAGCAACAACTTACCCTGTGTTACATTGTCATTTTCTGTCTCAGGGGCAACCTTGTAAATAGGTCTGGATGTGATGCTCTGGATCTGTAAGTGGTGTGTTTATCATTGCAGGGGACAGCAACACTGAATTATGAATTCCATTTAGCAGAAAACTTTATCATACCTACATGTAACCGCCCTATTCCAGTTAAATCAGATGAATAAAAAATGGCTTTCAATTCTAGTACTTAGACGTAGCAAGGCCACTAGCTCCTGTGGGAGCAATCTGCTGAGAGATAAATCTAAGCATTCTTTATTTGGAAGAAAAATGTGATTTTTGGAGGTTTTGAGGAGGAAGAGAGAGAAGTAAATAGTACAGAAGGTGAAAAAGAGAAGATTCTTAGTGTTGTGGGTTTTGTTTGGTTGGTTTTTTTCTTAAGCTGGTGGTTTCTCTTGGAAGTGTCTTTTCAGGAGTAGTCTGTGATTTGAAATCTTAAAGAAGTACTTTAATTTCTATTTAAAGGCAGTCAAATCTACCACTGTATCAGGTCCACTTGCTGTAAACATTAGTTGATTCTAGCTATTCTTAAGTGTTTCTCTTATCTGGAGCTGTCACAACCCGATTACCAAGCTACCCTGGATAGTGTGGAGGGTTGTGCAAGATTCAAAAATTCCCTTGGAGTAAATTAAGGTGAAAAGACACCAAATGGCTGATTAATTTAAGTTTATTGCAGGCAAGGAGCGTTATAGGTATTTTGGAAAGCTTGGCCTCTAGTGCCTTAAAGATAGAAAGAAAAGGAGAAGAGAGAATAGAGTGAGATATCACCACCCTTGGTTCCGGCGACATCTTTCAGGGCTGGTCTCTGGTTCTTGTGTGGCAGGTGCAAATCAAGGGACATCATGCAGAGCAGGTCTTTAGTTCTTTGGTGGTGGATGCACTCTGGTTGTGGATGCGCTCTGGTTGCACGCTGATTAATATACCATTGTCTTTTTTATATATGCAGAACATGGGTGGAATGGTCACAGCTGTGTAAAGGAGAAATTAACTCAGGTAAAACACATTGTCCCACCTTTGCAGAAATTATCTATTTCCAGTGTTAGTTTCCTTATCTGTGAGGAGCAAGCCTTGCCTCAGGCCGGGGGGGAGCTGGGTCGTTGCCCCGCTTCGCATCTTCCCCCTCCAGGCAGGCCTTTCTCATTCTCCACCCAGGTGACAATATTATCTCATCAACACTCAAGGTTTGAGACATTAGTCCTTTTAAGGAGGTTTCATGATCCTACAGGAGCATTGATGGCAGCCACTGCTTCCTTCTGCAGAGCTATTGCCTCTCCTTGGATTTGGGACACAGGAAGCATGGAGCAGAGTGGAGGAGAAGAGAAAACCAGTTTATTCCAGCAGATGCTGCCATAGGCTTCAATCTGTTTGTAATATCATCGTAATTTGAAGATAAATAATTGCTCTGTTTCACCATACCTTCCTCTTTCTTTTCTGTTTTTGTTTCTTCCTTTGTGACAGCACTCTCTTTGTGGAAGTGTTACCCTTTCCATTTCTCATGCCAAGATGTGAGCAGAGAAGAAAGTTTTTTCCATTGCCATAAGATGGGTAAAGTGAATTGGTGTCATTGAGAACCAGTAATTGTTGTGGATTATGGGAATATTGCCATTTCTGTTAGTATCTGGAGGTCTGGAGTACCTGGTGGCAGAGATGGCATTTGCACAGCAAGCCTTCTGGTTGCTTGTTCTGTTTCTTGCTCTTTGGTCAGGTTTGTCATGGCTTCAGAGCTGGTGTTTCTGGAGCTGTAGCTGTTGTTGTGCAGTATAATGCTGTAGCTACATTGTCACCTGGTTAGACCCCTTACACATCTGTTGTCCATTGTGTCCATTCCTTGTCTTTTTGATCCTGGATCCAGGATGAATTTTGGACCCACGTTACAGCCATGTTTCTAGTCCTGTCTCTGGCCTCATCTGCTTTTGCTCCTGACTGGAATACCTGGACAGACTCCAGACCCAGTTCATCACTTTGCCACGTTACCAATACCTGGCTTTACCTGTCAGCTCATGCCCTGTGTGTGAGGACACAGCCTGTGCTAGGGCCACCCTCATCTCCTGGCTCACCTGCCCTTAGGGAGCAGATGGCCCTTGCTGCTTCCAGACAGCACTATGAATATAGCTCCACCCTTCCTTGGTGGCAAGTGGTGTTTAAAAACTGGCTTAACTGGAAAAGCATTCAAAGTGTGAATGCTTTTCCTTAATCTGTCTCTATAGAGGCAGGAACAAAATACTTCTAAAGAGTTATTAATGCAGGCTTCAGAAGTGTATGATTGAGTTAAAGTTAGCCTTCTTTCTGCAGAAAAGTGGATTATTTTTATGTATTCTGTGATTTTTGAAATGCACTTTTCTTCTTTAGAAGCTGGTAATTCTGTGTTTTGTTTGCAGGTGATTGCAAAGTTATGGCACGCATCTCTGTTCCTGCTGGAGAACATATCAAGTGACAATCCAGAGTTTGGAGGGAACATTCAAAAAGCTCAGATATATCCCTCTCCAATTTTTTTTTTCGTTTTTCCCTTTTATTTGAAAGGAATGAAGTTTTGCAGAGTCATATTGACAGGTGTCTATATGAAGTGACTTATTCCCATATAGACTGTTTCCTTCTTTGCTTGCTCTGGGCTTCCAGACTTACTGTCTGGAGAACTAGGTCTTCAAATGCCTTGCTGAGCTATATATATAAATATATTTAAATTGTACATACTGTAAATGGGACACTTTACATATGGACTTGACTTGATGTGACTTGATAACATAAAATATAAAAGCTTCAAGGTAGACTGGTGCCTACTGATGCTCATCATTGGCATTTCAGAGGCTCCACTGAGACCTAAAGACATTAAGTGTCATCTTGAAATGTCTGGTTAAATTCAGTAATGGTTTGCTCAAGTGAACACCTGATTTCTTCAAAAAGGGAAGCTGGTGTCTCCTAGCAGACATTTTTCATTCAAAAAGCTCAGTAATAGTACTGAGCAGGTGGTCTCTCTATTGACAGCAGTTAATGACAAGCTGAAGTGCTTCTAGTGTTGGGCTTCTCTAACTTGAAGCTTCTTCTCTGTTTGTGTTCCTGTCTCTGTCCAGCTTTAACTGTGTGCAGCTTTAAAGCTGTCTGCCAAGATGCACATTCCTGGCAAAAAAAAAAATGTGCTGGTGTCAAAAATTTGCTTGTCCAGGAAGAAGTAACACAGTGGTCATGTAAAACACAAATGCAGCAATAATGCAAAATGGGCTAGAGTGGTGTAAAGTGGAGATCAACAAATCTAGATGCTGCAGTAATCCCGTTGTCTCCTACAGAGCTGCTGATCTCTTCATTGGTTTGAGGATGAGACAAGAGATAGAGCTCAATGAGGAGTCTGCTGCCTGTCTTTTACTCTGCCTCTGCAGCTGCAATTAGTTGACAGAGCTTTAAACACATCTGATTCAGGACTGTTTAAACTTTCTAAAGCTGTAGGAGAGAAAATAGAGGGTTTTATTAGCAGATGCTTCAGTTTCAATATATAGATGATGCAATATAGTATATATTTGGAGTAGCAGTTTTTCAAGACCATAGGATACTGCAGCTAGTAGTTAAAGGATAAAACAACATCTATTCTAACTTTTTTGTTCTTTTAGAGATGGCCAGAAACTGAATTTCCTATTTTGCTGGATAGTTGCTAGTGTAATCAACCCAAGGCAAAGGAAAAAAATTTCTTCTGGTCTTTGCTAAAGTATCTTTGGTTTGGTGATAAAATGTGAGGCTGACGTGTTGGACTGACAGCTATTCTGAGTTCAGTAGCCAGATCTTGAGTTGTCTACCTTCATCAGCACTGTTTTCAGCTTCAAAAAGGATCACATTAGGGAAATAAAATCAACAGTTACTGCTTTTGAGGGTAGTTCCCTGTATACACTCTTTTCTGCAGGCAACTGAAGAGGGACTATAGAAGGCAGTTCAGATGCTTGTGTGTCCATGGCAAGCCCCGGGGAATCACACTAAAGAGGCTGGAAAATTCACAATAACTTCAATCAACCTTTCATTTTTCCAAGAGCAGACTGCTTGTTTAGCCTGGTTGGGTAAGAAAATAAGACCTTGAGAAGATTTGTTCATGATAGCTAGTAATTACTAGTCATCTGGTCCTCTTCAAAGGTACAGGAACAGCCATTAAGTACTGGTTCACCCTGAACTGGGGTTGGTTGTGCTGTAGTAAAAGGGGCAGCTGGACGGAGAGCTTTCTCCAGACAGTGTAGAGGGGTGAGGCCAGGCTCTCCAGATGGCTAGGACTAGATTAAAGAAGGACCTTGGATTGAGGAGGTGCATTCTGCTCTTTTGTCTTCTGGTATGTCATACTTGTTGGCTACACATCATACATGCTTATCCTGATCTCTGCTCCTCTGACTGTCTGCATGGGGTCTTGTTTTTACAGAAAAAGAATACAGAGCTAAAGAATGTATCATTATGGTAAGATAATCATTGTGGTTTTTTAGGCACTGGCAAGTTATTTTCCTGAAATAATCCTTCATTCCTCCTTCTCTCTAGTCAAGAAGGAGTATGAACATTTGACTGAAAAATGTATGGCAGGAACCTACAAACACCCCCCCCCCCCTCCCC
>VWZO01002065.1:153263-175274 GCA_013396975.1 Bucco capensis
GAAGAGGAGACTGAGGGGGTACCTCATTGCCCTCTACAACTACCTGAAAGGAGGTTGTAGAAAGGTGGGTGTTGGCCTCTTCTCCTTAGTAACTAATGACAGAACCAGAGGGAATGGTCTGAAGTTGCAACAGGGTGGGGTTAGATTGGATATTAGGAAGAAATTCTTTACAGAAAGAGTGGTGAGGCACTGGAACAGCCTTCCCAGGGAGGTGGTTGAGTCACCATCCCTGGAGATGTTTAAGAAAGGTGTAGATGTGGTGCTCCAGGACATGCTCTAGTGAGGTCAGATGTTGTGTGGTGTTTGTTTTGTTGGTTGTGGTTTTGGGTTTATTTGTTCGTTTGGGTTTTTTCTGGGTTTTTTTGTGTTTTTTGTTTGTTGGGGTTTTTTGTTTGTTTGTTTTTGATTTTGTTTTGGTTTTTGTTGGACTCCGTGATCTGAGAGGTCATTTCCAGGCATGAATATTCTGTGATTCTGTTTATAGTTAAGTAGAAGAGTATGTTTTAGGCTTTGCATTTGCACTTCAATTTGGAAAAAGTGTTATTCTCTGTTTAAGACTGTGCATAGCTATAACCAGCATTTGTGAAGCTGGTGCATTTGCTAATCCCGTGGGAAAGTGCCAAACATGTCAGTTTTTATAAATTGCTGTCTTTATGACAGGAAACTGGGAGGGAAGGGTCTTGTATCTGAATGGAACAGCAAAGATAAAACAGGGACGTAAGGACAAATGTGTCACTAAGTCACTATTCTCTATGGAGGAAGCAACACCCAGAGCAAGGGTCTTGCTGAAACATTGGATGCAAGCCATGAGAACTCTGTAAGCATTTGGTAAATGTTTTGGCTGGTTGAGGAGAAGACCTCCTGGAGGACAATTGAAAAATAGGCAGGCTTTTTTTGCTTTGTTTTGTTTCTATTCAGCACTCTCTAAACATAGCAACTATTTTTATGTATTTGTTGATGGTAATAAAAAGTATTCTTTACTTTTAACTGAACGCATCATCTGTTGAGAATGATTTGAGGATGAATGGCAAGCCATTGTCAACGTGGTAGTAAGTCATAAATGGGGGATCAGTCATGCTTGTTACATTCAGCACTCTCAGGCGAGTCTGGGATTCCTAGACAGTTCTTACATGGTCCTTCCTTAAGTAGCACAGAATGACTTGAGAGCTTGTAATGCAGAATGTACCTCATGATCCAAGCATCCCTAACACAGGACCACGAGTAGGTACCTAAACCTTACCTTCCACTGAGCTTGTGTTTATGCTTACAGTTGACTTCATGTTGTGAAATACAATATAGTGTGACCCAGGAGTATTGTGTTATGTGTCTGAAGGGCTTATTATACATGTGAGCATTTCCAGTTGCCTTTGCTTATTCTATAAAGGCAATAGATTAAAGGCCAAAAGTTCAAGCCCAGGTTTTTAACATAGTGCACAAAACAAACAAACAAAACCCCCGAAAAACCCACCTGTAAAAAGACAGTTTGTCTAAATACAGTAGTTTTAAAATTCAAAATGCTATAGAATAAAATTTTTAAAATATTCTGAGGATTACATTGTAGGTTTTGGTTTGTCATTTTTGTGTTTTACTTCTAGAAAACATCTGTTATCATCTGTAATTGGACTGGCTAGAGCAAAGACTTTGTTCTATGTGTTAAATAGCTCCATGAAATGAGTAGGAGGAAACTATTTGATGGACATGACTTAGTCCTTTGGCAAAGCCTGTAAAACTCAAATGTTTCCTATGCAGCAGATGTTTTAACTGAATGTTGTGAATTGCTCTTGTAAAGTACACCTTCTAATAGATGTCATTCTTCTGTTTCCCTCTAATCCTTTGCAGCAAGTGACAGGCAGAAGCTTTGGTGAGAAAGATTTTCGTTCTGGATTGGAAAATGGCATTCTTCTGTGTGAGTAAGTAACTCATAGTTTTGAGCCTTGAATACTATGACTAAAACTGAACTTTAGCTAACATGTCCAACTGCAGGTTTCCTTTTATAAATTTTGACATTATGCACACTGGTATTTTACTGCAGAATTATTTCAGTGCCAAAACTATTGTTATGGTGAGGATTGAAATGTGGCTTAAAAAACCCAGGTGTTGCAAAGTTCTTCCCTCACCTGACCTCAGCTCCTTAATTGAGTTATTTAAAGTAAAAATGATGTTTGCTTTTTGGTTTACTTTTATTTAAAGATGTTAACCACAGATTTGAAAATGTTGTTCACCTGCCTGCCGATGTCTTTGCTATAGTGAAGCATTTTGAACCACCTCCAGGTCCAAACACTGGTCAAGAGTTAGCCATCTGAATACCATCAATACTCAGCTGCTTTTATAGTTTCTGGAAAGTTTAGACATCCTTTAAATTTTACCTAAAGGTATATTTGAATGATGTATTTTGTAATTTTTGCACATGAGATGTAAGTTAACTTTTGCATGTTTCTGTCTGTGGTTTTAATAGCTAGCTTTTAGGCAGAATCTTCCAAAAGCATGTTGTGGGCTTAGATGTCAAATCTGGTGACTTTTAAGAGCAATTTGGAAGTGTGCCCTAATTCCCATAATTCTTTGAAAATCCTGTGCAGGTTGTCAGGAGTCTGGGAAAATCCACTGATCCGGATCACCTGTATGGACTAATTTCTTTCCCTGGGTGTGCCAAGTTATCACTGATATTGGTAAAAGCTCTCTTAGCACAACAGAAGGATGATGGTTGTGCAGAACTGAATGCATACTGAAATTTATAAATGAGGTATCCTGAGGTGTTTAGCTAGACCATTGCAGCTATTGGTTAAGTTTTATATTGTGAACGTTACTGGAACTTGGAAACTGTTTTCAGCAGTAGAGTTGAGCTAATATCCTGTAACTCAACTCTAGGTAGCTTGCAGTAGCTTTGAAACCTACTTTTGTAAGTACTCTCTCTGGTATCATTAACCAGACATCTTGAACATTAGCTGTTAAAGAGGAAAAAAAAAAATCAAGGAAATGATATGATCTATTTTGATTGTAGTTGCATGTCTTTGCTGAGGAGTGGCTGTGGGAGGAGGGAAGTAATTGTTTTTGTTGATCAGAAGTTGTGTAATTCAAAAGGAGCATGTAGTTTACCGCTTTGTATATCAGAGTTGCCTCTTGCACAAGATCTCTCTCCTCTGTGTGGTCAAGGGAAGTGCTATGTGCTGAATCACTTCACAGTGCTCTTTAAATGTTGAATGGTGTTGCATAAAAAGTAAGGGATGTGTATTTCAAGATAAGATTGTAATCTTATCTACAAGTAAGCAGAGGTAGTCTGATTTAAATGCTGTAAATCTTTAAGATGGAAAGCTTACCTAATGTTTTGCTAATGAAACAAATAAATATGTATTTCTCAGGAGGCTGTGAACTCCAGTAATAAGCAGATCAAGGAACAACACTTGGTTATGCTACTAAGTTGTTCTGTGATGCTGGGGAAATTGCTTGTCCTCATTTACCACCTGTGGATCATTACTAATCAGTCTGAAGGGATCTGTCTCCTCAACCTCTAATCTGAGAGGCCATGATGTTTATATTGCATCCTGCTCCTGGCAGCTGTGGTTAATGGGTAAAACTATTACACTACAGAGAACTAATCAGAGAGCTACAAATTTGGCCTTTAAGTTTGGCTTTCTGATGATGAACAAATCATGAAGTCAGCAATAGAAGTGTGCTCCTCACTGCGGAAGTGACTTGGAAGTGGACTTCCAAGTCCACTGTAAAATAAAGAACTCCACAGAAATTTGGGATATAACATTAAGAACTCTTAATGTATCTTCAAAAAGTACAAGCTTTGGCAAGTGAAGCACTGGTGGTCAATTTTTTATCTGTTTCTCAGTGAAGAAGTGCTAGTAAAGCTGCCACAGGCAGTGTTGTCTTTCTAGGCAGGAGTTCTCTGGTTTATCAGAGATGTACCTGGGTAACTGCATGAACAAAATCTGGTGGTATTTAAGTTTCTCCTAACCTTCCAATCCACTATGTTTTTATTGCATCTGACCTCAACAAGTAGATGAGAATGTGAGCTCAAAGTCTCTGATCAGCTTCAGAGGACAAGAATTTTAGCTGTCTTAAATTTCTGAAGGTGGAAGAATTCAAAACTTTTGGCCTGGTTTATCTGATTTGTTGAAATTTTAGGGAAAAGCTAGACTTACCTCAGTTTATCTCCATGGGACAGTACTCATTACTAGTGTCATTAACTGGCAACTTGCAGCCAGACACTTGAGTGGATGATGTTCATGTGAGTGTGGAGCGTTGCGTTTTTGACTTGGCTGCTTCATTGTTTTCCTTGCCTGTTGTATTTTGCGGTGAGGACTGAAAGTGAGCTGTGGTTCTGAGTGATCCCTGCAGCTAGAGGACTGGAAGAAACTGATGTCAGGAGTGAGGACACAGCCAGTATGTCTTGAATAACCCAAACATGCCTCAAGCTACCTTCTGACTTTGCAGGTGTTTTGCAGAAGGGGAGTAGCCACCATGCAAGGGTCCATTCCCCAAATAGTCAGACTAGCCATGTGTAAAATGGCACAGGAGGTATCTTTGTCAATGTCTAGAGCAGGGTTGTCGGAACCTTATGATCAGTAGTGTCAGGCCTCCCTCCAGTTGACCCTGATGTCTTTGGCCTGCACAGCCTGTGAACTCAGGCAGACATCACCACAGTGGTTATAAACAATTCATTCATGTTGAGCACTCTCTGTGTATTTTAATGAATGAGAACTACTGCAACTGTATGAAACCAAGAACTTGAACTCTTTGGATGGATGTGCTGTGGACCGCTAGCCTGACTAGAGGAGCAGCCTTGCATGCATGTACTAGCCACAGGCACCTACAAGCCTTGTAACCTGTCTGTCTGGTAGTGTTTACACTGCAGCTGGCATTTTGATCTGGCCTCATTGTGATGCATTTATAGCTTGACGCACTCAGCTTGGGAGCTGAGGGGGCATATCCAAACAATATGGCAGGAAGCCATAAAGTAGAAAGCTGACAGATGAGAGCAACACAAGCCTTCTTTTTGGATATTTGAAAGCCCACTTGTGCAGTTGCCCTGACACTGCTGGCTCTAATTGTTCACCCAGCTGTGCTGAGAAGCCAGTGACTGGACTTCTGTTTGTCTGAAATGAGTTCATAGCTTTTTTAGTGTAGCTGTCTGACATCAGGGCAGATTGGGATTGCAGCAAGGGACATCATAGCTAGGCAGAGGCAATTCTTGCTCTGTTCTTGCTTTATGTATTAAATTCTCTATGCAAAGACGGAGGGGTTTCCTGGATACGCTTCTGCGTGGGTGGGCAAATATGCCCTCCTGGGAGCATGGTGGAAAGCTATATGAGGCAGGAATACAACACCAGTAGCAGGAAGTATCACTAGAAATCCCCAATTTCCATTCCAGCATGTTTAGGTTTGGTTTTGTTGGTTTTGGGGTGTTTTTTTCTGTTGTTACACAGTTTTAACGTTTAGGTTTGACCTAGATATTGTAAGAAGCTAGAGGATTAATCAAGAATAAATTACATCTGGTTGTTGCAATGCTTAGGTGTTCCTATTCTACAGATTCAGGGATCTGAATGAAGGTTGACAGCAAAAGAAAAAGTACATGCTGTTTTTTTCTGCCTGGCCCACTGATTTGAGTAGTTCTGTTGCTTTTCCTGAGACAGCAGTTAAGAAAGTTGCTTTTATTTCTAAATATGCAACAATTGTAAGTTTAAAACTTATTACATGAAGACAAAAATGCATAGGTCTTCCTGCAGTCCAATTGCTACTGCTCTAATATTCTTACAAGTGTGTTTTTAAGGTGAACAGTTCCTTTTCATTCTCCTTGCCAAACATCTTCTGCCTAGCTCTGCTACTGCAGGATTCTGTCTTTCACACTGGGCATTCCATAAATAAAAATAACACCTGGGACATGGATCCTGGGCAAAGGGCCTTAAGCAATGAACTCAAACTGAATTTAGATTTAGGTATCAGCAGAAATGATTTGGCTTTGCAGTGGAGTCCCAAGAGCATCATGATTGTGTGTACTGCCTTGAGTTCTGTATGTAGAACAGTTTAGCTGTTTTATATATGTATGTAAATCAGTTTGTAGCAGTAAAGCTTTGATTTTTCACAAGCATGAAAGTCCTAACTGATATTTAATCCTGAGAAATCATAGCATAACATGTGAAAGAGGAATAACCATATGTGGTTAAAGATTGATCTTGCATATACAATTCTGGATACTAGCTTATGATCATTTTAACAAACTTTTTTGTTTCCTAGACACTTATTTTATATATTAGCACATAGTGCTATGTAGCTCAGTAAGATGTGCAGAAATTATGCTTATGGTTTGAAACCAGGTTTCTTTGGCTTTTTCCTTATTTCTTGAAAGAGCAGATTCAGAAGTATTTTATTTTAAGTAATCTTGGTAAAATTGGGTATGTACAGTGAATTGAGGAAAAAGTTTTAGGTATGTTCTCATCTAGGACAGTATCTAGGAAAGGCAGTTTCCTTCAGCTGTGCGTGTTAGGAATACATGCTCTTAAAAAGTACAAGAAAGTTTTTAGGTTTTACTTTTAAATGATAAAAAATTGAGAAGTTAGTCATGTGTATAGATTATTTTAATAGCATTTAAAGAGTAAGCTGAAAATGATTGTGATCAAGAATTACTTAATGAGATTTATCATTTAATCTGTCATGAGAATAATTTCCTTCTATAAATAAGAAGTCTCCTTAGCTTGTATTCTTCATGTCACTGATGATGAATGAGCTGCTTTTTTTCAGAAAGTAGAGTTTCTTTGCACTTGCATCATGGTTTTAGTGCATCTGACCAAGCTTTGGGCTGACACGAATGCTGTTTTCAGCGAGGGCTGGATATGTGCCAGATGAATGCAAGTGTAATGCTAGGGAATAGTAGTAAAACTTTATCTTCTGACTCAGTGCTATTGTTAGATATGGAGAACAGTTTTCATTGTATACGTGGTGATTCAGATGTTTGACTGCTTAAAAATCAAATTGTTCTTGCAAGTTAATTTCACTTATGTAAAATTGCCATGCCACATATGGACACCAGGTAGGGGAAAACAAATACTCTGTTTTCTTTGTAGATTGTAAGATTTTACAGATATGTTATTCTACCTGTCTGTCAGTGGTATAGGTCTGGCATCAGTTCAGCAGTTCGCTGTGTAGTGTACAGTGCAGAGATTCTTGCTTTGCCAGGTGCCTCACTGGGTAAGTTAGCAAATGCCCAGCTCTTATGCTTAATTAGGCTTTTGCTTGTATTTCCTTTTCCTGGAAACTAAGAAGGTATTTGAGTTTCATAGGGATACTTGAAGTTTTGTATGTGACCCATGCCTTGAGGTGAGAAGGGATTGGTGTTCTCCTGTGGTTTTCAGGCACTGCATTGTAAAGCCAAAACATTATCAGCATTGTGGATTTGGCATGTCTCCAATTTAGAGAGACAGGTCTCAAGGCTCATTAAGCATTAAGATTTAGGTTCATGTGAGGACATTTGAAACGTTTTTATATGAATCCAGAGTTTTTAATCTTTTAAGTTTTATTGCCATGTTATAATGAAGAGCTATTTATTAGTACAGTTTAGGTGAGGGGTCAAAGGTAATGTAAACCATAATGCTCAGCTGTTTGCACCAGAAGAGAATAGCCATTGAGGGCCATGCTTGAGTACTGCCAGAACGGCTTGTCTTTTGTATTTATGTTAAAAAAAAAAAAGGCATCTCAGCAGACTAAATAGTAGAGTTTTTTTCAGTGGAGCTTTGCAATTGACAGGGCAAGGGACTGTGGAACACTGACCCATTCAAATAGAGTGTTGCTCAAGTGCAAAGCAAGGCAATCCTGTGAGAGGTTTCAACTTTCCAATAGTGTATGTTTAAGAAATTTATATTGCATATGTACTTTTGGCAATTATCCATGGCCATTGCTACTCAGTGTAAAACTGTGTGATTTATAAATCTGTAGGTGTATGGGATGTCCTTCGTGTCAGTTGTTGTGGTGGTAGGTTCTGTATAAATAGCTTGTGAAGTTATTTATATACAGTCTTCCCTGTTGCCTTTCTTGAGCTGTATTGCAAGGGATAGCTGTTTTGTTTGTGTTTTTAGTCTTTGGCAGAGAAAGCCTCATGCTATCCTGTGTTTGGCATGAATTGTTTTCTTGATGCTGCATATTTGCATAGTTCTTTACTCACCTTTTACTTATCAGACTGAGTCTGTTCTGTCCTGTTTGTTCAAAAAGCACCTTGTTGACCTGATCCTAAATAAATACTGTTGGGGCATCATTAGCAATCAGTCGAGAATGTTTTTCCAAATATATTTTTGTGACCTCAAGAACATCTCTGTATTTTGAAACTTTTTTACCACTTCCTTTGCAACAAAATATTTTTAGTTTTCATTGTCTGCTGTTTCAATATGATTTGTTCATCTCTAAGACGAATAGTGGGTTTTTCTGTAGTTTGCAATTATTTGGGGGCATTTTGGAGCTGTCACTAGAGCATGCCTTAAAAATATGTGGATACTGAAGCTGTCTGGGCTAATAATTATGAGGTGATGAAAGGCTGCTTGTTAGAATGTAAATCTGTAAAACTTAATTTAAAAAGAGAAGTGTCTCAGTGAAGGTTTACTGTGGATAAAATTTCCTGAACTCTCAAATTTGAAATGCCCTTTTACTGTAAGATCAGGCCATTAGTCGGTTTTTCTTTTTTTGAATACGATCTGTTATTTGAGCAAAGAACTCTGTTGGATACCCATCCCTCCTGCTTGGATTGGTCTGTGAACACTTGTCACCTCAACCTTTCTTTCTTTTTTTTTTTAACCTTTCTGAAGCTTATTCTCTGAAAATGCTTCTCTTCCATGTCCTCTTAGAAGCAAAGTCTTTTTGGAAGCAGAGTTTTGGCAGCCATCCTCTGAATATTTTCTTAACTGACGCTTTCTTGCAAGAATTTCATGGGCAGTTTTCTTGGTGCTTTTCATTAGATCCTTTATCAGCTGTTGCCTGAAACGCCTTCTTTTCCTGGCAGAAGTTTCTCAAATTCTTAACTGGTGATAAACAACCCCAGGAGGGTCTAATAGGTTAGTCACGCAGTGGCTAATACAGATTTCAGCTTGTCTGTCCTGCTGTGGAGATACCTTATCTCTTGGAATGCCAGGCTTTGGGGACAGCACCGAGCAGAGCTATTGATTCTTCCCATACCTATCAAAGCTCTTTTTTATCAGGGGAAGGAAATGACTTAGCTTCTTCTTATAAGAGTGGGGATGGAGCAGCTTTGCACTTTCATTGTGCCCTGTAGTTTCCGTAAGGTAAGGTAGCTTTAGGGTTTTAGCTTCTATGCAGTGTCTTACTGTGTTTTCATTTAACAGCTAACTACTGAAGGGTCCAAGCCAGCACCAGGGGAAAGGAAACGGGAGTGTGTGGATATTGGACTGAAAGTGGCAGGAGGGCTCTCAGAACTGAAGAACAGAGAGTTGTCTTGACTCAGGGCAGGTGCATAAGTGCTAGGGATGGTAGACAGAAACACCAGCTGAGAGCCTGAGGAGTCTGGACAACAGGTCGGGTGTATGTATCAAGTCTCGGGTTTTGTTGGTGGAGCATAAAGAGGCTTTGTTTTATTCTGTTCCTGGGTATTTGGTGAGATTGTTGTTATGGGGTTGATTGTTGTTGGTTTGTTTTTTTTTACCCCTTCATTTTATTTTGCTTGATCCTTTATCATATTTTATCTGTATTTATTTTTGTCATGTCTTTGCTCATTTTACTGTTAAAAAGTTCCTTGAGATTTCATGATGTCTTCCTTCTGGTCATGTCAGAGAAACACTGGTCATATCAGGTATCAGAAAGCCTCAATAGGAGGAGTATTACAGTCTTTATATTTCTAGTCTTCCTTTTTTCCTTCTCATGTCATTTAACTTCTTCCATAAGTAGTTGTTAATACTCCAGAATTATTTCTGTGAGAAACAAGTTGGTTAAAAGCTAAAGTTTGAAAAAGTCCTCCCTAACCTTGTTTTGTCTGTCATCTCTAAAATGCCTGCTTGTCACCAGACCCCAGCTAAAAGTATGGCCAAGCTTGGAGTATGTACCTACATTCTCTTTTTGAAGACAGTATGGAAGGACATTGTTTTATGGTTTGTTTCAGCCACTCTTCCCTCATTGTGTGGTGTCAGACCTTAAATTAGCAATACCTTTGAAGGGGAAGGAAAAAGGAGAAAATAATAGAAGATTTAAAATCATCCTGTTTTGTTTTTTCTCGAACTGCTTAGTTGGACTTCTCCCATTGACATCTGTTTTCCTAGATGCAGGAGTATGAAAAATAATACCAATACCTTAAAACCAAAACAAACCCCACAAAAATTCCAAATGAAAAAACAAACAAACAAAAACAACACTTCTATTTCCACAGTTCCACTTTCAGAACATTTCTATAGAAGCTTACCAACTCTGGCTTAGCAGAATGTGATACATAGTTATAAAAAGGCTTTGCTTTCTTGTTTAGAAGATGCACATCCACTTGAGGATTTTCTATGTTTGAAGAACACAGCTGTACAAAAATCTAAACTAAATTTGTGCTTGGGAAAATCTGGGCTTGCAGCTGGTGGTAGTTTGAAGCAAGACTGGGGCCTGACATTTGTGTTAGGAGTAAGCAGTGTGTGCAGACACACACTGGAGATGAACATACTTGAGCCCTGATGATTTTTACCTCACAAGAAAAAGGACTGCTTCCTTGGAGGAAAGAGTGAGTAGAGTGAGTGATCATTTAAAGTCTCAGTACAACTTAGGACCTGTTGTTGCTTCTGTCCTCTGAACCTGCCAATAAAGACCTTAGTGCCTTCCTTAGACTGATCAGTATTACTAAGGTGGCCAGGCAAATCAGTCGGCTGAGGCACAGGATCTTAAGGTGCCACCAACTAACTAGGTGTGTTTCATGAGCAAGCACGTTCAAATGTCTTCCTGCTGCAAAAATGGGTGATGGAAGTAACTTGTCTGGGAATATGGCCTTAAATGGATGTTGAAACAGGGCTTATGTTTGTTTGTTTGTTGCCTGCCCTCTGTGACTTGGTATAAAGATAGTGTGGTTAACTTTTGTAATGACAGTAAATGTTGTAAAAATAAAGCACTGAACAATGTGTGTGTGTTTCAGCTGATGTAGAAGCTGATGGGTTCTACATTGCTCCTATAACACTTGTTCTGCCACTGTTTTCCACACCTTTCTCAGGGATTACTGTAATACAAATATATTTTTAAAAATTTAATATCCAAGAATGATCCGTTCAGCAGGAGTTACTTTTTTTTTGGTTATCAAATTTGTGATTCCAGAAGAATGCGTATTCCCCTTTCTGAGGAGCGGGGGGGGAGTAATATAATGCCATACAAAATTTTCAGAGATAACTGTGAGGTTGGATAACAGGTACTGGAATTGTTCCACATCCATAGGTGCCTATGATGCTGGTATCTAGACCTGCGGTGCAACTAAGTGCGGAAAAATAGCTGCTGCTTGTTATGTTCATGTTGATGACCACCTCATGTCAGACTTTTCTGCTGTCTGCAGTGCAGTAGGCAGGACAGTACTCTGCCATGTACTGCTGGTGTTTCTGAATGGTAGTCAGTGGGGGTTTTCTACAAAATCATTTTCTTTGAGTGGCATAGAAAAATAACAAAAATGTTTATTAACAGGTCAACACACACTGTTATGGTCAAGTGTAGGGTCAGGAGAGTAACAGAGCCCAGAGCCATAACTGGAGCTACAGATACAAATAGCTGGAAATGGGGTCAGCGTAGTGGGGCCAGAGGAAGTTTTAGGATATGATTTGATTTCTTCTCTATGAGTATGGTTGCAGACACCTCAGAATGAGCCTAGGTTTAGGATTAGAGTTAGGGTTAGGAGTATGACTGGGAGAGGAGCAAAGGCTGGAGCTGCAGATGCAGTGGGACTGCCAAAGGAAGATGGGTGCTGCAAGTTTTCTCTTTTGCAAACTCTTCAACCTGAGACATGGCTGGAGGATGGGAGGCCCAGGTGCAGCCAAGTCTTTTGGTTAGGTTTGGCAGAGCAAGAAAGTGTGGGATGGCAGTCGTAGGGAGGTGCCAGGGGAAAGGTGTGGATATGTGGTTTTCCCCCTGCAGACTTCCCCTAAGCCATGGCTGAGGACCTTGCGCCAGGTTCCTGGTGAAAAATGGCTAGGATTTTTGCCCTGTATTTCAACAGAAACCTGTCGGAGCTGATACAACTTTACATATCAAGATAGATAATCTATATGAGTCTAAATTGGCACAGAAAATTTAGTTTGTGCGTATTAACGTATTGTTAAGGATTAGGGCTGGTCTGGCCACTAGATGCTAGCATTAACAGATGCTCTCTATTAATCCCTCCCTGAAAGAAAGGGAATAATGGAGAGAGGCTTATGGATTGGAAAATAAAACTAAAACAGCTTTAATAAAAATAATAACAATAAAATGAAATATATGCAAATATATACAAGACCACTGTCTAACCCAACCTAATGAAGGGAATTATGTCACCATCACCACTGATGCTGTGACAGGCACTGGAGAAGTCACCAGGCTGAACTCAGCAGCGGATGGGAATGGTTTTCAGGAGCTGGATTCTGGAGCTGGATTCAGGAACTTATGGGTTGGGATCAAAGGCAGAACAGCCAGAGTCCTCCTCAGACACTGGCTGTAGAAGAAGAGGATTTAATCCTTGTGATCCCTCGGATTTATACTGAACGTATCCTATATGGAATGGAATACCTCGTTGGTCAGTTTTAGGGTCAACTGTCCTGTCCAGTCCTCCCCAGAGGTGCAATCTTTTTCTTATGGTGCCCCAACATGGGGCACAAGATTAAGCGGTGACCTTGGTTTCTATAGGAGCAAGTTTAAGCAAGAGTCTTTCTGCATACCAATCCTTAATTGTAACTATAAACATCAAATGTTATCACTGCTAGAAGCAGACACTGTCTTTGAAAATATGCCATTAACTTCAGAAAGTGCAGTTGCCTAGAAGAGACTTAGCTGAAATGTAAAATCACTGAACAGAATCAGTTCTGTTCTAGCTCAAATCAGGACACCTATTGGAAGAAGTGTGGGTTTTTTGAGAAGCAGGAACAGATAAGTAACTGTGTGAGTGAAGGTGACTATTAAGACACTCTGAATACAAACAGTATGGCTTTTCAGCCAGGTTGGTGGCAGAGCAAGCTTAAGCTACTCAGTATTTTTGGCACTGGACTCTAGCAGTAGATGAGATTATAATGTAGAAGCAGCCAGTCTGCTCTGGAAGAAATCTCCCTTTGGCACATTTTGCAGTGAACAAGTCCTGGGGCTTTTTGTGCCAGACTGTTTAGAGCTGTTTCCAACAGGAGGTAAACATTTTAATAATAGAGACCATTCTTCCTTAGGCTTTTCCATCCTGCTCCATCCCATTTTGTCCCTCTTCAGATTCCAAATGGTGATCTATAATGTTGTTTATTCCCTGCTGCTCTACTTCCTCTAATTTTACACATATCCCATATTTCACAGGGAAGCCTGTACAAGCCATTTTGAAGATTTATTTAGAATGGGCTTTAGCGTTTGAGGTTTCCATTAAGACCTTTTATTTTACTTTCTACTATTGTCTATGGCTTTTGATCTGCACCTACAATATTGGTTATAGTGCCTGATATATTCACATGTTGAGTATTAAGGAAAATGGGATGCCTTAGCTAATATATCCTTTTTTTTCTGAGACAGAGAGTAGACAAATGACAATTGAAATCACAACAGAGCTACAGTGTTTGGAAAGAAGCACTCTGACAAAAAATAATAATAGTAATTAAAAAAAAATTGCCTGTTGCAACAGCTAAATGGAAAATAATAGTCTTATAAGGTTGCTGCTGTGTAAGGTTGGAAAATAGGTTAGTGCCTTTTTTGGGAAAAAGTAATAAATTTGTTTTTCTTCTGTGAAATAACTGTCATAGGAAGGGAGAACTGCCATTCTTTTCTTGCCATTCTGTGTACCTATGGGGAAAAAGTGAATAGTTTGTATATAAAAGTATATTTTTTCATAATTTGATTTTAGAACATGGTAGTGTTAGAGTCTACCTTAAGCAGAAGGCAGTAGTAGTACAGCAATCAGTACAAGCTTGGATTACAGAGTTTTTAACTGCAAGGAAGTTAAGAAAGTAGTCCCAACTCCCCAAAATGTCATTCACATTTGGTTTGTTGCCACTTCTGATTGTGGTGATGTTGGAGATGTGGGAACTCCAAGTGTGTAATAACACAAGTATAGTTTAAGACAGGTCAGCTTTATAAACTATTGATCCATAGAGAATGTTTAGAATAGCATCTGCCCCTCTACTCTTCTGTTCTCTCCAAGTGATTGGAGAGACATAACCTACTGTTCCAGGGGAGAAGAGGTGAGCAAAACCAATCATTCCAACATTAACAAAGCCAGGTATCCACCTCTGGGAGGAATGGACTCCTTAATGAGCTGTCACAGCCCTTAAAGGGAATCAAGCAGTAAATATCATGCCACTATATAGATAGATGGCTCTTGGTGGAGCCTATAGGAGTGGCACATCCTGTGTTATCTTAGCTCAGAAGTATGGAGTTGAAAACAATCATAGACTCTTAGCTTTTAGTTGGAAAAAAAGATTCCTTTAGTTAGGATAAATTCCTTAGCCAGACCTCTCAAGTATTAAATGTGAATAATTTTATCACCACAGTGGGCTGCCAGAAAAGTTGGTTCTCGAATGGAGACAATGTCAGCACAAAGTGAACTTCCTTTCTTCCATACTGGCTATTCTAATTTTTAGAGAGTTTTAAATTGTCATAGAAATCTTTGCTTCTCTTCAGTGATCTTGAATTTGAAGTGAATGTCTTGACCTGATGATTCTTCCCAATGGATGCTTGCTCTGGATAAAAGGCAGGTTTTCCTCTTGGCAAAAGGGTGTTAAAGAAACAGTGTTTGTTGCAACAGGATTTTATAATTAAAATCTCCCATGTCATTTTTTTTTTTAATATTCTAATGATGAGCCATGTCAGTGCTTCTTTTAGCATGTTCATGAGTGGTGAGAAACTTTGTTTGGGGTGTTGCTAATCTTTGGACACTGAACAGTGTTGTACTGTGGTATCACTGGCCTAAGAGATTTTCATGTTGAGGTGGGTTTTTTTGGACTCCGTTTTTGTCTTCTCACATTTACATTTTTGGGGGATCTCTGTTCTCCACAGCATATGCAAGGATGGCATTTGATTTCAAGTACGGATGCAGAAAAACAGAAAGGCCACCCATAAAGTGTATGTCGTTTCTCACTTCCCTGCAGTGCAGGAACTGCCAGACTCTTCTTCCCAAGCTGTGGTGATATGTGGATACCTTCTGTGTTTCTACTCTCAGGTCCTTCCAGGCATGACCTGCCTGCAGGCAGTGGAGGCAGATCGATGTGAAAATTCATCCAGAGCCTGTCAAGATTGATGTGATCTAGATCAATTTATGATATAAAATAAATGTTGTTGTGGTACTGTACTGTGAATAATTTTCTTCATAGTCTCTCTTCATTTCAGTAGTGGAACTTCGGGTACATATGTGTTTTCGAAAGGGGACACTCTTCATTTCCAGCCATACTGAAATCCTTATGCGCTGAGGACAAGTGTTTGATAATTTGAATTTTGTGACTTGCCACTTGTAAATATTTCTTTCTTATAACAGGTTACTGAATGCAATAAAGCCAGGATTGGTAAAAAAGATCAATAGACTGTCGACCCCCATTGCAGGTTTGGTGAGTATATCAAATGGAGAAAAATAGTTCAGTGTTGCGTTTTGCACCTTGGTTTTATGACTGTGTGATTCACATAGCAATTATTTTTGTAATTTGAACTCTTCCAACTTACTAAACTGAGACAGTCCCTGTGAAATCTGAACTCTCTCTGTAGTCATCTTAAGACCTTCCAATCTTTTTTTTTTTTTGGAAGTGGGCAGTATTCAAGAGGCAGAGTGTATTTTTAGAGGAAGAATATCTTCTTGGTTATATGCCATCTTCCAGTTGTGATGCTAGCTTTAGAAAGACTGGAACATATGTGTTAGAAGCCATCACCACAAAAAGATAGTTCTTTTGAAGAAAAAAATCAATTGTATATTTTGTCTAGTTTTCTCTTTCCCCAAAATACCACAGTCTGCAGATAACATTCATTGTGGGACTGTCTAGGGAACTGCTTCATGTTGACTTTAAGGGCAGAGTAAAAGTTGGCCATAATCTGGTTTAAGCAAGGAAGACCACAGAGGATGTGCTGACAGCCCGTGGGCTCTCTGGAGAGCTGTGCTCTCAGGAGGTCACTTCAGGGGGTGGCATAATCCTGTGATTGCTGTTGCAGAAGAAGGTAGGGGTATGAGTGGGTATTGGATCTAACAGGATTAGCCATATAGAAACATGGCTGTATTGATTTTATCTTGAGATGTGGCTGGGAATGAAAGGGCCCTTAAGCATGTGGAAGGTGGCCATTCTCAATTTAGACTAATGATATATATGTGGTTTCTTCCTGTTCTGTCAGTACTCACATTATAGTTTAGTTATGCAAGATTCAGAATGTATTGTCAATAGCTGAGGTTAATGTGCCTTTATATAAACTGCATTAAAAAGTTTCAGTGTATTAGAAACCATGTTAAGTTCATTCTTAAATTGGTGCTGTAATGTTATTACATAGCTGAGTTCTTCAGCCTGCACACAGGCATATTTCTTCATGAATCCTGCCTAGTTTTAGGATTTAATTTGTGATCCCCACCACCCTTTCTTTTCCGTTTCCTTGTGAGACTTTCTTTTGCCTCTAAAACCCATCTAGTTTTATTTCTGTGCACTTCTATTTGAAAGAAATATTTGATACAAACAGCTGCAAAAGATACCAGTAGTGCAGGTTTCTTTTCTTTGGCTTCCTTTCAGGAAAGACTCAATTTTTGTTATGACTGTTTTAAGAGGATGATATTGAATTACGTTGGATTTTTTTTCTTATTCATACATAAAATCCCAAAGGAAAGGTAGTTGTAGTAGGGAGGATGGAGAAAAAAAGTGTATTTTTGTCATTCCTTCAGATAAATCTTTCTTGAAGGATGTATATTTTCAAAGCATTACCAAAAAAGTGGGGCTTAAGCTATTAATGCTTACCTCTACATGTGTCTTCAGTAATTACTTTTCAAAATATTTTTCCTAATGAATAATCATACTATTAAAAAGTTCACTATGCTTGTGGCTTCTTGAACCTTACCAGTGGGTGTTTTTATCTACTGTTCTGTGAATAAATTGCCCAAATAAAGCAAGCCATCCAAGTGTTCCCTTCCTTTGGAAGGTGTCTAGTTCCATACCTGCTGACTTTTGTTACCATTTTTACTTGGAGTGATGAGTCATCGTGGCTAGGCTTCGCAAACGAAGATCCGGGGAGGACTCCAACCACGCTCTTCATAAGCGCTTTGTACAAAAGCGTGCTGATGGCTGCAAAGGCCAATGCAGGACAGACAAGAGCGGTTGCAAAAGGCACAGCAGAAGGACTCCTTAGGAGGTAAAATGACCTGCAAGACACGATTCTTTCTACGCTGTCTTTTCTCCTCAAGAGTCATCCTGTGTGCCTTCTCAAAGACATCCGTGGCATTAAAAATACTGTGTCTCCAGATCTCCCGATTGGAGGCCAGAGTAGACCAGTTAAGGTGATCAATATGGCCAAGGCTGAGATGTTGTTTCAGGGAGTCCTTGTATCTCCTCTTTGGGGCTCCTCTCTTGCGACAGCCTGTGGCAAGTTCACCATACAGTATGATCTTAGGGAGGCAGAAGTTCTTCATCCTGGAGACGTGAGCTGCCCAACGCAGCTGCGTTGTCAGCAGCATGGCCTCAGTGCTTGAAATTGCTGCTCGTTCTAGGACAGATGGATTAGTCACATAATCTGTCCAATGGATGTTTAGGATTGTACGGAGACAGCGCTGATGGAAGCGTTCTAAGAGCCGCAGGTGGTGGCGATAGATTACCCAGGATTCGGAACCATATAAAAGAGTGGACAACACAATGGCTCTATAAACACTGATCTTTGTACTTATCTTCAAGTGTTTATTTCGCCAGACTCTTTTATAGAGTTTTCTGAAAGCACTATGGTTTAAGGACTGCATGTGAATTTAAATGATAAAGTGTTCTAGTCTGTTACGCATATTTATGGTGTATTACTTTAAAGTACAGACATCAGGAATATGTTTAAGCACAGGATGTATCTTTTTCTTTTCTATTAACCTGTACCACGTCTGTTTGTCTGAAAAGCAATCAAATATTGACACTGTAGTCCAGAAACATATCTCCTTGTTAATTGACTGCATATGAGGGATGTTCCTTTATTTATTGCCAGTTTTTCTTGATTATCTTAGCTTTGATCGGTTTGACATAGTATGTAGTTAGTTCTTTCCGGTTATTGCACCCCAGTAAGTGTGATTTCCTCCAGTACAAGTAGAAATACTGTGAAAACTTCAGTACCTTTTCTGCCCTGTGTGAGATATGTGCTTTTGAACACTGAGATACTGGTTCTGCTTAAAAAGTATAAATTGATCCTTCTAACAGAAGTAATGAATTAGTTTATTATTAAGTTCACTAGTAGAGACAATAGGTGGATTTTCTTTTTTACAGAGTTGGAGCTAAAACTTCTGAGTAATTATGAAGTACCCAAAGTGTCTAATTCTCCAGGTGATACTTTGTTTTCTTCCTTTATTATTGTAAGGACAAATGAAGAAGTGTACTTTNACGAGTAATTATGAAGTACTCAAAGTGCCCTTTGATTCATCTTTAACCCCCAGAGACACAAACAGTCATATATTATATAGTTTTACAAAATGCCACTTAAGTCTAATTCTCCAGGTGATACTTTGTTTTCCTCCTTTGTTATTGTAAGGACAAATGAAGAAGTGTACTTTATTGAAGGAAAGTAACAGTAAACTTGCAGCCTGTATCATCGACATGCTGCAATGTTCATCTTGGAGTATTATCAGGTGTAAAAATTGCCTATATTTCATATTTGAGTAACTTCTCATAATGCTGCTGTGAAGTATTATGTATAACTGGTCTAGTGTTGACAGATTGAATTCTTCAAACTTTTCCTAGTGTTTAAAGCTAGATGAATCTATAGTTACTCTGAAATTCTTACCAGGGACTTCCTTGTGTAGCTTAAGAGGCAGTGGTTTATTTGCAGACCTCTTGTACACCAGAACACCAATCATGTAAGAAAAATTTATTGGTTATAGTGTTGTAGTGTTAAACGGAGGACTTGAGAATCTGTACACCACCCTACTAAGCACAGGCCATATAAATACACAAAGATGATCTTTGTCTAGTTGCAGGTCTACTGATGTGGATTGTATGCAGCATTACATATAGAATTACGTATGTTCAGCTTGACAGGCTTGTTTGTAATTGGCTTTGATCTCCAGAAGTGCCGACTGCTTCTGTTATCACAGCAGAAATGATACATTGCTTTAATGAAATAAACTGTAGGAGCAACGGTTTGGTATTCAAACTTAACAGTGACTATCAAATTTGATAAAATGCTTTCTCATTCCTGTTCGGTATTCATTAATCCAAAAAGCTAATACTCCCAGCAAAAAGCAGATTCACCAAACATCCAAAGAACATATTAAACCTAGGTATGTGTAACAAGCTTTACTGTAATCGCTGTGTTGCCAGAAGAAATTTTCTAATGTGAGAAACTAATACTGAACTTTTTTAAGATTGTCAGCTTTCCAAAACCATCATTTCATGTATTTAATTGTGCAAGACTGGAAAAGTATTTTGGCTGAGTTATTATTAAAAGACCATCTGAAGCTGCAGAAGTCTTACAAAGATGGATTATTAGAGTACCATGAATATATTTAATGTATAAGTTATTTTTACAAAACTAGCAATTTTTTCAATGACTTGCTGTTAGTTTCTTTCATTTTATATGACATTCATAGTGGGCACAACTTTTTTTTAAGATTTCTACTAATTACAATTTTGTACAACTATGCCTTATTATACATTTATTTCTATAGAGACAAAAATTGTCCAGCATCTTTGTAGATAAGCTTTGCTCTATAATGGTAACCACTGTATGTTGACTATCTTGTTCCCTTGAAATTTTTTTTTTTGCTTCCTGTTCCTGAATAATGTCACTCTCTGAGAAAAGAAAAGGGTTTCTGCCTTATCTTTTGTGTGACAGGGTTTAGGAGAGTTTATAGCATTACTTCAGTTCCTTGAACAATCCCCATAGGAGCTCAGACACTTACTTCAGAGGCTGTGTGAAAGAATCTCACATATAATAGTAGGAAGTAGTCAAGACAAAGTTGGAGGGCTGAACTTCAGCTTGGATCTTGGCTCGTGTTTCACCACTACTGAATAAAAATCTGTTTACTGTGACATCCAGTTTTCATCTTATGTATAGTCCCCAGCTTTCTGACATTTGTATGATTTAGCAGTGGAAAAAACAGCTCTGCAGAAGTCACCTGGTTGCATGATTATTGCACCAAGATGAACAGAACTGTATTGTGCTGTTTTAAAAAGTTTGTATCTTTGAAAACAAGGTGGTTTGTGTTTGGGTTGTTTGTTTTTTTCTGTGATTATTTTTCTAGGAAGTTTCTCTTGGCAAAGCTTTCTCTGGGAACTTGCTATGAACCTTATTAAGAATAGGTATCTGTCTGCTGGTGCTGGTAATTTGCTTTTAAGATGTACTGTTGCATGAATCCAGTCTTTTTTTTTTTTTTTTAATGTCTCATGATGTCCCAAAGAATTTTCAGCATTTTATTAGCTTTCAGGAGTTTGTGCTTCTAATTAAGTTCAGCAAATAAGATCTTTTTTCTTCATGCACATACGAACCTGAAAATAAGATTACAGGGCCCAAACACAGCATAGTATGTTTCACAGAATTATTTTTGAAGATGGAGAATTACATGGAACTTAAACTGATATGCATTATTTTTAACACTCTTTCCACTCAAACTTCAGCGTTAACTGTTGTTTGTTTTTTTTTTCCTTAAAAAAAAAATCTCTGTTTTCCTTTTTTCTCCCTGTGATTCTTTGTAGTGCTTTCTGGGAAGATCCTTCTCCTATTGTAATTCGTAATACATGATCATTTCTTCTTCCTTATTTTGTACTTACTGCTGAAAAAATTAATTTGCCAGCACAATTGTATCCATAAAGAAGTCTTGCTGTGTAAATTGTGGTCCATGTGAAGTAAATTGTGGTCCATGTGAAGTAAACAGAAGCAAAATTTCCTTCAGAGGTTTGTGTTGTGTTTTTGTATGCCTCTGTTGTTTGGTTTTGTTTTCTTTTTTCTTAAAGCTTTCTAGACTCTGGTTTTGAAGTAATTTTTAATTTAGATTTTCCTCCCTTTTTGTTTGGGAGCCAGAGCTACCTTACAAAGTTCCTGTTTAATGAATTTAGCTCTATGCATACTCACAAACACTTTTAAGTTTCATGAAATACAGAAGTCAACTAACAGCTGTTTCTTAACCAAGCTGTTTGTAAACAGAGTCTGTGTGAAACAATCTACAGTGATGCTGTAGTTAATTCATCACAGAAGAGGAAAACAGCCCTCAGTTCAAGTTTGTCAGGAAGCATAGAGGAAGTAGCAGAGATGGGGACAGAGTGAATCATAGAATCATAGAACAGTTACAGCTGGAAGAGACCTTGAAGATCATCAAGTCCAGCCTTTGTCCTAGCCCTATCAACTTGCTAAATGATGCCCCCCAACACAACATCTACCTATATCTTAAACACCTCCAGGGACGGTGACTCAACCACCTCCCTGGGCAGCCTGTTCCAATGGCTGACAACCCTTTCAGTAAAGAAATTCCTCCTAATATCTAGCCTGAACCTCCCCTGGCACAATTTCCATCCATTTGCCCTTGTCCTATCACTCTCCACTAGGGAGAACAGACCAATCTCTGCCTCTCTACAACCTCTCTTCAGGTAGTTATAGAGAGTGATGAGGTATCCCCTCAATCTCCTCTTTTCCAGGCTACACAGGCCCAGATCCCTTAGTCTTTCCTCATAAGGCTTATGTTCTAAGCCCTTTACCAGCTTGGTAGCC
>VWZO01002065.1:175548-266507 GCA_013396975.1 Bucco capensis
CTGCATAATGGAACTCAGGATGATCTGCTCTATCAGCCTCCCTGGGACTGAAGTTAGACTTACAGGCCTGTAATTTCCCGGATCCTCCTGCCTTCCCTTCTTATAGATGGGAGTTACATTTGCTTTCTTCCAATCAGCTGGGACCTCTCCAGTCAGCCAGGACTGCTGATGAATGATGGAGAGTGGTCTGGTGAGCACCCCTGCCAGCTCTCTCAGGACACTAGGATGAATCCCATCTGGCCCCATAGATTTCTGGACGTCGATGTGGAGGAGTAGGTCCGTGACCATCTCCTTGTGAATTGTGGGGGGGACATTTTGCTCCTGGTCCCATTCTCTTGGCTTGGGAGGCTGGCTTCCCTCAGTACAAGTGTTACTTTTACTAAAGACTGCAGCAAAGAAGGCATTAAACACCTCAGCCTTATCCTTATCTTTTGTTATTATATTTCCTTCTGGATCTAGCAGGAGATCCAAACCATTAAACCCTAAATCTTTACATCAACTTTCAACTGTTTTGGTTTTGTTTTTTTTTATTTTTGTAGATTGGATTGAATGTTTTGTTGCTTCCAATTAACCATGCAAGTGCTGTATAGAAAGCATTGCTCTCCTCCCATTTACAGAAAAACTAGTGAGTCAAATGCAAAACACAATGCTGATGTCTCGTTTAGTAATTTATTGGTTTAAATGGATGTGCTTGCTCTGGTATTGGGTTTGGCTCCAAAACTCTCATCAGTGTAACAGTGAGATATGTATTCCACTGCTGCGCTTGGGTTCAGCCTGTGTTGCCCAGGCTTTCCAAGTTTGAACTTTAACTGGATGTATGAATGTAAGAGAGATGCTTATAATAGGAAATTAATAAAAGACATGAAATATCAAGAAAAACCACAGAGTGGTAAATGACCCCATTTTGTTTATTTGCCTTTGATGTTCTGAGCTGTGTTTGGCTATAAAGCACACGCCCAGAGAAGTGAGTTCAGCTAGCGCATCGTAGTTTTCATGTGCAGCATCCCACTTTGGCTCATGATCTGTCCTTAACATGGAGGAGTGGTCCTTTCTGTCCTCAGCTACCAGCTGGAGCGTTAGGTTTATGATGGCTAGAGGTAAAACTTGAAGCAAGTGACACTTTGTTTGCTTCTGAACTGGCTGTTATTGGTATCTCCCAGGCTTCTCTGTGTTTCTGCACCACTAATCCCTGCTAGCACTTGGCCAGGGCTTCTGCAGACCAACCTCACTGCTGGCCTTAAAGTCCCTTTTTCTTCTGGATGCTTCTTTGACCGCAGTGCTTATGGTGCACTCAATAAACTAAGCTGTTTGTTGCCTGGGACCACTACTCATCGTGCTAAAGATATTGTCCCTTTCTGCCGGTGTCTAGCAATTTGTCCCTTGTTATAAGCTGAAGGCTCTCATTTAGGACCCAGAGCACCCTGAACAGTTTCTTTGTTGGGTCAGAATGGCACCAGTCAAGATGGGTAACTTTTTGTAAGACGCATAGGAAGAACAGCTGTAAACCACAGCTGCTATGGGCAGATGCAAACTTTGTCATGTTCCCAAATGACTGGTTAGGATTCAGAGGTGCAGTAGTTTCAACACTCAGTTTAAGCTGTACCCTGAGCATGCTGAGCTCTGCTGCTGAGAATGTCGTGACTTGGTTTGTCCAAATGCTAATAATATGTGTGAGCTCTTTGTGGCAAGTATCATCCGCTAGTCTGTTTTTGTGTAACACTCACCCCATGAGTCCTGCTCCATGGCCAGGACTCCTGGACAGTATGTTAATACAAATAATAAATAACACAAAAATATCACAGGCATTCCTGTGTCATTCACAGGGTATTTTTAGACTGTTCTCCTAATTTAAGTCTTCAACCATGGTCAAATCAATAGCTTGATAATTAACTTTGTTCACATTGAATAATTTCAAATGTTGATATGCAAATTCAGAGGTAAGGGGAACCTTTTCTGTGTTAAAACCAAGAGAGGATGGTCATTGCAGAGGATCTCCTTTTGCATTTTTTTGTTGTTGTTTTACACAGACACTGTTTTATTGCCCAGCTTGGAGAAGGGAAAGCCAACTACAACTCTTTAGAAAAAAGTCCTTGATTAAAAGCAAAGAGTCTTACCTGTTCTAGGGATGTCAAGTGACTTCACAGATGTTATTTATAAAACTACAAATTGTGTAAATAAAGGCTTAGTGTAATGATTATTTACTTTTTTTTTTTTTTTTACATAGGAGGTTTAATAGGGTGAAGGATTCCAGACATGACATTTGAAAATAACAAAAAGGAAAACGTTGCTGCTGAAGTCCTAATGCTAGGCAGCTGAAATGTGAACTTGCCCTTATCAGGGCATTAACCTTTACTATAAATGACAAGAGTCTTTCCTTGTGTTGGGGGGGGGTAGCTGGCTTCCAGGAGGAGCTCCTTTTGTACCCGTGGAAAATGCAGGTTGCCCACTGGATTAATTTTTAGATTTACTTTCAGATGCTAGTGTCTTTCTGCAAGTTCAACCATGTCTTGCATTACATTGGTTTACTGACGCTTGAGTGTTTAAGGAAAGGCAAGCTTTTGATGAATGATCCATGGATCTGTAAATAGCAGAAAAAAGAGTAGTCTAACAAACAAAATACCATTGGCTATGTAGCTTAGGGCTGCACTAAATGAAGAATCCAATTCCTGTTGTCTTAGAAACGAAAGGCCTCCTGAGCAGAATGATTGAAACTTTTCAGGACAGATCACACTGTTGAAGCTTAACAGAATGGAAGCTTACAGCTTCTCCCAGTAGTTGAGCAAATACAATGTGTTCTGGAGGCATTGTACCATCTTCAGAAGTTTTCAGTGGAGGAGTTGGATGCCGTGAGTCTGCAAATGCCTTACCTGTGCCCTGTGAGGAATATGGCACCATTGGAGTTGTATCCAGGCATCTGCAATCTTTGGGTAACTTCTGTCACAAAATTGATTTAGTTTGCCAATGAGGATATGAAAAGAAGCACTGAGGTGGTGTGCTTGCATGTGTTTAGGCCAGCATACATAAATTAAACAGAGCTACTACTATCCATGCCTTGAGCTGAAAGAATTATCAGGTTTTGTCCTTAATAAGAAAAACTAGACTTGAGGCTCTGGTTGCTTTCGGATGCTCTGAATTTGACTTTGATAGACCTTCTACCTTGTCAATACTAGCACTGATATGGTTATTAGCTGAAGTGGGCAACTGATCTGGATGAAAAATACTCTCCTCCTTCATCTTGCAGCACATAACTTCATGAGCAGGAGTGTTGGCAGAAGAGAAGGAATAGGCTTACCAAGTTGGGGAAGCATTTTTCATTACATCAGTTTAAAGTAGTTCCAAAACTACAGCTAGGGAGTTTAGACTTAGAGGCAAGTTATTGGCCAAAATTAAAGGACATACAAACCTGGGAAAGTCTCATCCCCAAACCTCTGTTTTAAAGGTTATCTGTGTTTAAAACTATACTTAGTAGTACTCGCACTCCCTAATTCTGGAAAGCCTCTCAGAGGTTGGAGTCTGTAGGTCTGCACTATAAATACTATCTCTGATCCTCAACTTTCTTTTTCAGTGACATGTATCCTCTACTGCAGGGAACAACTAGATGCTAGTATTTATTTGAGAGTGAGAGCTAAATTGAGTATAAATGGAGTTGGCCAGGGTAAGAATATTTTCTGTATTTGCTGCAGTTGCTGCTACCTTCTGTTCTCAGCATCAAAGAGGGAGGGAGGTGCTGCTTCCCATGAAGTCCACATGATATGATCAGGAAAATGTTGATAACTGGATATTAGTAGCTCTGGAGATGTGAAATGGGAGAGTACTCTCAATACCTCTCAACCTGACTAGTTCCCAGAAGGCACATGGGAGCAAAAGTTTCCACAGTGTGGATCCAACAGATCTGCTACTTCAAAACAGACCGGGAAGGCTTCTCCTCTTGTGAAAATGGAGCAAGCATGAATTAGCAACTGTCTGTTGTGACCCTGGCACTTAGGCTGAAGATGGTGACTGAAGAATGCTGTCACTAATCCCCTTCCTGGCTGCAAATCAACTTGGTGAAGTCTGTTGCAGTTTATGTCTGCTAGCAACTGTTCATACTGTTTCTATGCTGAAAACCTTTCCGGGCACTGTAAGTGGATTTCTGTCAGATGATGTGCATGTCGCTAGCAGGAGCCTACGTGCTGAATGCAGATGATGGAACATGTCTTACTCTAAAGATCACATTGCAGTTATTTACCTGGCTTAAACCAAACAAGCAAAAAGGCAAACTAGTGGAAAACTATTGCCTTAAAGACCCATGCACAGTGATTTCTTTAGTTTAAGAGCCCAGTAAAATTCTGCAGTCTAGTGCTGTGGTCAAGAGTTCATAGAGGCTGAAATATCTGACTCTCAAGTCTCCTTGCCTTCTGCATTCCTCAGCGGTCCTGGATGAAAGCCACTTGCTTCCTGCTTGGCACAATGCTTTCCAATTGTAATGTGCTTCCTCTTAAACGTCCAAAGGTTTAATGATGCTATTGTAAACCTGTTAAAATTAATGCTGTGGAGGAAGGAGCTCAGTTAATTGCTTGTGCAAAAATATGGTGGTAGGCTGAACTATCTGACTAGGGGACATCAAAGCTATTAACTATTAACCTTTTGAAAGCTGAATAGCTTTGTGATTCTACCTGGAAATCTGTCCCACAGCTTAGTAAGAGATTACACATTCATTTCTGGACAAGCAATATAACTTACGAGTCTAGAAAACTCATATTGCAGTACAGAGGCAATCCTTAACTATTTGAAGTGGTGTGCTTCTGTTACTGTCCTTTCTATTGCCACTTCTTTGTTTGCTTCTGCCTCCTCATCTTCATGAGGGAAGCACTGTTACTTAGATGGTTAATGTCTGTTTCTATTTGGGGCAACAGTGTGCAGTGATTTATTACTGTGAAACGTGAAAGGGAGTTCTCTTTTCAGACTTTTCAATAGAGAATATTGAACTTGTTAAACATGTGCATCCATCCAAGTGTGTAGTGAGTTCAGCTCAGCTTTATTCAGTCCATTCTGTACAATCCTTCATCACTTGAGCTTTTCTCTTTAAATTGTACTAGTTCTCATGCGCAATTTAGAATCAAGCTTGCCTTTCCTCCTAAGGCCGATGGTAAACATTATGCTTTTCCCTCTTTCCCCTTCCTTTTCAGGAGTAATTCTGATATAATTTGCTCTACTTCAACTGCAAGAACTAGAGAGATGTTACTTGACTTGATGTGTTGCAAAGTCATATTGGTGTGTTGGGAGGCACGTTAGACTGAGTGCCAGATGTGAGTCTCATCCTTGCACCTGTTGTGAGACAACAAACTTCAGTCCTTAAACTGATGGCCTGGGCTGCTGGTGCTTTTGCTGCTTGCCTTTTATAACTCTTGGGTTGGTTGGGTGCCTATGTGGCTTGGCTGCACAGCCAACAAATCCCTCGGGTGTTACCAAGTGTTCCTGGATATTTCTAATACCTTCATTTGACGAAAGCTGCTTTGTCACTGTTGTCCTTTGAATACTGTTTCTAGGTTGGTTGGAAGGAGGCTTGCTGTTTTTTTCCAAAACCAGTCCTAATTTTACAACTCCTCCCTAGCAACACCTTAGAGCTAATGCCTGCCATTGGCTGAATGTGTTGAGTGCCACTAGGCCTTTGCAGCCTCATTTTTGCATTCAAGCCTTGGTAATGCAGCTGTAAGAGGTTCCTGTGAAGCTGCTTGGTGAGTTCCTTCAGGGAGAAGTTTCAGGCTTGATTGTCCAGTGACAGGCACGAGGAAATGGAGCCCAGTAGCCACAACTGTAAAAACTCGAGTGCCAGTGGGACACATACTGACCATGCAGGCAGCAGCTAGTTGCAGTCTGACTACAGGAGGGTCCAAGGTCGTTCTGGCAATTAGGGAGGGCTGAACTGTGAAGCAGCTCTGTTTCCTTGGCCAGCAGTGCATGAATCAGGAATGCTGGTCAGTGGTTTTTAGTTTTAACCTTCCTGTCCTTCCTGTCTCCTCCTGCCCCACAGCGATGGATAGGACCATGCTATAAACATTGTCTGCCTCTAGAGCCTGGTCTTCAGAACAAGAACAGACCTGCTAGATAAGAAGTGGTACGTTTATGTATTAATTTCTGGGGTTACAGAGATTAGCCCTAAAATATTAGCCCCACTATACAGTATGTCAGCTGGTACTTAAAAGAGGGAGGATGGTGATTAGGTTCAGTTATTTGAGGTTTCACATAATCTAGGGCAATTCTCAGTGTAATTAATACATGTCAGGAATTTGACCCTTGTGGGGATAACAAGAAGTTCTGGATAACTGAGGTGATACTGTAAACAAGTAGTGAAAATTGTGCCAGAAAACTGTCTGCAAAGGTCAGTAGCACAAGCTAATAAAATCTCTCAACTTCTGATTTAGAAAAATAACTTATACAGCTTTTGCTTGACATAGGCAGAAGCTGAAAAAAACCTTTTCTTTTTGTACAATTCTCGGATGTTTTCTTTCATTGAGTTTCTCCTGTTACCTCTAAAGAGGTCAGACAGTGGTTGCTTCTTAAACCATAATAAAAGTTTGAAAAGTTCTGAGAGTGCCATGAGTGCCACAGACATGCTGTTTTGCTGTGCTGTTTATTTTCAAATAAAAAAAAACCACCCCAAAACCCAAAGCCAAATGAAAAAACCTACTACTACAGGCTTGGTGCTATGCATTGGAAACAATGTTCTGACATTTCATAGAACAACTTATGAACAAATTCAGGAATTGCATCAATCATTGGCAACACTTGATGCTAACTGGTAAATCAAATGAAATGGTCACCAGAGAGTGCTAGCAGAGCTTTTCTAAGAGCCTGTAAAGAGGAGTAATAAATAAATAAATGCTGCGCACCAGAAGAAACACATAAAATTTATTATTGAAGTCAGTGTTTATTAACAGACTTATGCAAAAAAGAAACATGACATCAAGTTTGTCATAGGAGACTGGATATTGTTTTGTTCTGGGTGTTTTGACAAACAGAGGTAAGATAGTTTGATCTGCCATCTTAATGTGCGTGCCTGTATTTTATTTTTGCAGTGCTGAATAGTGAGTGGGTGGAATCTGATATGGCAGTGGACTAGAAATTTTAGACAAGGAAGAAGCAAGATAATTATATCCTCTCAGAGAGGTGTTACAGTCAAAGAAAAATTTGAGTAAGCAAGGTATTAGTAGAATTATATTAGAATAGGTGATACTTTATCTTCAGCAATATTACACCAGTTACTATTTTTCTTTCATTCTGTCTAAAACAACCAAAAGAACAAAACTCAATCCAATATTATGATTAGTTTAAGGGAGTTTAGGATCTGTAACTTCAGATATGCCTGGCCTCAATTTCTGAGCATCTCAGATCTTTGAATGATACGATCAGCAGTGATCAAAACCTGTTTTCCTGCAAAGTATGTATTTACTTACTGGTGTGAGGCTTCTAATGCCTTTTATGCTGGGTAAGATATGATATCTGAAGTTTCTGCCTTCAGAATTTTGTAATGAAGAAATAACACATAAATGCAGTTAGAGAGGAAACAGAGAAACAAAGTATTTGTCAGCACAGTGTTATCAGCACACCTGGAATCTAAGTGCCATTGGCTCTTCATAGGCGTAACTGTAACACAGAATTTTGGGGAGGCTAATGGAGTAGTTGTAGTGAAATTTAGAGGAGGCTACTCATAAGCATGAGGACTGTGCGTGAGAAAATACAAATCCAAAATCTGCCTAGAGTCAGCACCCACAGTATTAGACTAAGTTGGCTAGTTCCCAGGGTTGTTTGAGACCTTAAATGCTCTTTAGGCCTTACCCCCTGGTTGATCAGAGATTAATCACTTGCTTTTTTAAATACTATTACCCAATCTCTTGAGCCACCCAATCCTGATTAAAATTTACTTTCTAAAATATGATCTTTGAGATCTGAAACTCTTTGGATTCCAGATTTTAATATATTTTTGGAAAAACTGAGAGTTCTTGGTGTTCTCATACTTGCATCAAAAATGCTTGCAGATAGTTTATCTTTCAAAAAGTAGTTCACCTTTGTTACTCTGTTTTGTTTGGCTGAAGTTTGAAGAGCAATATTAGAAATGCAGCACTTAAAGCTGTATACAAACTATTATGTAAGGAAATTGCTGATTGTGGTCAGTATTCTCCCTCACAGCTTCCAGTATGATTTATTCTTGTTGTATAAGGGTACAAATATTCTTGTCCCTTATAACTTTACAATACAAATTGGAGGAATACAAATGCCAGACTGAGGTGAGGAAGTTGATGGGAAGTAAATAAGAGGAAAAACAGTCAGCTGCTCTATTCATAATAATGGAAGGTGGAGTATAGGATATGCCAGAGAATGGAAAATCCTGGATAACCAGTTTGTTGTGGGTGTGGGGAACTCACTGAACAGCCCTCTTGGGTTTGGCAGCAGTATCTATGACCCTGGTTCGGCACAGCCACCTGACAACTCCTGCAGGAATGCTGCTCAACATCACTGCCTTTCCTGTTCAAGGCCATGTGGCCCAAAGGCATGAGATCAGCTTAGCAGTGCATCGTAGTATATGAAGGAATTTCTAGGGAACCAAAAAGTCCCAGAAAGTGGGTGCTGCTCATGTGCTAGCTGACTCTTCAGGCTTTCTGCAGTCATACATGGAACATGAGGCACGCTGAAGCTCCTTTGTGGCTCTGGGCTGACTGGCATGTACATGCATAGGTATAAGGAGTGTGTGTGCCCAGGGTCTGGTACCTTCTGTGCAGTTTAGGCAGCGTTCCCACATCACCTAAGGTGGTTGCGTAGCTCTGTAGCCCTTATATTTGGATAGGACTATATCTGTTGACCTTGTAAACCCCAGGTAGCTCTTAGAAGAGTCTCCAGATTTATGGGCTGATTAGCTTCAGCATAGTGCTGAGCCTCAGCTGAGTTCATGCATTCAAGCAAGGCAGTACTGTGATGAATATTCCCCAGTCACTGGGAAGGGCAGTGTGGAGGTGCTTGCCAAAGTCCTACTCGCCTTGAGCTGATTTTTGGGTAGCCATGTGTAATATTTGCATTCTCCAAAAATCTGTGCTTGTGGGAGTGGTTTGGAGACACGTGAACTGGCTGGGGACTGGGGCTCTGCAGTGCTTTAAATCAGCTAAATTGCTAGCAGCTTCATATTGGCTCTGGAGCTAGTGCAGCTGCTTTCATGGCCCATGAAGCCTGGCCTAATAATCTTGCTGGAGTCTACTGGTTCTGCTGTCTGAATGGACCTCTCAGATCAACCAACTGTATTTTTAAGTCCCTTTGATGAGGAAAGGAAAAAAAATCATATTTGCATTAAATTTACCTTTTTTCTTTATACACGCTCATCAGCTAAGTTTTACCTTGATATATAATATGTGGCTTTAACTTGCAAAGGTTTTCAGAAGTAGCAGGTGAGAAGCTGGAAGCTTGTTTTAAGGTGGAACATCTGTGCTAGCCCTACTTGTGACCATTCTGAACAGGAGCTACTGATTATACCTAGATAAACTGAATTATAAGCACAGTTAAGCTGTTTTCCTCTACAAATGAAACGTGATCTCAAGTCTGTTTAGGACTTCTGCATAAACTGTACTTGGGTATAAACTGAAATGTTAGGAATAAGTTATCAGTGATAGATGATTTGTTTCCCCTTTCTTTTCCCTCTGCCAACAAATGTGACAAGCTATTTCTACTATCTCCACTCCTTAGTTCTCCTTCCTAAGGCTTGGTGTTATGCATGTATTTATCTTCCTACCGTTACTGCTTTGTGCATTTGTAGGGGAGAGAGGATGTAGCAGAACTATGCCTCAAATACACCTTTAGTGGGTTGTCAGTAAGTAGAAGAACAGGGTTATCTGTCTTACAGGAAGAGAGATCCTTTATATTCTCCTGCCCAGAGGAATCAGAATCAAAATGATGTGAAAGAGCTGGGAACTTGAGGGACCTGGACAAGCTTGAGAAGTGGGCCTGTGTGAACCTCATGAGGTTCAACAAGGCCAAATGCAAGGTCCTGCACCTGGGTTGGGGCAATCCTCAATATCAGTACAGGTTGGGAGATGGTATGATTGAGAGTAGCTCTTTGGAGAGGGACCTGGGGGTACTGGTGTATGAAAAGCTTGACGTGAAGTGACAATGGGTGCTCACAGCCCAGAAGGCTAACTGAATCCTGGGCTGCATCAAAAGAAGCATGGCCAGTAGATTGAGGGAGGTGATTCTGCCCTCTAGTCCATTCTGGTGAGACCTCACCTGGAGTACAGCATCCGGCTCTGGAGTCCTCAGCGTAAAAAAGATATGAATCTGTTGGAACAGGTCCAGAGGAGAGTCACAAAAATGATCAGAGGATTGGAACACCTCTGCTGTGACGAATAGTTGAAAGAGTTGGGGTTGTTCAGCCTGGAGAGGAGAAGGCTCGAGGGAGACCTTATTGTTGCCTATGAGTACTTAAAGGGAAGATGGAATCAGTCTTTTTAACAAGGTCCACTGTGATAGGACAAGGGGTAATGGCTTTAAACTAAAGCAGGGGAGATTTAGACTGGACATAATAAAGAGATTTTTCAGAATGATGCCCCATCCCTGGAAACATTCCAGGTCAGGTTGGACAGGGCTCTGAGCAACCTGATCTAGTTATAGGTGTTCCTGCTTGCAGCCGGGGATTTGGACTAGATGACTTCTAAAGGTCCCTTCCAACTCTAACCTTTCTATGATTCTATGAAAGCCTTGCAATGAGAATACCCTGTATTAAAGAGGTCCTTTCCTTCTTAACTGTTGATTTTATGCTTATAAACTTGAGGAAACTTTACTTATACAGTATATTATTGTAATACTTCTTTTTTTCCTCCTGAAATCTCAAGTCTTCACAACTGTAAACAGTGAAGGCATCCAGACATAATGCATGAGTCGTGCTTTCCAAATAGTCCTTCAGAGGCATATTTGCACAATTTCTATACACTTAATCAGCAGTAGTAATTTAAGTTGGCTCTTCTTCATAGTCCATCTAAGTTTGCAGCTACCATAGTTCATGAATAATTATTCCAGTTCTTGTATTATATCTGGGGTATGCTTTACTGATGGGTCAAAAGGGATGGAAAAAATAACTGTTAAACTGTTAGGTAGTTCATTTTGCCTTGAATATTTACCATAAAAATGTTTCCATACTGGAGATTCAAAATGACTGATAGTTATGGCCACGCTACCTAGACACCAAATGTATATTTTGAAATCTGAAAAAGAAACAACAGGTTAATGGATTTAGTGTTGTGGTGTTTAGTAATTTAGGCAGTTACAATATATATGGTTGAAGTTAAGAATAGGCACTGATTTATGTAGCATCTTTTTGCACAGATAATTTTGTTGTGTGTAAAATGTATGTGCAGCAAATTGAAAATTAGTGATTTTCTTCCCCATCCTTTTCCTTGCTGAAATCATTCTAGACATCTAAATGTGAAAGCTTTCTATTTATTTTTTTTACTGGAACTCAAAAAACAATAATGTAGGTTTTCTGGAATAAAACTGGAATGTGCTGGAACTTCATTCAGTACAAAAAGCCAATTAAAGAAAAATATGTTTTTTGGTCTTGAACAGCTTTTTCTAGAGGTGTTTGCAAGGAAACCCCAATCAGTACATTAAAGAAGTTCAGTATGTTTTATGTAATGTTGGCAAATGCAAAACACAAAGTGGGGAGGGGGGGCATATGTATGTCAGGTATCGTGTAACAGCAATAAAGAGATTTCTGATGTTTATCAAGCCTTGAACACCACAGATCATTAAAACATATTCCTTGGCAATAAAGAGTAGATGTTTGATTTGAAAGGAGAAGTGGAATTCGTTGCTTTTTTTGCAGAGGTCACGAACTGAGCAGGAATGAGTCTTCCTTGGCGGTTTCACTATTTTGCTGTTTGCCTTGGGGAGCAGAGATTTGGTCTGATTTTAACAGCTACTCCCAGGCCCCCAGCCCCCACAGGCAGCTTTCTTGCATCTTTTGAGGCCCACCTACAGCAGTTGTACTTGGCCATTGGGACGCAGAGGCCCTCCAACAGCCCCGGCTGTGTTGTACCCTGATCCTTGCATAGCGGGTTGCCGTCTTTGCCGAGACACGTCTGAGTATTGGACAACTGTTACTGTTTGTTGGCCTAAAATGGAAGATAGCATTGCTTAATATACCAGCCAAAAGAGAACACATGACATAAAAGAAAGATACAAGAAAGTACAGTCATGTTAATAGTAGCTGTTGCTGTTAGAAGTGTAATGAGTCTGCCAGGCAGTGCTCATATGTTCACTTTCAGAGGTATCATGTCAAATTGATTCTAACTTTAGGTACTAGTTTCTTTTGTACTTTTACAGTGTGAAACCTTAAAAACACATTATACAAAATTTCAGCTGTTTTCTGTCCTTGAGTGGTCAAAGTTTTATGCTCGGCTGGTTCAGTATGGCTGGATGCAACAAAACTTCTCAAGAGATTCATCATGCACATATTTTCATAAAAATTTTGTATTTTCTGGGATTGTACACCTTGAATGAAGTCAAGTGCCTGAGTAGGGAAACAGCTGATCAGTAATCAGGACAAAGTAAGAATTGAGGCTGTAACTCCAATACAGCTTTGTGTCTATCATTAATTAGGTTCTTGTGTATCAGAAAAACATCGGGTGTGAATATCACTATTGTTTATTTCCAGTTACTTTTTTTTGTCCTTGCCATCTGCTTTGGATGTAGTGAGAGAGAAAAACTAGAAACAGTCTGTAGTGATCACTACAGTATTTTTTCAGATTGTCTCTGTATGTTCATGCAGGTACACTGATTATGCTTTAAGTTACCTATATTTGTTCATAATCAATTATGCTGGTCAGGTAATTAATGACCCTCAGACGTGTCTTTCCAGGTGGAGAGGCTCATGAGGCTCAGATTTTCCTAATTTTTATTCTCCATTAGCCCCACTCCATCCTAAAGGTCATGGGAAGTTGCATCTGATAGTTCCCAACAGCTAGTTCCCTGAATAGTCAACACTGCTCTTCCTGGAAAGGTTATTTTCACAACAGTCAAGTCAAAATATAGAAAGCAGGCATTGGGTGACAGTGCCCTATGATATCAGATGGGATCAAAGGGATCTCATGAAGTCTGGAATCTGTAGGCAAAGGAAGGAAGGTAGGGTATGTGAAAAATGTTGTATCCTTTAGTAGACTTGCTAATTTAAGGAAAACATAGGGAAAAAAATAGCACATAGATTTGCTCCACATAGGTAATTTTTGTTATGACTGTAGTACAGTATTTTAGCAGGAGCATCTATATAAATAGCTTTTCAGAAGCACCTGTTGTTCCATGGCTTAACACACAATTGCCTCTACAGCAGTCAGGAAAGGCAAACATTTGTTCAGCAGTGCTTGGCTGTAGTTGGTGACTGTATGTAATGTGTAAAAGTCTTGTTTGTGTTGGAATTTAAGCTATTTGCAGTGTTCCTTTGGATTACTCCAGGGCTGAGCTTTTGGGGTTTATCATTCAGAAGGTAATTCAGCTGTATTGATCTGTGAATTTGTGTTGGGTGGTTTTGGGGGTTGTGTTTTTTATTTGGTTTGTTTTATGTGGAATAATAAGCTTTAACAGTGCATCTAGTGAAAACCACTCTTCCATATTGAATGCTCAAGTTAGTTTCTTTGGTGATCCTATTGCTTGGACCCACATCACTTACAGCCTGTTTTTATTTTCACAAAATGGTGTAGTAGTTCTTATGACTTGTAACTCTGGATTTAAAGTTTATGTTATTTTTTTTTATTGTTTACTTGAAGCAGCTTGTTTGAGATGGCTGCCTTTGAGATCTCCTAAATTCATAGTCTGTATACTTTCCTTAACACTTTATTGCATCCTGATAATTACACACAAATAAACCAAACTTAGAAAACAGCACATTATCTTTAGTTGTGAATTTTGTGCCCATTTTTATGTCGTGTTGTAGAACTCAGTTGTGGAGGACTAGCCATAGGGATGTGCTGAGAATGGAGAGCACCCAGTTTCTCCAAGAGGATGTCCTGAGGGAAATGGTGTGGCACTAACCATGGTTTTAGGGTTCCTTGGAATCTCTGTTTATGTTTGTTCCATCCTTCAGATAGACAGCACAGCTATAGCCAGAAGGGTGGCTAAGGAGGATAGATGCCACAGACACTGAACTCTGATTGCACCGAGAACATGAGAATATTCTCATTTCTTTAATAGCTATTTCCTCAACCCACTCTACACTAAGTTTTGTGTTACCCACTTCATTACCCAACCAACAAGGCAGAGTAAGATAAATAACGGTCCTTTCCGTCGCAGCAGAAGGAATCAGGCTGTGCTTTTTCAGTGATGTCTCTCCTGCCCTTGTGTTTTTACCCACCTGGCTCTGGATTTGCAGAATGAATTCCCAGCAGCTTCTAGGAGTGCCTGGCTCCACTTCACGGTACATGAGCTTGCTTTTAACCCTACTGTTGGCAAAATTTATTCATCAAAACTGCGAAAAGTGGGTAACAAAAGTAGTCATGAAACTGAGGCCCAAACCCTCAAACACCAAGTGTTATCATCTGTTAGTAAACCACTGTGGAGAGGAGATGGACGGAAGGGAAATGTTATCCTCTTCCTTGACTGTTACCATAGAATATGGCATCAGATAGGTACTTGCTTTCCAAGGTCAGGTGAAACCTGACATCTGGCTGTGATTTCATCAGCATCAGAGCCAGTGAATAGAATAGCCTGTAAATGCTTTGGGCTTTTTTCACTGCCTGCCTATGTTCTGTCTTTGTTGCTGTAAACAAAGCCATCTTACTCAGGGTGCATCTTGGGTTTGGCAGGTCTGAGGGAATGCACATCATCTGATTGCTCTCTCCCCCAAGCACAAAGATGTTGACTGAGCCCCCATTTGTTTAAATATTTTAGTTGTGCCTTCAGGGATAATGACCTGATGCAGCAAGGAGAAATACCAGGACCTAATCAACTTGTGCTTATACTGGGTGGACCCCTCCCAACCCCCCACCCCACCCCTGCCCCGTGGTTTGCTTTTGCCTGTTGAGTTGGAGGCTGTGCTCTTTCATATGGTCCTCTCCCATTGTTTTCTTCTCTCTTTCCATATTATTCTTCTCCTTTCTTTTCATTAGTGTTTCTTCCCTCCTTTTACACCATACCATGCTGCAGGAATTGTAAACTCATTTTAAAAATTTTCAGAAATAAGATACATAATCCATTCTGTACCCAGTACGAAATTTTCACTGCCTGCCCAGGACCTGCAGTGCATTTTACATTCTGAACTCCTTGCATTTGCCTTTCATTATACACAATACAACCATTCAGGAACTGTTTGGGGATTTTAGCTCTAACCATCATACAAATGGTAGTAATATGCTGCATTGCATAAGCTTATAAATGTGGTTGAAATTTGTTACAGAGCAAAGATCTTAAAAAGCAAATGATCTGATGGTAGAGGGCAGATCTAGGAAAACGTCAAAGACAATTTCTTGAGTATTGCTGCTGTACTTCCAATTTTCTCCAAAAATTGCAAGCTTTTAATTTTCAACAATATGCTTTTTGATATATGGAGGATGAGTGTACTTAAAATTTGATTTGCTTAACACGTTCCATTTATTTTGTGCTTGTTTTTTAAAGCCCCCCATCAATTCTTATGTCATAATTTTGTGGGGTTTTGTTGTTCCTTATTTTCAGTTTATTAATGTAGATTGAATGTTCTTGTATTTTATATGAAACAGATGATTGGAACTATTAGCAAAAGATTTTGCTGGGTGCCAAAAATGCTAACAGCAGCTCCCTGGAAAGATAAATGGAGTATATTCTTTCCTTTGTCCAGCTTTCCCTTCACGCTGTCAAAGGAGGATAAGTTTTATACTACCAAAGTAGTGGTATCAAAGTTATGCACTATCTTCTTGCTCCAGGTACTTGAAATTTTCCGACGTAGTAAGCCTGGGTTGGAAGCAGCATGGTAAGAAAATGGCTCTTCCAGCAAAATCATCTGGGTCTGGTACTGAACATCATCTGTCAGTCTTAGGTATTATCTGACGATTGCTTAGAGCCACAGTTGGGGTTTTGGTAAGTTTTGTGTAGTTGCACTATGCTTCCGACAGACTCATTTTCCTCACGGAGTTTTTAAGGTGTTTTTTGCCTTTTTGTTAAGCGTGTGGGTCTATTGTTTGAGGAGACACATCACTTCCCTGTTGACTGCCCAAAAAGAAGCAGAAAAATGTTAGCTTTCATTGCAAAGACATTCTTCACCATCTTTGCTGAGCTCTCACAGGTGCACCTTCTCAGGCTCTGTGGCTTGCTGCTGCTCGAGCCAGCTTGGCCCTTTACCCTGCTCTTACTGCAGCTCCCCTTGTGGACTGGGGCACTGTCATCTCCTAACAGTGTGCATTATTTCTGCCCTTCATAGAATCACAGAATCATTGAAGTTGGAATAGACCTCTAAGATTGGCAAGTCCAACCATCAATGTATCACCACCATGCCACTAAACTGTGTCACTAAGTGCCACATTCATATGCTTTTTTGAACTCCTGCAGGGACAGTGACTCATGCATTACCGGGGCAGCCTGTTCCAATGCCTAGCAACTCTTTCAGTGAAGAGATTTTTCCTAATATCTAATCTAAACTTCCCCTGGCACAACTTGAGACTATTTTCTCTTGTCCTATCACTGGTAACCCAGAAGAGATCGACTCCAACCTTGCTACAACCTCCTTTCAGGTAGTTGCAGAGAGAGATAAGGTCTCTCCTCTGAGCCTCCTCTTCCTCAGACTAAACAACCCGAGTTCCCTCAGTCACTCCTCAGAAGGCTTACTCTCCAGACCCTTCAATAGCCTCGTTGCCCTTCTTTGGACATGCTCCAAAGCCTCTGTAGTGAGAGGTCCAAAGCTGAACATCGTATTCAAGGTGCGGCCTCACCAGTGCCGGGTACGGGGGGACAATCGCTTCTTTGGTCCTACTGGCCATACTATTTCGAATCTAATCATCTCTGTTTGTATTTTCCAGACCTCTTTTCCCTCCCAGGGGGCTCACATGGTTCCCCACACGGTTATAGTTTTCCTCCTTTGCCCTAGTGCCACTGTGTCCCCGGGGTGCTGACAGTGGAGTCGCCGGCATGAGCCAGCCCTGGAGCTTCGCATGCTTTCGGGGGTGGAGTTCGGGTCTGTGTGCGTGTGTGTCTCTAGCCCTGCCAGTCGCAGCTGTGTGGCTCCTGGCTGGCCCTCAACAGGGTTACTGCACTTCGGGAGGGGAAGATCGGGTCCGGCAGACAGGCGGGTGGTAAGTCCTGCTCTCCCTCCCTGCTCCTGGAGTCACTCTCCTTCTGTGCTTCCCCATATAGTGTTTAATTTTCATTAAGGGAGGCGCTTGTGTGCCAGAATCCTTCTGGGGTGCATGCAGCCTTGTATCCCCTTAATGTTCGGGTGTGCTGTCATCTGGAGATGAAGCAATCTTAAGTTTCTAATTGAATGTGTCCTGACTATGATCAAGTTTCTTCCAAATTTACTGATTTGGAACCTGCCACGGAAAACAATGTTTTGTAAAGTGTAATTTTACTGTATATACAATAAAGTATACTTTATGAACAGTGAAACATATATAGTAAACTATATATATATAACCCATATATATGTATGTGTTAAAGCATATATATGGGTAAAGCATATTGGATAGATAGTGTGTTTGTGTGTATATACATGTGTGAAGTTCCCAGCCTTTTCCATAAAAGTTTCCACCATTTCTGGTGGGCTTGAACTGAATTTTTCAGTTTCCTTGCCATCAGCTTGTCAATCAGTCAAGATCCATTACCTAAATAAATTATCGCCACTGATTATTTATATAGAATGGAAAAATGAGGGAATTAGGAAGAAAAGTTGAGAGTAAGCAAAAGGCTTTTAAGAGTCTGTGTTGCAAATTGCTCAGTAAAGCAGTTTGGAGATATATATATGTATATATATTTATTTTTTTTTTAAGAAATCTTACACTTTATTCTGGAAAAGGGAAAATTTCAGCATTGCAGAAAGGAAAGAGGCCACCTGTTTGTCTTGCAGCTGTCTTGCAAACGAGTGCAGTGCTACTGGCAACTAATAATATCTCCAACTCGCAGAAGTGACATGCACTTGGCATTTTATTCAGCATTCTGCGCAGGCATACAGCCTGGCTTGCTTTTGTTTTCTCTGGGTTTATCTGTATATCTCATCCAGGCCATGCAGTGGCACATCTGACAAATGATGGTTCCGCAGTGATAAGCTGTGGGTCCGATCTGTGGCATGGATACAGTGAGAATATTTTGTATAGTATTGTGGCACATGAAAGGAATGGAAGTGGGCCAAATTCAAGCTGTTTGCCATTGCATCTGATCAGCAGATCCTATGGAGAGAATTTGCCTGCTGTGAATATTTGATTCTCGCTAGCTTGAGCTATCTTGTGTGTTGGCAGTGCTACTGTGTGAATTTGCAGTGGCTTTCCAGGGTGTCTGAACTGCACAACTGCCAATTTTTGTGAGATTTGTTTTGGTTTGGTTTGTTTTTTTTAACAGGATTCAGGATTTTGTGCTCCATTGTGTGTAAGGAAAATAATGCTATACGGTGAACATTTTTTCGTATTTATAACACACAGGATATCACACTTTTAAAAACAGCAAAAAATAATGATTACAAGTGAGCAATGTACTATTGCTTCCTCTTTCCCTCCCTCCCCCTTCTGCCTCCCACTCTCTCTGCATTACCTGCAGGCAATCGTGCTGGCAAAGTGGTTTTGTAGAGGTGAGTCTGTCAGGTTACACACCAGAAAGGATGAGAAAGTGGAAGTGTTGAAATATTGTTGTGAGAGCATCTCCTTCACTTCCTTCCCATATATCCTTCTGACTTCAGTTCTCAGGATGTCAGTGTCCTGCTCCCCTCTTCGTCCATCTCTGTTCTTCCCTGGCCCTTCTTGCTGGTCTGTGGCTGTCTTTGCCCAGGAGTTTGTAATTTTTGTGTTGGGTAATTCTTTGGGTCTGAAATCGCTACAGCAAAACATTTACATTAATGATTTTTACATTTCTAATACTTACAAGTAAATGACATTGCTTATAGTGCTGATCTGACAGTAACTGTCAGGACTCTGCTTAGGCAAGCAGAAAAGGGTTGAGGTTTAACCTATCAGTGTTATCCTGTGCTTGTGTCCTCTGTCTGCTGCCACACTGAAGAATTTGTCATCTGTAAGCAGCCTGTTTAGAGTTTATGCATAGATAAAATTTTATAGATATTTATAGTTTATGGATATCTATAAATATCTCTATATAGAGACATAAAGTTCTATAGATTAAAAAATAGATGAAGTTTTCAGAAGAAATTTAGACTGTAAGCTGGTTCTTCTTCTGGGTATTTGAAGGACAAAAACCTGGAGAAGATTTTTGGTTGAATAGTGATGTGGACTGAAACCTAGAGGAGCAAGCATGAGAGTTCCAAGTCCTCTGGGGCTGTAGGAAATGATGTGCTGACCAAGTGACCCATCTCCCCAACTCTTCCAACTGCAGCAAGTAACTGCTTAGAGAAAGACAGTATCATTTCCATTTAATGTATTAGGGAAGTTATGTTGTACTGCCTTGTAGGGGCTGCCAGAGCAACTGAAGACTGGCTGTGTGTCTTTTGAAACCACTGTAAAAAATTCCACCCTGTTAGCAGAGGCATGGCAGCTGGCTGTACTGCTGTCCTTGCCATTGCAGTGTGACCCATTTGCATGACCTATTTAGCTCTGCCAAGATGTAAGGAGCTGGACATCCACATTAGGTGTGTGTTTCCAGTCACTTATTTAAAGTAAGGATGTTTTATATACATTGGTGATTGTGAATCTTTTTTTATTTCCTTTTTAGTTTCTTCAACAGAAACAGAGCCACACTTTAGGTGTTTACAAAAAGTAGATAATTACAGCTAACATATGTGGAACTATAATTTCTCTCAAAAAGAGTAAGCAAATTTTTCTGAGAGCTTAAGAAACCAGGACTTGGCCAATGCAAGGTGTAGTAATTCTGAGAGGAAGCTTTGCTGGGAGCTGGGTCTTAATAATAAGACTCCCTTCTCCTTTTAGTGGCTTAGAAGTGTTGCTCTCTAGTGTCTCAGTAGAACTAACAAATAGAAATTTCAACCAGACTAGAACAAACAAGGAGAAGTTTACTTTTGCAGTAGTATGAGATAAAAATTGGCTTGGGCATAGGCAGCCTAGGCAGGTTTCCCTGAATATTTGTTGCTTGAAAACAGTTTCTTTGTTAGCTTGCCTTTTTTTTAATCCTTTTAAACAAATTGCCATTTTTAGGACCATTGGGACATAAAAACCATGAGATTGTTAGGAAAAGCAAAAACTTCTTTCAGTGCTCACTAATTGCATCTTGTTGGCATGGGTGGTTATTTCTGCCAATGCAAGATACCAGCTTTGTGAGGAATTGTTTGGGTCATAGTGTTAGTGACTGTTGGCAAATGTTATTTTTATGATGACCATCAAAATAAAAGCATGTGCAAAACTAGGCACAGAGTTACAATACTTTTTTTTTTTTTTTGAGAATTGGGCATTTGTTCATCCACAGAAGACCTAAGTTTCCAAACTACATGGCTGCCAAATTGCTGATATTTTTGTTACTGCTCATTATAACTTGAATGTGAACTTTTGGCATAAAGATGGGTGCAATTAGTTATCCCTGGAGTTCCCCCTCCTGTGATTGTTTTCTAAACCTCTTAGGTTACTGTGTGTAATTCCTGTATATTTTTGTTAGGAAATATTGTTAGGAACTTTTAAAAAATGCTTTTGCATTTTTATTAGATTTACACATCTCTCCACCCACTGTTTGGAAGTGACCAGAACTGTCCTCTATCAAAGGCTAAACACAAGGGTTATTCACATTGCAGCTGGAAAAATGATAATGCAAACAGTAAGCCAGATGAGGAATTTTACAAGCATCTTTTCATGTCATGAATGATGCTGTCTCTCTGGGTTATGGGCTCTCTGCTCTCTTGACTGCTATTCCTTTTCCCCTGGCTGCCCTCCAGACCTGTTAGGTTTCAGCCAGGGAAGAAAGGAACTTTTGGACTCCACTAAATTTCCAAGTCTGTATTTTTTTTGCGGTGTGACTGGTAGCAGTGAGCTTTGTGTGTGAGAGCGTTGGCATGCAGAGGGCTGCAGCGATTAGCATGCTGATTGCTGCTTCCCGGCAGAACAGACTGGGCTGCTCTCACCAAGCTCTGGCTGTGCCACCCAAACAAAAGCAGATGTGGGGAGAGCCCGGCTTGCAAACCCTGCTCTGTCACTCAGAGTGGGCAAGAGCTGAATGCTGCCCAGGCTCCTCTGCTTCCCAGTTTTTACAAAAATGGAGATCTCTGCCACATGCTGTGGTTTTGCTCCTCTCTAACTCTTCACAGAATCACCAAGGCTGGAAAAGACCACCAAGATCATCAAGTCCAGCCTATGACCCAACAATACAGCATCAGCTAAATCACGTGGCAGCTTACCTCCATTTGGAGATTTGAGATGAGAGGCCTCAGGCTGTATCAAGCCATATGTCATATCTTTACTTGTCCACACATCTACCATTGGAGTTACTGATCTAGCAATGTATATATCTAAACACTTGTTCTCTGCTGATCTTCAAGATTTATCTACATAAGGAAGATTCACTGTTTTTATAAAAGGGGGGGGGTTATACATGCATATGTGTAAGTATAAAATATATCTTAAATTTATATGCACGCATACAGATTTAATCCCTTCAATGCAAATCCATGTGTCATCACTTGTATTTGGTTTGAAAGTAGCATATAATGGTTTGTGCTTAATCTCTCTTAGTTACTGATTTTTATTTTTTACACTCTGGAAAGTGTAAATCCTCTGTAAGAAGTGTTACAAAATTGATGTCGTTTCTTCTTACAGAGGAAGTAAGAAGTGTAAAGCTACACATGAGGGAGAAGGCACCTACCTCTTTCCCAGTGGTTTCTGGCCGGCTAAGGCTGGAGAGGCAAGAGACCAGTTCTGTTAACTAGGAGTAACTGGCTTTTGCATATCAACAGGCAAAATATTTCCTGAACAAACTGCTGGCTTGGTGATGGGCTGTTTCACATCTACCCTTCCTGTTTCCTTCAGAAATCCAGACCTTTCTGTCCCATAACTTGCTGAAGATGTGATGGCAGCCTACAGCAGTAGGTGGGGAATTTAGCAGGGCTTTTTCAGTTAAAGAAGTTATGAACATCTGGATTTGGAAAGAGAAAAGTCAACAAGCTTGTTGCAGTTATGTATCTTAAAAGAAGTTTCATATTTATCTGGTCTTTAAACAAAACATATATTGACTTCTCAAATTATGTGACTGGAAATGTTTTTGGTTCATTTAGCAAATCATATGACTGTGAGCTGTTACTGGGTTAGTCAGGAAGAGATTGGTTCAGTAGCATTATTTTTTTCAATGAAGAAGAGTTAAAAGTTTTTTGCTTGGTTGGTTTTTTTGGGTCTCTTTTCAGGATAATATCATCTTGTTCTTGAGAGGCTGCAAAGAGCTGGGACTTAAAGAATCTCAGCTTTTTGATCCTGGTGATCTGCAGGACACATCGAACAGAGTAACCGTCAAGTAAGTACAACAGCAATTTGTGATTAGCATGTTACAACCTCAGATGCATGGGATACAGTAGTACATATTTAAGGATGAGTAAAAGGACTACAGAACTGTCATTTATATAAAGCAAATAGGAAACTGAGCTTTGGGAAACCTTCAGCGCTGGTAAGAATACTTTTTCCCCTTCAACAGGCTTTCTGTAAGGGCTGTTATTTTTCCCAGAGTGATCAGACACAGCTCTTTTAAAACACTGTTTTATTTAAGCAGTGAGATTCTGTGGGACTTAGAGGTTTTCCTCAGTCTAAATTGATGGCATTCTTTTTTGTCTGTCCAGCAAATGAAGTATGTAGGCTAGGGGGAAAAAAATTCACAGCTCTGTTATTTCAGATTAAACTGTTTTGAAGATGCATTATAGGGCATTTATAGGCCTCTCAGATATACAAGGTGCAGACATGGTCATGGTCTGTTTATTATCAAACAAGAGCTATAGACTGGGACATGATATTTGGGCTGAGGATGTCTGTGTGAACTGTGTGGACTGGAAATGCCACAGTTTAGATACTTTTTCACCAAAGCTACGCACCCACTACCACACAATTAGGACTTTCTTCTTCCTAATAACAAATTCATGGGTTTCAGGGATGTGAAATAATATTTTTTTTTTAATCTTTTAATCAACAGCTTTTTAACTATGGTATGTGCACATCCTTCACTGCAAAGAGTAGTAGGTGCTTAGACTGCAATGCTTGTATTTTCAGCATTTCATCTCACAAAGTGATTTAAAGTTGACACAGAAAGAATTACTGACTTGCCTAAGGTCACACAAAGCAGGCTTGAATCAAAGCACATATAGTCACAGATTGAGGTCTTAAATAGGAACTGTTGTCTATTTCAGAGAAGACTTTGTCATCATGGACTAGAGGAACAGAAGCAGTCAAACTGTATTTTTCTCTTGTTTATATTAATGTTATTGAAGCGCCATCTCCCAAAAGCAAGACCACTCCACACTTCCATAAAATAAACAGAATTAGTAATTGGTGTTATTTAGAAATTTTCCTGAAATGTTTGGGACTATCATGTGTAATATTAAAAAGTTATGTCTCTACAGACAAGCAAATACTCTTGAGGTGATTTAATGATCTTGTTTCATTGGGCTGAAAAGATTTGGCCAAAAACATCATTAATGAAATCCTGGTCAGACATACCCATTTTAGAAAAGTATATGAAAACAATTTATTAAATATCAACAGCATTCTTCTTTTTTCCCTTCTGGCAGTGGAAGGTGGTCAAGTTTTCATGGTGTTCAAGCACTGTCTGGGAAAATTCAAAGGTTTTGAAAATCAAATTGGCTGCTTTACTTGTTTTATCAAGTAATATCCCACTTTTTTGCTCCTTTCCAAGTTTCTGACTCTAATATGAGGTTCTTCTCACACATACTAGTGAAGAGGAGACTATGTGAAGTATTTCTTCTAAATCTGGTAATACTGCAATGAAAGAGGTTCTTTAGAGTGTCCTGTAAAATCATGCCAGTGAGTGCCTGGACAGAGTCAAAACCAATACCTAATCTCTGTATAAAACCCTAATCATTTTAGGAAACCAGAGAGAAAGGATCTTTCTGATAAGAAGCTTGATCTTTTGGGGTTGAGGCTGGTGGAGTACGTCAGAGGAGGCAGTTTGAGAGGCTGGGACTAGCATGGAGCTCCAAGGGGAGCTGTCCAGCGTGTGAGCAAGTTAAAGCAGGAGTAATAAACTCCTGCTGCCTTGACCCCCTGCTGAATATGATCCTGGAGAGATGTGCAGTGTCTCGCTGGCACGAGTTTTTCCCCCCATCAACTCTTCAGAGAAAGCAACTGTGAAAATGAGCCAGATACTTCCAGCACTGTCTAAGTTCATGCTGAGTAACTGAGTTGAAGTGTACAAGCCAAGTCCATGACTGTTGTAGAGAAATATGTTGAAGACTGTCTTCTGCTAGCTAGTTCTCAAAGTATGAAGGTAATATTTTCCCCCCCCTCTCTGAAGTCTTTTGGTTTATTTTTTAAACATGGTATTTGTTCTGCGTTAAAGGATGAATATGACATTCACACATTAATAAAATAATGACATATTTTACATTTTTTTGATATAGATGCTCCTTGAGTTATGCATTAGATTTTTTTTTTTACTCAGCTTATAAAAGTTATGAGCTAATGCTATAAAGAATTTCTTCTTGACTTGTTAGACAATACTCTTTTCTACTGCCATTTTATTAAGAAAAAAATAGGACTGTTGTTTTTTATAGTATGTGGGTACTGGATAAAATTTTGGCTTAAAGATGTTATCCAAAAATTTGTTTTAGCATTGCCTATATTTAGGCTTTTGTTGTTCTCACAAAATTGTTTTAGCATTGCCTATACTTAGGCTTTTGTTGTTCTCACAGATTTAAGAACATGTATTTTTTGTTTTCTCAGGTAACCTTTAATGCTGGAGTGGACTTAGTGTTAAAGTAGAAGGCGATTCCATTATAAATAATGAGGAGACAATCTTTACTAATTCTGAAGTAGTCATTTATTTTTCAGCACCTAAATGTGATACATTATTTCCTCCATTCTTTTTTTAATAGTTTCTTTGCTGAATTTTAAAATACTTTGTGCAAAATTTTGTCCTTTGTTATTTCTGACGTAAAACTTTAGCTCTTCGAGTGTTCATGAAAAATTGAGAAGGATGCTAATGTTCAATCTGAATGCTTGAGTATACAATCAAAAAAAAAATATGTTTTCTACAGCAGGTTCTGTTGTAAGTGGTAGGATCTTCCTTGTTTCATCCATCTACTTTGTTCATTATGATGTTTGTTCCCACAAAAACACCTGCTCATTTTCCTTAGTGTTTGGTCATGATTTCATCAGTCTCCTATGCATGCATGTTCTGTTGCTTCCAGAATCTATATGAACTGCATGATTTATCAGAGAGCAGAATCTAATTGTTGGATTACTGCAGAATGCATTTTAGCAATAAGGACTTCTGTCTTCTTTTTTGAAGAAATCAGCAATTCTGTTAAAGAAAATATTTTTGGCACTGTCCTACTTTACTGTGGGACCATTATAAACACATCATCTTTTTGTACTTCCAGAGTTCTAATTTAATGATTGAAGTAATGGTGACAAAATACTCCCAGGTTATGAATAAATGAATGTGTGAACTACTTCTTCCTAGCTTTCATGTGTTTCCAGCCAGCAGAAGTGTTCTGTAGGCTTTTGTTAGGGAAAACATGATCTGCTGCATACATGCTCTTGGAAAGTGTGTCTGCTTTCTGATTAGTCTTTTTCCTCTTTTTTGTTTGTTTTTGTTTGTTTTGTGTGTGTACTGTGCTACCAGGAACATTGACTATAGTAGGAAGCTGAAAAATGTAAGTATATCACTTGGAGTTTGGGGTTTTTCTGAGCATGGTAAATCCTGTCTTTGGCCTAAGCTAGAAATGTGTCAATAAAAACTGAGTACACATGAAAAGTTCTTCTTACTACAAACCCAACTAGGTTCCACTGGAAATTTAGTTAGAGATGCTATGACAAATCAACCTTATAAAAAAAAGTAAAATGGAGAATGTTTGTCTCTTCTTAGATAATGTGATCTCTGTGCTGTGCATTGTGGTTTTCACTGGGAACAGTCTGACTCTCCCACACTTTTGTAGCCTTTCATGCATATATAGACATGAAGTACATTTGCACAAAGCATTTACAATGAAGCAAAATGATCATGAGTTCTGGATGCAAGTCTTTACTATCAGATTTGCTAGCTTTGTTGTTGTTCTTCCAAATAAATGTTTCCACTGGAAGGCTAATTCCCATTAACTTCATTTTCTTGTCAATTTAAACTAATGGCAATGGTAATGGATCCTGTAATTGTGAAGTGGAAAAGAAAATGGCCAAGCTTTGCTGGTCTCAGAGTTAGTTATTCTCCTAAAGCCTAGCAAGCTGTCTGTCCTTAGTCAGTTGTAAACAGCTATCAATTCAGTTTTATATTTGGCTCGCTTCCCTGTAAACTCCTAGGAAATGCCAAGACCTTTTCCTAATAACATTGCAAGCCAGTAATCATGATGACAGGTAAAAAAATAATAAAAAACACCAAAATCATCCTTCCCCTGCCCCCAGTCCTGCCATCTGCATCCAGCACACAAAGCTGTAGGAGAGAAGTTCAGCTTTGGTGTTTTAGCACACTGGTTAAATACCAGGCTAAGTACCTGTGTACAGATGATTGTTTTAAAGGTAAAGTTTCACAAGTATCCTCCACAAGGTACTTATAAGCAATATATGCTTTCCAGGTGCATGATCCTGCAAGCTTGGCGTGCAGCCAGTCAGTATTGCTTGCAAATGTGACATTATTTAGAAAAATTTTTTAAAGTTCAATAAAGAAAGAGAGAAGAGAAGGTGATCAACTGGTAGCAGAAATAAATAAAAATATCACAGCCTTCATCAGAGAACTGAATGGTAAAATTAATTTGACAGTTTCCTGGTTGTTATTCCTGTTGAATACTGTATTTGCAAGTGTTTTCACTTAAGTTGAGAACATGCACTGTAAGAACTTTTTACATAAATTTGTTGAGTAGTTCTGGTAGAAGGAAAACAGCTCAGATAAAGGTTTCAAAACAAAAAAAATCAGTAGTGCTAAAACCATATTGTTTCCGCTAGCACGGAAGTATCAATTTGGATGCAGTTTTAAAAACAAGGAGAAAATTTCTGAACTTTATTAGAAGTGTTATTTAGTTATTTCATGGCATGTACATTATTTATAAATGAAACAGAAATATAAGTTGTATTTACATATAAAATAGAATGTATTTTACATTATGCAGCACAATTGTTTTAAACAAGAGGATCTGTATGGTACATGCTGTGTCCTTTTCTGGCAGGGCCTTAGCTGGAATCATGTGTGTGATTTTTGACATCACACATTGAAAAATGGGGGTGTTAGAGAAAGTTGATGAGAAAAAGCTTATCAGAAGTCTAGCATATGTGACTGTGGAGGAAGCACTGAAGGAATGTGGATGCATGATTTAGGGAGGAACAGTTTGACAGAGATGTCTGTCCCAAACATCCCTTGGGATTTCTTCTGGTGTTGTTTTCTGTAGTTCACTCTATAGTGTGAATTATATGACCCTGTCCCATCAAAAGATAAAATACTTCGTTTCAGTTTATTTAACTTTTTTGAGACAGTTAACGGCAACTATTATTTATTGTTGGTTGCACATCTTTTCTGCATCAAGATATTTCCTGTTTGTTCTGCAGTTAAATACTTGTTCTGCAATGTCACAGAATATGCCAAAATAATGAGCATTACATGAGAAAAAGCCCTAAGTTCTGAGGTGATGGTTTGGGTATTTTTGACCAATGCAAAACACTGAACTGAATTGCCTTTGATGATCAGTTTCCAGTTCAAATTGCTGCTATGCAGGTACCATTAAAGACATTGCTTTAAGTGGAGACATATGTGGGTGCAGAGAAGGACTGTTTACTTTCCCTGCATGATATAAGTATCAGTGGTTTTGGAGGTGTTGGATTTGACCATCCCAAGCATCTTAATTTCTCCTTTCCTAAAACAAGTGCAACACCAGCAATTTCAGATTGGATTTCTTTGCTACTTAAGGGAGTTGAGAGGGTATATAAACATTTGCAAGAGCAATTCTGGGCTTTTTTTCCACACTAGTTTTGAAATGGCTTTTGAGCTATGAAGATACAACAAGTCAGAACTTGAATGAAACCACTAACTCTTTCCACTTTAGTCTAATAGAAACAACCAGATGCTCATGGCTTTTGATTGATCTTGGACCAAGCTTTTCTTAAGCGAGCAGAAGACCGGAAGTAAATGTACCTATGTCTTCTGGTTAACTACATTAAGATGATTAAAAGTGGAGCTACCTTTTAAATAGGCAGACACATTTCAGATATATTATTTGTCTTATTTGTTCCATTAGTCTTAATTGTTTTAATTAATGACTAGTAGTATTAGTACTCCTTAGGGATTTCTCTCCTGTTGGATTTACAAACAGATACATTTATAAGTGTGTCTTCTACACAGTTTCAAATATCTTGCCTAGATTTTCTCTTCAGATTTATTTTTGCTGTTTTTTTTCTGGGCAGGCACAACAGTTTTATTTTTTTTATAAAAATACCAGAAAGATAATGTGTTAAGTTACATATTCTGTGGGGCTGTTTAAATTTTCATAGTTACCCTATGTATTTGTATTTAACCGCTGACAGACGCTTCCCTTTCAATTCTGATTTATAACAAAATCTTGTACTGCTGTGCAGTTTAGAATAAATGATAGATGGTGAAGGGAAGTAAATTTAACTAAGTAGATGGCTTCAATTAATTCTTATTAACTTCTGCAGGTATTAGTCACCATTTATTGGCTAGGAAAAGCAGCAAACAGCTGCACATCATATAGTGGATCAACCCTGAACCTGAAGGAGTTTGAAGGTTTGCTGGCACAAATGAGAAAGGTATCTTTTTTGTTATGTTTTGGAAATGGAAGTTTCTTTTGAATTATTACTCCGATAAATAACCTGTTTGTGGCTAAATAAGAGAAGTGGGGGGCTGGAATACAAATTACTTAATAAACCCCTACCTGCTTTGAAAAACGTTTCTGACTCTACCAAGCCATTAACACAGCTTTATTTGGCAGCCAGCTTTGTGGTGATATCAGCAATGCGGCACATGACATCAAATAGTGCTTTAGAACTGTCATGTGGCTCTGTCATCTTCATTTCCACATGTTTGGATCTGAATTATTTTCATTTATGATACACAGTTCCAGCTAGGAGAGCTGAGACTTAAAAATAAGGTGCCAGGACTCATAGAAGCAGAGATATTTCTTCTTTAAACCATTCAGTCTCCAAGGCAGTTCTTTTGTTTTTAAGTTGGAACATAAAGTATGAAACCAAAGTATCTAAACAAAGCTGAAGGGTAAAAGGAGGAGATTGTGTTTCACCAAGGGCATAGTTATGATGTGTTTTGCCAAGCTCTAAATTCTGCCTGAAATGATATTTGGTGGTTTATGATGAGCTGATCTCTGATGGAAGGCAAAAGTTGTGATTGCTGTAGGGTGGTTAGAGGACTTCTGGTTGAGTGCTCTGGTGCTCAGTGTGAGACAGTTAACCCCAGTAACAGCGTTGATATCCAAGCGTGCATTTACTGAGGATGGCAGGGGCAGTATCAGGCATGTATGAAGATGGCAGCACTGCTAGCATTGCATGTATTGGACATACTGCTCATGAAAGGCCATGCAGATGTGTTCTCTAGCCCACAGAAAGCTTCATGCCTGCTACTCCCTCCTTATCTCATGTAATGGCCAAGTCACCACAGGCAGCAGGATTGGGGGACCACAGGAAACTCTTTGCTCTCCTTGAGCTCTGTGCTACTTCATCTGCACTAGCTTCAGTTGTTTATTCTGGAATCTCAGAGGGCCAGTGCCAGATTGCCACTGGAAAGGAAGAAATACTTGGCTGACAGATGGTAGTTCCTACACCCTAGTGTGACCAGAGAGCCTTAAACTAGACAAGTAAAATCCCTATTTGTGAGCCCAGTTCCTGTGAACAAGCAAGTGGAAATGGAGATGGAAAGAGAACTTGAGTTTTTTACAAATAGAAGAAGGGGGAGGAGCAGTCCCCACTCCGAAGAGTATGAAAGATGAAACCAAGAGGGTCAAGGGAGCAAGCACAGAAAAATTGCAGAAGTGCAGATTGTTATAATGTTAGTGCTGCATGGTATCACAGTTTATTTTTTAATGTTTAATCTCACAGCACAAGTCTGCTCTTTTTCCTTACCCATCCAGCTAATCAGAGCATTTTGAAGGTCCTGTCTTGAGCCCTTTTGTGGGATGAAGTAGGCTGGGTCTGAAAGGCAACATTTTGTGGGGAACTGATGATCATGGAGTGTGCCTGGCTGGGCAGTGCAGGGCACTGCAGGTCGAGGACAAAAGGAAAAGGCTGGGACTTGATTTATTGCAGATGTTGGAGCTGGGAGCAGAGTAGAGATCTCATAAAAGCTGAAAGCTATCTGTTCCTTTAATGTAAAAACAGAGCACTTTCCCATCCTGAAAAGTCTTGTTTAGGTGGTGCTGTTATGAGGGCCAGTTGTGACTTAATTTAAGGTCACCTCTCTACTCCTGGACTCCTGCAGTATTTCCCACTGGCAATTGAGGTGTTGTCTGTTACTGAATTTGAGGAGGATTTGGTTGTAAAATAAAACATGTTAATCATGCTATGCAACACTCTGATGTTCTTTATAGCTGAGCCCGAGTGATGAAAAGACACTTTATCACATTCTCTACTGGCATTTTTTCCCCCACAGAATTTAGTAATTAAATCAACCATAAATTCAGTCTGGTTTCGCTTTTCTGTTATAAATCCTCTCTGCCCTCCTTTTTTTGAAAGCAAAGCAAAAGACAGTGCAAATGTAAGTTGTCTCAGACTCATCTTTTTCTCCTTCTCATAGTGAAAGGACTATTCACTTCTTATTTTATTCATGCTACTCTGATTTTAATTTCATTAATTATTTGGGTATGCATTCTTCTTTAATTTTAAACTAGAAATTCCCAATGACAAAACATCTGTGGCTTTTGGATTATACTTAGTGGGTAGAACTTCCTGGAGAAACACATTTTATATGTGGCAATCGCACTTCTACTAATACTCAGTGACATAATGTTTTTTTTAATTAAATAATATAAAAGACCAATGTGCTGTTGTGTGTCATGTTACAGTGTTACCAGTCCCACAGATAATCACTTTCCCACTGATAACAGTTGGGAGATGACGTTTGTTCAAGGCAGACAATTACCCATCTGTGTGACGGCGTTGGGCTGGGAGAGTAGCTTTGCCAATGGGAAGGCTGTAAAGAACATGTTTACAGAAGTCTAGGATCCCATCCTGGTGCCTGCCTCCTAATGCCTGGTGAGCGGCATGCAAAATTAACATCAACAGGCCTTTGAAAGTAGGGTCTGCAGAACTCATTAGTTCACAATTGGACTGCTTTCAAACTCTGGGAGATAGTGAATGCAGGATGGGACTTTTTGCCTAAGTCCCTGTAGCTGCTGAGCAGTTCTGTGTCATTCAAATACAGTAATTTAGGAAAATGGAAGTGTGCCTGAGGATTGAGAATAGCTGATTGGTATGAAAGGATTTGGGGATTTAGGGAATTTGGATTTTTAGAAAGATTTTTGGATCGTGTCACAAACGGGATTTTGATAGGATTTCTAGATTTGTTCTTGGATGTGTATAACTCATGCAGGTTTCAGGGAGATAGGTCATTGTTGCCTAGTGTTTCAGCCAATATTTTAGTTCACTGAGCAGGACTGGGGAAGGAAATTACATAGGATTCAATTAGGACTTTGTTAGATGTATTTTATTTGGTTTTAGAAAATGCTTTCACTTCAGTTTGCAGTGAAGTTACTTAATGACATTACCAGTTTAGCTTGGCCTTAGGCGACCTTTGCTGCTGCCCTTAATGTGGTATTTTGGCAGAGTAATAGTGAGTGGCACTAATTAAGCCTTCTTCCTGAAAAGTCTGCAGGACATTGGGTCTGATCTCTCTGTCTCGCTTCAAGCCTCCCTCTTTTCCAGCACAGAAAGAAGCATTGGTGTGTTACTGCAGGGCTCCCTCCATCACTTCTACAGCAAACTAAATTTCTTGTGAAGGTGGCCCAATATAGCATACTATTTGATCTGTTTGATCACTAGCAATATTAGTAAAGGGTAAATCCTTAGCAGTCCGGGACAGTGAGGGCTGTGCTGAACACAGCCATTGTGCTACAGCTAGTGGTAAGCATGGGGTGCTTCTTAATTAGGACTTAATATTCAAATGCTTCTGAGGAAAAAAAGGAAGGAGAAAAAAAAAGAAAGAAAAGAAATCACATTCCAGCCTCTTTGGGTCACAAACTGTAGTCTGATAATGACACCCACGTCTCTGACTTTACTTACTGTTGGAGGAGACAAAACCAGATTTATCTTTGAATAAACATAGTTATTTTTGTTTTTTATCAGCCTGTGCAATTGTAATTAATGTTAAGACACTCTCTAAAACAAGGGATTTATTATAATGCAAGGGTGAGGATGGCTTCTATTGACCTTTTCCTCTGCTGGAGTTTCAGTGTTTTAGTATGTGCTGCTTGCACTGGAAAGAATTTATAATCACAGGGCTGTCAAAGACAACTATTGTTCTCCCTGCTCTGAACATGTGGGTCAGCTACAAGTGCTTTCATATCCCCCAGAGCCAGGAGCTGGCAAAGAGTAAAGAGCGCAACCAAATTCTTCTGAGGCATCAGGAAAAGCATTTTGCATATTTTTCATTGCTGATTGCTTCAGAAAGACATCCCTCTTTCATAACAGGAATTTCTCTTCAAGGTAGCAGAAGGCTGGAGCACACTGCTTCATTATTTTGCAGAGCTGAAGCAGCAACAGCAAATGCTGTCTGCTGGTGTCCCAGCCAGATACAATAGATGGGCAAGGGGAGGGAGGGATCTTTTGGAAAGCAGCAGTCCTAAAATTGTGCCTGCAGCAAGTTTAAAGTTGTAGTGCCTTTGCCTGTGCTATGGACTATGGACGACAAGTCAAGTTTCAGGTTGCTTTCAGTTTTGATCAGCTTTTTAACTTGTCTGTTTCAAGTTTTTCTCAGTTCATTGTGCTAATCTAATGAGCAGGGTTTTCTCTTAATCAGCATAAAATGGGATTTACTGTAAACTTGCACTTCTGATTTGAAGGGGACAAGGGGCAGAAAGCAAGGAAAACCCTTTTTGGGGATGAGATTTTTAATATTTGGGAAGATGCTTTGTGGTCTGCTGTGTAATGGATCTCACAGGTATGTCACTGGCTTCTTTATGAAGAGGTACCTGCTGTACTTCCATGTAGGAAACAGAGGATATTGAGAGCCCAAAGCGCAACATTCGTGACAGTGGCTATATAGACTGCTGGGACTCTGAACGCAGCGATTCCCTCTCCCCGCCTCGCCACGGCAGAGATGATTCCTTTGACAGTCTGGACTCCTTTGGCTCCCGCTCGCAGCAGACACCATCTCCAGATGTAGTGCTGAGAGGGAGTAGTGATGGTAAGTACCAGTCACAATGTGCCGCATACCTGATATTGTGACATATAAGTAATGTTTCTGGAGAAAATGTGCCATTTGAAAACTGCACACAGCCTCTGAATCATGCTAATCCAGCAGGAGAGTTTCTTCTCTGAATGCTGATTTGTGCTGCCTGAGAGTTTAGATGACTTTGCCAACAAATTACTTGAAGTCTGTCTCAGTTAGGATAGCTTAGCATTGGAAAAGGAGTTACATCATTAAGTGTAATTTTATGATAGGAAGAGTGCTTTTCTGGGTTACAGTATAAGAGGATGTTATGAAGATTCAATTTAACTTATAAATTAGGCTGGAGCAAGAAATAAAAGTGCAAAACAAAGGGAAGTACTTAAGAGAATAAAACATTTGCCTAAGTAAAACCTGGGTAGATAAACAGCATAGAAATATCTTGGGAATGTCTGAAACTTGACATAATTTTGAAGTCCGATGTACAACATTTTACCAAATATCATATTTGGTTTTGTGGTATTTTTAAAATTGGGTAAATGTATAGCTCCCAGCATCAGAACTGTGGCCATCTTTATACACTCTTGAGTGATGACATGCTGCTTTAGCTTTACAGAAGGGATCCTGCATATCTACCTTTCTTGTCTAATTCCCAGAGGCTTGTAAACACAGCATGCTGGATGAGGAATGATTTGCTAGGGCTAGCTGTGGATCATGCCCTTAGCTTACCTGTTATGAGCAGGATTCTGGTTAACAAAAGGATGCTTGATTGAGGCTCCCTCTGCATGGTTACATTCCCGATGAATGCATGAATCAGTCAAACTTCATCATCAGAAAAAGTTATGTTCCACACATGAATCGCTTCTCCTTATTTATGTTATTTATGTAATAAAAAAAAGGAAGGGCAGAAAGACTTTTTGGTAGGAACCAGATGTTCACAGTGCTTTTGGCAGTGTGAAAGAAACTGGTGCTAATTGTTACTGGATAACATGAGAGATTTCCTGAGCTGATGGGCAACTCCTTAAAACTGAAAAGCTGACAGGGAGAGCTGGTATCGCAGCTGAATTATGAAAGAGCTATAGGGAAAGCAGGGCTAAGATCTGCTCTGCGGTTTTGAGTGGCCTGTGGTATTGGGACTGTTGCTAGTTGACCATCCAGAACCAACTACTGAACAGAGGGCATTTTCCATGTTGCAAAACATTTTTCTGTTTCCAAAATGAGACAAAAGTGTGATACTGGCAAATAGGAATACCTCAAATGTCCTAATCAAGAACTGTTGCTCTATACTGAGTGCTCAAGGAGGGTTCAGTGTCTCTGCCTTCTTGGAGCTGGTGGGCAGCCAATTATATATATCCTGTAGCTGCTTCCTATCAACTTCTCCTGTATTTAATAAGGTTTTGTGGTTGTTTGTTTGCCACAGCTAAGACATGCAATCTTGTCACATTCTTGAGTCCATAACAAATACAAAATAAAATGCAAGCATCCAAATCTTGTTCTTAAAAATTAGTCTTTAACCACATCCAGGCCTAGGGGTACGTGCAGATGCTGTGTGCACACATATGATTTGTCCAGCTGGCCCTTTCTAATACGTCCCATTTTCCCTACTTGCTGCTGCCATAAATTCACAGCTGTCTTCTCCAAGAGTTGCAGGTGAGGTGTAGCTTGGCTGACCTTTTTTCTGTCAGACCTTTTCCTGTGGCCCCAGCAGGCCAGCATTTCACTCAGCTGCATGTAGTTTTTGGTAAAAATAATGTATATGCAAAGTTGGATGGGGGGAAAAGTTCTGCTTGCATTACTTCACTCTCCAGTCGGATAGGAGCTTTGTAAACTTAATAATATGACAGTGAAAAAACCCTATGATTTCTTCCACTCCTAGAAAAAAAAAATTAAAACATGGAGATCATTTAAGTGAGCCTAAGGTGAAGTTTAATTGGAAACAATAAGTAATACTGCTTTCACAAGTGCCATCTGTGACTAGCCCCTGCTGTTTAGGAACTGCTCTGGTGTCCAGTGCGGACCCTGTGCCTTGGCACAAAGCAAACCAACCCAGTGGTAGAGCAGAACTGTGTGTTTAAAACTTAGGAGAATTGCAGGCTGACCTGCCTGTAGAGTTGCCAATGTACTCAGGAGTAAATAAAATCCTCTGCTTGGCTGGTAGCTGTGCATGGATTCTTGTACAAAGGATCTGTGCGTGTCTGTGATGTATAGCTGCTTGTTACAGGTTGTGGCAATTGGCTGCTACTTCTTCTGCTTAGAAATGCAGAACAACAAAGTTAAGATTAGAAATGTAGAGCATGGCTGCATCTTCCATTCAGTGGCTTGGCTTTAAGTGCTTTTTCTGCAAATTTGAGCTGAAAATAATTTCACAAGTAAAATATGAATAATTAAATAAGCTGTTTGAAGTAGTCAACTTGGGGATGCTGGTAGGCATATCAGTAATGAGGGAGAGGAATCTGTTCTAATCCCTCTGGTACTGTGGTTATCCCAGCATTTCTGCCTGCCAGTTCAAGATTGGTTTTCATGTGATACAAAAATAAATACCAGAACAAAACCAAGAGGAAACAGAATAGCAAATAACAGTAAAGAATCTTTTCATTTTCTTTTAGCTTCTCTGTGGCCCTGCTCAGTCTTGGGAAATTATAGCTCTTCAAACCTCATCTATCCTCAGATGCCTGTTATTCTGTGGTGGTGTCTCTATGTTTTTGTTCAGTCATAGACTCAGGTTACCAAACATGATGCTAGTTATCATGTGCTCTTAACCAAAATTGTTCAAGCAAAGATTACTGACAAAAAAAGTGCATTGTGTTTTTTGTCTAGCTCATTTCCATTGTGTCTTGTCTTTTCTTGCTGTTCCCTTTCACTCTTCTTCATTTCTCTCCAAGCAAACATTGAATAACTCAGTCTGCTACAAAAGCTCTTTGCAAATAACATTCCTAGCATATTTAGACCTCTTTTTCTTCCCCCACTTCGAATTATACACAAGCTACTTGTGATTTTTGACTGCATTGTTTTCAGTTGTTCATTAGGTTGAATTAGCTAGTCTTTTGCTAGAGTGATGAATTAGCAAGAAGACACAACCTCACCCCAAAAAGAGGAATGCCTATGGCATATGCAAGTGTTGTGAAGGAGCCAAGAGCCAGAGACATCCAAAACTCCAAAGCTGGGAGAAGATTTGAATGCTGGTGGAGAAATGACTGAATATGCTCCATTTCACTCATCAAACCAGGGCCTGTGGTGATGTTACACTGCTGGGAGAGAACTATTTACACAGCTTCTTTGTGAATTACTTAAAAAGGCTCGTGATGGTGCATAGAATCTAGTGAATGTCTATAAAGTGGCTTCTATATAAGGGCAGTGCCACTGCAAATGCTCTTTAAGATACCTGTTGTACCATTTGGGATTTATTTTTTTTTTTCAAGTTGGAAAAGTCTTGCCTAAGTTTCTTTGGTTTAAATGGGTTGTAAATAATCAGGAAACTTAGTTCATTTGAGCAAAATAGAAGTAGTCACTCAGCTTGCTTGATCTCCCATCATACTCTCTGAAACTCTGTTTTTCTCTCTCACCTTATTTCTTTGCCAGGAAGTATCCTTCAGTCTTTGCTGTACTGGTCTGACCTCTAACTCCTGAGATCCCCACCCTCTCTCCTTGCACGTTTCCATCTGAGGATCAAGTCCCTCTGTCTGTTTTGCAGTATTCTAGACTGATTGACCAGGCAGCCAATGAGGCTGGAGAGAAGACCATCTGAGGTCTTCTGGTTTATAGCAGCTGATACTTATTCTCAGATTTTGATCAAAGCTGATGCTGTGTGCATTCAGATTGTTACTGTGTGCATGTAGAAGCATCCATAGATTTCTGCTCTTCTATAAATATATAGCAGGCAGCCCTTTTTTAATTTGAGCTTGTGCTATGCCATGTACAAGTCTAGGCTCGAGAGTGCAAATCAAGTCAAATGTACCCGTATGTTTTCAATTGGGCTTTTAGTCAGGTAAGCTTCTGTAGCTGTCCTGTGTGATTGACATGTCTGGTTTAATCTGACCTTGAATTTTTTGATGTGACCTGTGGCTGAAGATGAGTTTTTCAGGGGTAGAATATAAGGGTTGATTGGAAAAAAATGTTTACTATGTAGATATTACGGCTACTACCTTCAGTGACTGATTTTAAAATATAAATATACATAAAAGTGGCCTCATTTTATGGTGTTCACATGCTAAATGTAATTCTTTGGTGATGTTTTCTCTAATATATAATTAAAAATCCCAACAAAACCGAGAACTATATGAAAGTGAAGAAGTTATGGGTTTTTTTTCTGCTTGCTCACTAGGGAGAGGAAGTGACTCGGAAAATGACCTGCCACACAGAAAGATGCCAGATGTGAAAAAAGATGATATGTTGGCAAGGCGGACCTCACACGGTGAACCTAAATCAGCTGTGCCTTTTAACCAGTACCTCCCAAACAAGAGTAACCAGACTTTTTATGTACCTGCCCCACTTCGGAAAAAGAAAGCTGAACGAGAAGAGTACCGAAAGAGCTGGAGCACGGCGACTTCACCACTAGGAGACAGACCTTTCAGGTAAGACCAGCCTAGCCAACTTCTTCCTACCTTAATGATGATGCTTTATGCCTAGTTTTCATTCTTTTCATAAGGCATATGAAGTTGTAATAAATCTCTTACTGGGCTGATACTGATAAATTGTTTGTACCTATTGGTGAAGGTTGTAAAAAAGCAATGAATGGAAAGTCATTGTCTGGCTGTCATTATTTACAATGCAATGCAATGTATAGTTTGTGTTTTGCAACACGCTGGTTAATGTAAGTGCCATCTGGACAAAAATGTTCTGGATGATCTCAGTTCTCAAGCCACTCACTGACAAATGATACTTACAAGTAATGTTTGATGTAATTCAGTGAAAGCAGGTGATACTTCTACTGTGTTTGTTTGTTTTTTTAAATCAGTTTATTTGTATGTTGTATTCTATACACCAGTACAGTTTATATAGCTGTGACTATGTGTATCTGCATCCTGGTTTTCTCAACTGATTCTTCACTTTTGATCTGGCCTAAGAAGAAGCGTCCATTAAAGAGCGTAATTATCTTCCTGGATCATTCATCAGAATATTGTTTGGTGTCTTGATATCAATAAAACGTGGTATAAAACGTGGGTATAAATGTATATGTTTCAGGCAGAGCATACATTAAACTACTTTGTATAATTTAATAGCAAATCCCACCCTGAAACCATAGAAGAAGAGCAGAATGAAACACCAGGACTGTGTGAAAAGGAGGAAGTGGGCTCCATGGCTCCTGAGGCAAGCTCCCTTAAAAATCAGATAGATTTGTATCAAAATGAAGGAAACTCCATAGATCAGTCTCCTTCATGTAGTGCAAAAGAAACATCAGCACCCAAGGGAAAAGATGCAGACGAGATCAGAAAGTTAAGAAGACTCGAACAGGCTGGCATTAAGGTCATGTCAGCAGCCCAGCGCTATGGCAGGTTAGCCCAACAGTGTGGGAAGTTGTGCATGCTTCACATTTTTAGGATTGGCTGAAGTGTGGGCTTCCTTGATCCACTTTGATTTCATTTCTAACAAAAATCCATTTTGCTAAGCACTCATAATTGCTACTGAAGGTCTTGGTCTGAAAATGTTTTTGATGTGGCAGCTGTGGATTGTAGAGTTGTATGATCTAACTGCATTTGTGTTGAGATGTATCATCTTACAGCATAATGGAAACAAGACTCCAAGAAAACTACTACATCTACTACTTTTCAGCTTACACCTAATGCTTTCTTGCATTTAATAAAAATTGCATCTAAATGTACATTAAAAATGCCTTGTTTATGCAGAAGTTTTAGAAACGTTCTTTACTTGTTGCTGATGGGATAATGTAGTTTACTGAACCACACTTTTTAGGTGGTTAGTATTTTTAGTTGCATTGATAAGTGATGCATCTATTTTTAATGTCAGGAACTTTAAAAGTACAGTGCTTGTTAACACTTGTACCAGTTAAAGCATGGAGGCATAGTTCAGCAATCATAATTTGACTGACTTTGGCATGGAGTATCAGTAGTTATTGACTTATTACCTGTGTTATTTATTTTTGGATGCTGTTCAATTTCGTTATTTCCTGCTCTTTAACTCGAGTGCTGAATGATGGCTAGGCTCACTGCCCATGCCTTTCTGTCGTCTGATACCAGATCCTCGTGAAAAATCTCTTTTTCTCATGGGGATGGCCCACAAAGCAGAGTTTTAACCAACATGTTAGAAGACTAGGCTCTTATAAATGATCAAAATGGTTTGGCTAAAGGGTAAGTGTCCAAATATCCTCCTGTCCCTAACATTTTGTTTAGTATTATGGGGTGAAATCCTGTCAATGAGTTGTTTAGCAGATGCTGATCTACAGTCTGGGCTTTGAAATGCAGTAGTTAAAATGTACAGCTCTTCTGTGATACAGCTTGTTTATAGATACAGTGAAGCTTGTCTGTGGCGATACACAGATGTGCCATATGCAGATAAAGCAGTCACAGTGCTGTCATATATCCTCTTCTCAGGTTTGCTTCACAGTCATCAAGCTTTAATAAACCATTGCTTGAGAATGGTTGTGGAATACTACTTTAACAAAGCCATGTACTAATGAAGAGGAACTATCTGTCATAAATTAGCCCTTCAGACTCAGTTAGTGTGCTAGTCGATCAGGGATCCATAAACCAGCAGGATACTGGCATAATCCTGCTCTGAGCCCAAGGCTGTAGTATTCATGGTAGTACTGTACTAATAGGTAGTAAATTGTGGTAATAGCTTGTGTTGGTGAAGGTCCCTTTTCCAACCTTATGCTTGATCTGCTGGCTTGATCTCCATGAAAGAAGCATGTTTGATCAGATGGGTGATTCTTCAGCAGGAAATCAGGCTCCTCTTTCCTTGGGCAATCTGTTGTCCTGACAGGACAGAAAGAGAAGGGAGGAGAAATGGTTTTCTTTCCTTGTTCTCAGTGGAAGCAACTTGTGGAATTTGGCAACTGGAGGAAGGAGGAGCTGCTGGTTTTGGGCTGCAGCTGAGGGTCAAAGAGCAGAGCTTTATAGCCCAAACTTCACCATAGTGAAGTAGGAACCTGCTCCTGGGGATTGTAGGAGGACATACCAGAAAAAGCACTAAGGGCAGAGGTCTGCAAGGAAAACTATCTGTGTTTAAGTAGAAGAACAGTCAGTGAGGAGAAGGGAAGAATTTAGTAGTGACACTTTAGGATATAGGAGAACATTTAACCATCTTTATTAATATCTCATTATCATTCCGTGCTCTTTGAACCTCTCCATTTTCTCTCTCTTCTTGGCATCAGATTTCCACTAATGGCACCAAGCAATTCTCAGCCCTTCTTTTTTCTATATTCTGATTTTTTTTTTCTTTCACACCTCTTAGTCCTTCATCTTCTTCTATGATGCAAGTCTCTCTTATTTTTCACCTGAGGTTGTCAATTAGTTGTTTACAGGCTGTTTCCTCTCAACATATTAACCTCTGGAGAACACCCTCTGTGACTTTGAGTTCTACAAGAAATCTAATTGTTCCTAAAGCTGAAACTCAGTAGGTGACCTTTCTGAGTCCAGAATGGGGAGGCTTTAAACTTGTATGCAAACGTATTTTTTACTTGGAATCTAGGTATTTGCCTCCATTGCTGTAGCATGTTTTAGGAAAGGACTCCACTGAACTAGACACTACACAAATGCATGCCAAAAAGCTTTCCTCCTTTCCAGAGGAGTGTATTGTCTCTTTATAGCATGTTGTTTTATTAATGTCTGATCCTCCTTGCTTGCTTGTTTTCTGCATCTGTTTCTTATTTACACTATTGTAGCTGAAAGGTAAGGATCAGATTCATGGATACTCCCTAAAAAGAGAAGTATTAAGTGTATTGTAATAGACGATAGAGAGAAGGATGTAAGAGAGAAATGTGAGCAAACATTTTCGGCATGTTTGTTCCAAAAGGGACATGAACTTTTATCCTGACAGTGCATAAGCATGCAAAAGCCTTTTGTTGTTCTGAAATGCAGCATAAGGATCCTCAACCCTGTATGAGACCCTGCTTCAGGGAATGCAAATGCCTGCAGTCTGATACTTAGGAGGTGCCTGCTGTACCACCATAGACCTAAGTGTTGTTTCTGCAAGGGCTGGGGCTGGAAGTGCAAAAGTGATTTGCAAATCTGCAAGGAATTCTGGTCCATTGCAAGGTTCAGATCTACAGGCTTCACTATGTCTATGATAAACTGGCCTTAAAAAGCACTTTTGAGACCATCACAAACTAATTCAGGGGACCCTGAAATGTTGCAGCTAATCTCTAATTCCATTATAAACAAAATGTAAATGAATGGAAATTATTCTTAACCTAGAAACTGATTGCTGAAACCTAGTTATATATTAAAAGCTCTAGCTTATTCAGTTCTTCTTACAACAACTCATAGTTGCTTTCTTTGAATATTATAGATCTATATTTCTTTGTTGCCAGAGCCGCTCTTCTCAGAAATACTGTTTGATGTTCTTAAGCTTCAATAGCATTGGTAGAAATGAGACTGAAAAATCCAGCGGTTTTTACTGAGTAACCACTTGGTTATACATAGCTCTTAAAAACTAAATTAATGAAGCAATACCCCCAACCCGTTGAACAAATACTCATCTTAATAATTTTAAGATGTAAATGTAAACAAGATTTAGTAGAGTGTTATGTGACTTCATACATGTCCTTTATGTCCAAATTATTAGATTTCAGAAAAGGTTAAAGCTACAACTGGTAAAGTCTGATAAAAAAAAAATTAATCATACATACCCTGGATTATTTGGGAGGAAAGTCCCAGCATGTACGACTTTTAGGTAACTATTTTCCTTTGTTCCTAAAATATTAGGCACAGTGTATCTACTTTAGGTCAGTATATTTTCTCTAAAGTTTTAATATTCTTGTACTGGGGGGAAAAAAAAGATGTCCTGGGAAACGGTAAATGGAGAAGTCAAACTCTTTCCCTGGTGGTCATCTTGTACTTACTGTATTGCAGGTTTAAAAAGCAAATTGGATTTGGGCAAGTTACAGTTACATGTTCACAACCTGTGCTTTAGAATTAATTGGTGTAATATACCTCTTGAGCAGTGAAATTTAAACCTGAATATGACCATGCAGGGCGGTTTGTTTTGGTATATACAAGAGTCAACATACTTAATAAACTTCTTACCATATTGTTTTAGGGAAGTAAGAGTGTGGAAGGTTGCTGTAGAGTATCATTCTAAGTGGAAGCTAGAGGAATGGACCATGCTTGCTGCTGGACTGTGTATGCAAAGCAAACAGCAGCTCAGAGCTGTCTGTTCCAGCTGTTTCTGAAGCTGCTGTGAACAGAGATGCTCATGAGGTAGAGGGACAGCAGTTCCCTTTGGGTTGTCTGTTGTCTTAAATGAAATCTTGATTCTTCAGAGAGATGTAAGAGAAAAATTGCCTTTGGCTAATTTGAGAGTGTGCTCTCCACACTCCTTACAGGATCCTATGCTCTGTAACAGCGCAACAAGGTGAAAGCAGGCAGTCTGGTACTGCTCCTCTGTCCTCTGAGCCTGAGCCAGCCTGATCTGTCAGGGTTGATTTTTGGCTTCCCCGTAACTTCCTCTGGCCACTTTGCTGAGCAGTACTTTGAGAGGAAATTTGAAGCCATAAAATAAGTGTCCTGTGCTGTGGCCTTGCAGGGCTTTAAAATGTTTTTAAAAGCCAGCTAATTATAACACCACTGATTTTTAAAGTAGTAGAGAAGCTCAAAGCAGCCCCGAGCTGTTTAGATTTGCTTTCTTAATGTCAGTCTGCTTAATCTAGCAAGGTGTTCTATATGAAAGAGGAAATGAAAGATATTTGCAGCCTACAAAAGTACTGCTTGCTATCCAACTTCTTAAAATATCAATATAAACAAGAGAGTCACCTAGCTCTTGCCATCTGTCTTTACAGCTTGCTTAAAAGTATTGACTGTTACAAGTCAAAGTAACCTTAATCTTTCTGGACACCAGCTGTCAAGGGTCTTTATTGTCATAATCTTCAGTAACAACAAGACTGTGTTTGTATCAATTGCATTTCTGACCAAGGCAGATGGCAGTGTTTTCCAGCATGCCAGTATCATTGGTGCTATCATACTGGTGCTATCATTGTAGCTGCTGTATGTCAGCATTGGCATAGAGGGCTTATTCTGGGGGAAAGGGAAGGCTAGTTAGGGAAAGAATCAAGCATGGATGTGTGAGATGAAAAGCAGTTAAGAAATAGTAGGGCAAGCAGCCTCAGTGATTACTCAGGTCTTTTGAAAAAAATAGAGCCATTGAGAAGAAAAAGTGCCAAATATCTGATCTTTCAAGATTCAGCATGTTTTGCCAGGGATCAGGTATTTGTAGCAAATCTCTTTCTTTGTTTGAAGTGTTCAAGAAGCTTAATACTGCCATTTACAGTGCTATGCTCACTGCATCTAGTATGTTAAATTAGTTTTTACTGGTTTTTCTAGCTCTAGCTAAAATAATTAAAGATCCAACAGGCTGGTTTCCTATGTAATGTCCTTGTGGATTTGTTACTTGTATGTAAGTTTTATTTATAGCAAGGCTTTGCCCAATCTAACAGCAGCCTGGAGCATATTTGATTAACTGTGCCTGGTTTATGACCTGGAGATGAGTGCTGCCACTGCCCTCTCCTCCCCTGGTGCATCAAAAGCTTTATTTAATTTTGCTCTGTATCAGTAAAAAGCCAACGTGTGAAGACAATGGAAGCATCCCAGACATCATCCTTCGCAAGGACAACCCCTTCATGATGTATTATCAAGGGAAGGATTCTGGTTCAGAAGATGAAGCAGCCAGCAGAGTTCCTGATTTAGAAAAAGATGACTTTGCCACCCGGAGATCCAGAATGAATCAACCCAAACACATAGTTCCATTTAACTCCTTTTTAATTGGACCCTATACAAGTAAAGATAAAGGTAAACTGGAAGATGTTAAAAAGCCGTTGCAGATGAAAAACCAGGAACATGCAAGGTGTGCATTCATGGTCTTTTTCTTTTTGTTATAATACTTAATTTCACATGGCTTATAGCTGTGTTGGACTAAAACTGTCTTGACTACAGAAAAAACTTACTGGGTAAAATGAATGCAAGTGCTTTATCATAAAGTGAAAAAAAACCAAAAACCCAGATGTAGATTTCCAACTGTAATTTTCTGTTAGAGTACCAGGACCAGGAACTTAAACTGGCTGTGATTGTAAATAACATAAAGGCTGGACACTTTTATCTAAGCCCATGAGAGCTCATGGGAGTGAGTAGTGGAGAATAAAATTAGAAGATACACTGTGCATCTCAACTCTTTTGCTGAGCATTTTCAATGTACATTTTTTTATGCATTTATTTCATCTAATGTCCTTTTAATACCCTGCATAAAGTATGTACTCAGATAAGTCTTTAGTTAAGGCACATGGTTTACTGCAACAAATTGCATTGTACATAGTCTTAATGTTTCTTATACGGAATTTTTTTTGGAAATGAAGCATGAGTTACAATATTTCAGCTTATAAAATCTCCTTTCTCTTCAGTTAAGTCATACAGACCTTTAAGAAGTTGATGAGCACAAGTATTTGCTACGCACAAATCTTCTTCAGGAAACAAGTATATATGTTTTACTTGTGCAAAAAGAAGTGATCCTAGATAAAATCATATATACACATTACAGTGGGCCTTGACTTTAATAACTGATACATTCAGAAAACTGCTCTTAATATTTAGTAGCTCTTTTTAGTAATGCAAAATGTGCCTTTCAACTACTGATAATTTGATTACATTAACATTTTCTAATGCCTAGTTTGGCAGGGCATCTGAAGAGCACATCACCAAATTTTAATATTCTAATGCTATTAACATGACTCTAAGATCAAAGAAATTCTATAGTATGTTTACAAGCAAAACTTGAATTCACTTTGCACATAATACGGCAATGAGATATTTGTAACTATTTAAGAAAAAGCTTATTGCAGAAATGCTTAATACAGTTAGAACTTAAAGATTTTTCTTGCTTGAGCTAGGAATAGAGGTCATGTGAAGAAGTGGTCTCAATAGTGCATGAGTGAGATAACGTAGATTAGAGGTTTCAACTTTAAATGATTCATTCCATGTTTACTTCTGCTCCCTCAAAATATCTTTTCTTGCTGAACTGGAATGTGCATTAAAATAGAAGAAGACGAGTGCACATGGCATCAGCAAGGCAAATAGTGACAAGCAAAGAGGACCCACTTCTGCAAACTAAGAAGACTGAGTCAGAGGTGGAACAGCAGGTGAAAGGGCTTGATACCGAGAGAGATGATTTGTCTGAACGGAAATGTCAAAGCACCCTTCCTCAGCTACGAGATGATATGATTTTTGTGAATGCCTCTATAACAGAAGCAGATCTAGAGACCTGGAAAAGATTGAAACTGTCAGGGGAGCCCAGGTACATTTCTGCCTGTCGACAGGATTACCACCCTGAGAAGCAATGTTAGTTTGTCACAATCTGCTGTGTGTGCTTGTGGTTCTAAGCTTGAAGAATGCCTTGGTGACTACCAGTTCTTACCTGTTTTTGTTTTCAGGAGTACAAAATCTGTGCAGGGATGCTATCTGTCATGAATTGAAAGTGTGTCCATCATTTTGAGCACTATACTAGTTTCACAGTCACTTCCCCAGTGCACAGTCTTAATATCATATGAGAAAGGTCCTTCTTGTCTTATGACTCAATCTGCTTTGAACCTGCTCAGAGCTGAACAGCACAAAGATCCAAGTGTCATTACTAACTCAGTAGCACTATGCAGCTGATAACCAAGCTGTCTTTAGAACTTGGGGCATTAGACCTTGGGGATGTTACCTGGGGTTCAACATCCTTTTGTGTTAATGTGGCTATACTGCTTTTAAGAGCTGAGCTAATACATCTGCATGGCCTTGTACTCCAGTGCTGAATAGATACAGCAGCACTGTCACTGCAGCAGGGGTTTCAGGAGCCTTGTTATATGGTGTAGATGTGCTCCTGTTGTAAACTAAACCTCTGCAAAGGGAGCCAGTATAAAGCAGTTATTCTAAGCTGTTTCCCTATGGAGATGGGCTATAAGGTGTGCAGGTGATTAGTGACTCCAATAGGAAAGGATAAAAACTCCTAGCCCTCCTGTTCAGACACATGCCATGTTCCAGTTAAAGGTGGCCATCGGTTCAGGTGTTCTTCTAACAATTTGGGTATTATATGTAACTTTAGGTATAACACAAACTATAAAAACCTCAGTCATTCTGTCATCTCAAAGGTATTAGTAGTCTCCATTACTTTTGGGGTGATTTTTTAAAACCAAGATTCAGTCCTGTTGGTTTAGGATAAGGGAATTGCCCTTCCTAGTGCTCTCATACTGCTAGAACTTTCCCATGAGAAAGTGGATGTACTGGTGCCACAAAGTCCCATATAGCATATGGCCCAGGTCTGTGTGAGCAGATAAGGGAACTATGGCTTTGTTAGAGTGAAGAACTGAGTCTGGAATGAGCCATGTGCTACATTCCTTCCCTAAGGAAGAGCTTCCATGAATGTGCTCCGAAAGCTTCCCCAATAGGTCTATAGACCCTTTGTCTTTTATCTGGTGTTTGGGCCTCGGTATGCCACAGCTTTTTGTACCTGTGTCCTTGAATTTTAAAGCAAAACCCCTTCAAAACCTTAGGAGCATTTTATTCTGGGGTCTCATGTTGAGGGGCTTCTTTTATTCCTCATTCTGACTAGTGAAGAAGATTTCAAATGTCCCAGTGACACTCTACTACCAGTTGAAATCACAGTGAAAGCTGCAGCCCATGATGATTTTGCTGTCCGCAAGGCCAGAGCAAACAAAAAGACTGGTAGCCCCAAGCAGAAGTTTGTGCATTTTGGGCCAGTAACTGAGATTGATCAACAGAAATGGGACAAGCTTGTTATTGGCAGAGCTTCATCCAAGAGTGGAACAGAAGAGGAAAACAAGGAAGGTGGTATGGAGAGTCCCTCTGGTGTTGAAAACTCTTCTTCAACCACTGTTGTCAATCTTGGGTTTGCTGAACACAGCAATGAAGTATCTAAGCCACAGAATGAATCCAGGTATTTGGTGTGGCTTAGGAAGCACTGCTGAGCTGGAAATGAGACCTGTTCTTGCCAGATGCTGATGTGCATGGGGGTAGACTGCAGCATAGACCTAAGAGCTGTTTACACGCACGGCTTTGTTCAGACGTCACCTGATGCCTTCACAGTATCTTAACATATTTATGGTTACGCCAAACAATGCTATGCAAAGGCCTTCCAAGGGCTTGCCGCAAAATTTCTGGCAGGTAGTGAAATTACTGGTGTCTCAGAGTTTGAGCTATCGTTCAAGCTTTTTCTGCATCTCGAATTCCAGCAGCTTTGCTCTGCCTGCTTTCAGCACATTAGGATTTTGTTGTTCAGCTTGCTGGCCTCATTGATGTTCAAAAAATGCTTTCTTCAAACCTAATGGGTTTACTTCTTTTTGAAGATGTAATGCTGTATTGGTGTATTGGTGCTCTGTGTTTCTGGAGGAGGATTACAGCTCTGGGAAGTTAACATTTGTTTCTTTGGCTCTTCTTTAATTGCTTAGTCTGTGGCTGTAGCAAGAATTTTTAATGAATGCTTTTAGCAAGCCATTCATTTAGTTAAGTTTGTGTGTTTATAAAACATTTGCAAACTGATTTGGATGATTCTTTTTCTTACCTTTCATTTGACCTGATAATGTTTTGTCTATGTCACCCTACCTCTCAGTCCCCTATCCAAGTCAGGCACAGATGACTCTTGCAGGAGAATGCCATCACCTGTCCCAGCTTTTGGCATCAGCTCTGAGAAACAAATCACTTGCAGTTTGGACAAACAGCAAGAAAGCACCAAGGAAGAATGTGGTGGGCATTTACCAGACATTGAGAGAGATGATATGTTGGTTAGAAGGATGGGAACTTTTCAGAGGCATACCACTAGCCCTGTCCCCATACATTGTCCTTTCCTGTCAGTAGCTCCTCATCTGTTGCAACCACAGCAAGGGGAGGCAGTAGCTCACAAGAAGGCTTTGAAGACTTCACAGGAAGCAGAAAGGTCAGAGAACAGAAGCAAATCCCTCTGAGCTTCATGCCTGTTTTGTGTGTAGTGTTAGTTTGGATCAGTCAGCAATATTGTTCCATTCTTCACACAGCCTTTAAAGATGTGTTGTACTCATGCATCATGATGTATTGTTTTATTAAATTATTTAAAAGAATGTATCCTATGAACATAAAATAATCGGTTTTCTTTTGTAGTATTTAAGTACTTCAGTTGTTAATTGCTGTTCAGTGTGAGAACAATCTTTCATCTTTTGGGGGATTTCTTTTGCAATCTATGGTGCTTTGTCCAGACTTTTATGTGAGCTTCCAAGTGAATAATTCTTCACATATATTTTATGCAATTCCTAACTTCTAATGAATCCCCTGCATAAGTGTGGTATTCAACATAGTTCCCCCTTGCTCTCACTCCTTATACTGTAGCTAAAGATACCTAGTTGTCCATCACTCTGCAACTGTATTTTGAGTAACAGTAACCTGTGTTGCCTGAGCAGCCACTTGCCTTTGGGCTGCACAAGTGAGCATTATTATGGAACAGTGTCACTTGTCTCTCTGAGCAGTACTGTCACACGAGAAGAGAGCCAAGAACAGCTTGAAATCCCTGAGCTGCAGAGCAGTGGAACAGAAAACAAAGTGAAATTTCCAGACCCACAAAGAGATGACATGTTGGCTAGAAGAACTGGAGCTTTTCTAAAACAGCCTGTGCCCAGTGTTAAGCAGTTCCTTCCCATGCCATTTTCAAAGCAGCAGAATAAGCAGGGCACAGCTAGAGAATCTGAGAAGAAACCTATGCGGTAAGAAAGTCGTACTTCTCTTTTTGCCTTGTAGCTGGCCCTGTGGGCTGTCAAGATCTCTTGATCTGGAAGAACTGCTGTTGGCCCAATGGCGGTTTCTTCCATACTTGTCCTCAGTTCTGTGCTGACTCTTTCTGCTCAGAAGGCAGAAATGTAGGATTTCTGGTCCTTTTGGTAGAGCCCTGTAAAGACTCAGAGCAGAGCTCTACCGTAGGCAAAATTCTAACAGTGTGGAAATGGGTATGCATAGCAAGATTGTGTTACATTTGCAGAGCTTTCTGGTTAAATATGAGCTAATAATTGAAAATGTTTCCAGCTAGAAATAAAGATGCTGGATATGGTAGGTTGAATGTTTGTCTGTGGCTTAGCTGGTGCCAGTGACTTTCCAACAGCAAATCTAGAGATCCTGAGATCCATCCTGATAATGCTTAGTGTCTTTCTAAGCATCTTTGTTCAAATGCAGGAGGCTATGTGGCAAAGTTGGTGGTTTAAGCCTTGGAGCAGAGTTATCATTGACTGGTTGAGCCATATGCAAGTGGAAAGGTTCGTATTTATGAACCTCTTCAAAATACATGAGTAGAAGAATATACATGTGCCTGTTCATACACAGATTAAAAACTAGTGTACAGCTCAGTCAGGAGAAGAAAAAATTGTCATCTACCATAGAATTGAACAGTGGTTTGGTGTTGAGAAGACCGTAGTTGAATAGTTCAGTTAAAATAAATGCTTAATACTTTAATCTTTGATGGTGTCTAGGACAGTTTGTGTTTCTGATTTAGAGGAATAAAAGTATAAGCATTTGACTGTCTACTAAAATTATCTTTTGTGCACCTGCCTCACTTAGCTTGACAACTATCAGCTATTTGGGATTGAAGAGGGTTTTTTTGTTAACAGTTATGCTTTTCATTAGGTATATGTGATTTTTCAAATGTTCCTTAATACGTCTTTGCACTGCTGCCTTTGGCTCACTCAGGCCTGAAAAATGTCCACAAGTCTGCAGTAATACAGGAAAACCTGTAATACAACCACCCCAAGAACAGCAGCAAGAGCAGACAAAAGGCAATCTCCCTCCTGCAGGACAAGAGAGTATTTGTACTGCTCAAGTGGATGAAGGTAGCCTTAATGAAGTCCACCTTGGTCAAATGTCTAAGCTTCAAGAGGTTCCTGAGGAAAACAAAACAGAAACATTGTCATCCAAGGATGAACATCTGCAAACGTGAGCTCTCTGTGGTGTGAATCACGCAGCTTGTACACCCCTGTGTGCACACTTCAGATTGTGCATTGCCTGGTGTGTTTGCAGTCCAGACTAAAATACTCCATGTCAGTAATACACTTTTTAGAAACAAGTAGAATAACCGTGTAATGCATTTTCTTTTGAAATATTTAAATATTGAAATGAAAGCTAATTGAATGGAAAAGTTGATGACAGTAAATATATTGAATTGTAAGAAAGGTTTGTGAATAGCAGAGTTTCAGCTGGACTCTGCTTTTCCAGAGATGTGTATCTCGCTTCTCCATGATTAGAAAACGTCGGAGTATTGACTTTTGTACTTGATGTTCTTTTATGATAAATCCCAGCTACAAATAAGTGGTTTGCATGGCTCTAAACAAGACTGACACTTTACTGAATGACACTGACTTATGTATTACCAGTACCTTTTTTCAGTTACACACCCCCTCCCCCCCAAAAAACCCAACAAAAAAACCCAAGAAGGAAATCTGCGGCTCACTTTCTGCCTCTAATATTTGTCTCTTCCATGCTTCCGTACTGATTCTGAGCACTGCTGTGGAATGTAGTTTTGTCTCCATTCATTGCATGTGTAGCACTTAATGTGAATGTTAATATAGTGTCTATTTTCAATGACTATTTTCTATACCCATTTTAGGTATACTTCAGCAGATTTTTGTAATGGGGGCATTAACGTGGGTTCAGGGAGGGATGGGAGGTGTTCTCATGTAGTTTGTGCTCTGGACGATTAGGTAAGTCTTGTTTGCTCAATACATGATCTCTGAACAGTATGATTCTTTTTTTGGTCAGCTGAACTAGTACAGTTTGGATGTTCAAGTGACAGTTACCCAAAATGTATGGGTCCAGTTACAGTTGCTACTTAATGTATTTATCAGCTCTCTAATTATATATTTGGTCTTGTAGATTCGGCCCCAGAACTGCTGTGTCTGATGACGCAGAGTAAGTTGTCTTGTGTTCACAAGATTCTATTTTAAACAACTTACACTGCATGCTTTCCCACCTTTCTACTAATTTAAAATGCAGTTGATGCCACGTTATTATTTTGCAGTATTCCAGCAAATAAATTTTTCAGAAAAGCACTGAAAAATGGAATGCGGTATGGCTTACATTGCAGCTAAAAATAATTTTTATAGAAAAGCCTGTAAAAACTGAGTGTAACACTAATGTCTAGCTGTTGCTTCAAGTATTGTTTCCTCTTCTTTTGTTTTCTTTTTGTTTTTCTTCTGATCTTCCATTGCCTCTAATCAGCTACAGGTAAAGAGAAATGAGTTGAGTCTGGGCTGGGTGATGAGTTAAAAAATGAAGTATGACCTATAGAGGAACAAAAAGAAATCTCGAAGTAAAGTCAAGTCCTTTGTGATCTTGAGACTAATTACCAGGAAAACACATCTTCAGCTGTTCCTTTACTGTCTTTTAAAAACTTTCTCTTGAATCCTGCCTAGGTTGAGTTTAATTTAATAATGTACTAAACTTCATTTTTTAAGCTTTTCACCTCAAAGCTTTACTTTTGACAGGAGTAAGGACTGTGGCAGTTATTGCACTCAAGCATTTTAATTTCGTGTGTATGCTTGTAAACTGTAGTTCAGAATAGTATGCAATGTAATTTAGAAAGCCTGTGAAAATATCAGCTACTCTTACAAAGTGCAGGCATCTAGAAGCAAACAAGTAGTTGGGAACTACTCATCTAATAATGTCCTTAATATCCTTCTTGTGTTAACAGAAACACACATGACGTTCTCTGTCTCCCAGATTAACTCACAAAATAGAAATAGCCTGGAGAGGTTTTTCATAACAAGTATATACAAAAACTCATACGTAATTTTTCACCCCTTCCTCTAATGATAAAGGCTAGACTCATGGACTAAATATTACAAGATCCTTGATACTTTCATGCTGAGCAAAGCCTGTGTCCTCCGACCACAGAGTAAATGTGATAATTTTCAAGCAGCTGAAATCTGTTCAAATGAAGAGATGAAATAAAAAGATCATAACAACACAGAAGTGTTAAACTTAACAATGGGGACTTCCCTGCCATTTCAGAAAGTCTGCCTGTCTAATTGGTTTGTTAATTTGTTTTCCCATATTTTTGCATGTCCGTGTTAAATGCAAACATGAGAGAATGCTAATTATTGTCATCAGCCCTGGTCTGTCTCAAGGTTGAGAAGAGGCAGTACTTAGTATGTTGCTGATGATCAGCCCCATTCCCATCTCCTGTAGAGATGAGGCTGAATTCTGGTGGTAGCTTGACAGTCCAGCATGAGTCTGGGCTTATGCTTAATACGTTAAGCCTGACAAGCAAATAATAGTGAGCTGAGATATTTGAGTATTTGTATTACTGGAGTTTGATTCTTTAGCTAACCAGCCTGTGATTTTTTGTGGTTTATTGGGGTTTCTTAATTCTTACAATGCCTGTAAAATGGTAATGTCGTCGTCGTGGCTAGGCTTCGCGAATGAAGATCCAGGGAGGGCTCCACCCACGCTCCTCATCAGCGCCTTTTACAAGCGCACTGATAAAAAGAGGCTAGCAGATAGCACCCTCCAGCCTGCGCTATGGATTTTTTTAGGTGAGACACAGCATGCACAGAGCTGGACCCACCCTTTAGTCCTAAGGTTCATCTGCCAGGGCCTAGCAAGCTTGGACGCTGGCAGCAAAGTCCTTAGGATGGAGGTTTAACCTCTTAGATGGAAGGCCTTCCAGGGCTAAACGAGCTCCATCTGCCCGGGTTTGGAATCAGAGTTGTCCTTCTCCTAGGATGACTGCCAGAAGGCTAATGAGCACATCCTACCCATACAAGGATTATAGGAACATGGGTATCACTCCCCACGCTTTACTGTGGGCAGTGAGTTTAATGCTCCCTCTGCTGTCAGCACAGTTATGGCACCAGGGGCCACAGGAGACCCCAAGTGATTTTCAGACTGTGCAGAAAATGGTAATGTAGCCACATAATAAATGCCTTGCATAAGGATTTTAAAGATAGTCTCATAAAAATAAGTTTTTTACATTATTTCTCACTTTTAAATTAAATAGTCTGAACATTCAAGTCCTTGAGGACTTTTTTCATCTGATATTTGTTCAGACTTGTTTGAAAAAAAAATTGCCATATGGTATCACTGACAAGAACAACTGTAATTTGCAAGAATAAAGTATTGTATCTTTAAAATCACATCATCCCAAACATCTAGCCCTTCAAAATACATTCGCCTGCACAGTGTTTCTTCTCAGGTCATTGTTAAAATGGCAGGTCTAGTACTCTGGTCAGCAAAAAGACCTCTTGCTTCTTGTCTTCAGCAAGTTGACATGCCTGAGGGACAGGATGCCATCCAGAGGGACCTGGACAAGCTGAAGAAGTGGACCTGTGTGAACCTCATGAGGTTCAACAAGTCCACATGCAAGGTCCTGCACCTGGGTTGGGGCAAGATATCATCAGCACAGGAGATGATGTGATTGAGAGTAGCTCTGCAAAGAGGGACCTGGGGTTACTGGTGGATGAAAAGCTTGACATGATGCAACAGTGTGTGCTCACAGCCCAGAAGGCTAACTGAATCCTGGCTGCATCAAAAGAAACATGGCCAGTAGATTGAGGAAGGTGATTTTACCCCTCTGATCTGCTTTGACAAGACCTCATCTGGAGTACTGTGGCCAGCTCTGGAGTCCTCAGCATAAGAAAGACATGAACCTGTTGGAGCAGGTCCAGAGGAGGGTCATAAAAGTGGTTAGAGGATTGGAACACCTCTGCTATGAGGAGAGGCTGAGAGTGTTGGGGTTGCTCAGCCTGGATAAGAGAAGGCTCAAGGGAGACCTTACTGCCACCTATGCGTACTTAAAGGGAGCCTATAAGAAAGATGGAGTTGGTCTTTCTAGCAAAGCCCACTGGGAGTGCACAAGGGGTGATGGCTTTAACTAAAGGAGGGGAGAGTTAGCCTGGACATAATGAAGAGATTTTTCATAATGAAGGTGGTGAAGCACTGGGAGAAGCTCTGAGTTTTGGCCTCTCTGATTATTTTCTACGGATGAACTTGTCAGCCAGAGAAGTCTGTGTAGACCTTTCAATTGGCCTTCTCTGTGTATTAAGGAAAGCAGGTGGTTCTCCTTTATGGTTACTATGTCAGAGCAAAGCACAGTGCTGCTTTGAGATGTGACTCCTTCTGATTGCTCTCCTGGGAAGATAGATGTGCACAATTACATGTTGCTGCAGAGTTAATGTTTGAGCTTACCTGGTTGTTCATCCATGGCAGTGGAGGCCCAGCAGCAAGAAGTAACAACTAGAGGAGAAGGTACATGTGGGGTAGTAGTGTATAGTTAGGTTCCCAGCCTAGGCTGAAGCCTTTTCCAGAGTGCCTCTATTGCATTGCTAATAGCCATAAAACTTTTGGGTTTGCTGTCCCTATGCACCCTGAGAGACCTGAGTGAATGCAGGAAATAAATATTAGCCTTTCATTAGGACATCAGGGGACTCTGGATAGAAAGTATTTTTATTTTCCTATCCCAAATGGCAGAAGATTTTCTGCACTGCACTAGAACCAATTACCACTATTTCAGGTCTTTCTGTTTTCTTCTACTCTATGTGAATGAAAATTTCTCTGGCGTTAGGGAAGGGTGCAAGAAAGGAGGTACACAACCAGTTTGACCCAGTAGGTACAAGGTGGCAAATACTTAACACCCTAAAGGCTTTTCTTAATGTGACTTTCAGAAGCTCTTAAGATTAAGGTTGACTTTATTTCAAGTTATGCATCTCCTAACTTACCTCGCCAGACTGCAAATGATGACTGATGTTTAAATGTTCCTTAGTAGATAATATGCCTTCAGTTTTAAAAACAACATAATTTGCCATCTTTTTAGGTTCTGTTATTTAGAAGTGCTTCAGTCCAATCCTAAGCAATGCAACCCTTACACCTAACCACAGAGAAATCCAGATTAGTGTACCACTTAGCACTCTATTTAAGGAGTGAAGCATGGTAATAAGCTAACCTTGCTGTTCATGCTTAAAGGCAGTAGGATGTGTATTCTGTCCTTCATTTCCGAGTAAATACCTACTAACAGGATGAGATCTGTGCATGTCTTTTTCCATCCACTATGCAGACCTTTCAGTTTTCTCTTGAGAGTGGTTCATTCCCATCTTTGTTTGCCTGAACACAAATGTTGGCTAAATATATATATGCACAGCTTTCTGTGTCTTTGATTACTGTGGACACAGTTGCCTACAATTTTGTCTTCTTTAGGTGCTTCTCCTGCTAGTTGGCTTGTTGGCTCACCTAAAGCTACAGATGATCATTTGAAGAGTGCTGTGAAATCCTTCCTGTGGAACTGCATGGCTTTTTTTTTGTATTTTTTTTTAATTGCTTTTAGTGGCACAACTGAGGTCATGTTTTACTAATAATAGGTAGTAGGGGAGGCATAGTATGCTACCTTCATGTGAAGATCTGTATATAATATGACTGGATATATAATATTAAACGGTGACCTTTTTTTCTTTTAACTCTCCAAAGGTTAGGGACATAAATAGAATGTGTAGAAAGAAACTGTTTTGTCTTGAATGTCAACTTTTCCTTGTTAGTTTAGCTGTATTAATAAGTTGGTGCTGATAGCATTAAGTTTCTTTGAGGCAGGGAAGGGAGAGGAGAAAGTACCATGCTGTTAGTACTGCATGTACTTCTCTGGATAGGCTCTCCCTGGTTTTATAGCAAAAGCATTTGGCTGGCTATGCTGCCCCTGATATACTTCTCAAGCCTCTCTTGTTTCACAGTGAAATGGAAACTTCTGTCTGCAGTGTTAATTGGAGCGGTCTAAAAAAACTCACTGGGAAACAAATCATCAGAAAGTAAAATGTTCTGAACTCTGCTCTAAAAGAATTCTTTTAATAAGAGTTATTGATAGAGATGTAATGTTAGTAATGCTTCTTAGTAAGAGGCAAAATTGCAGTCAACTAACAAAAACAAGAGAAAGTTGAGGAGTATAATGCCTGAGGTACTATGTGGGAGCCATGGCAATGCTAACTCGTTCTTCTAGGGGACTGCTGCTGTGGTGAGCTTTGTAATGGTGCAGGTGTCTGATTCTGCTGTAGCACCCTCATGTGGCTTTAGCTCTAACAAGCTGAAGGAATAGAAGCCTCTAAATAACACAGCAATTCTTATTATTTCCTTCTTGTTTAGGAGTATGAGCATGTTTGACATGAGATGTGAAGAAGAAGCTGTGATGCAGCCTCATAGCAAAGCTCGTCATGAGAAACTGCAGAATGTACACAATCAGCTGAAAGAAGATGAGACCAGATGGCAAGATGTGAGTATACAACATTATTCAGAATGCTGGCATTGAGGCCAGCTAGCTAGGCAAAAAAGTGCAACCTGTTAAATCTACAGTTGTTCTCTTGAACTAGAATAATCAGGAGCTTTTCTCCTTTCCCCCTCTACCCTCCTAATGGATTGTTGCTAAAAGTATAGAAGTTCATCATTTGATGTAAACTAAAACACACAAGGTCTTCTGGTGCCTCTGCCTGTGCACTGTGTATTTTGCTTTAAAAATAAGAAATAATTTAACTGTGATGAGGTAAAAAAGGAAGGAGAACAGCTTCTAAGTACTGATTCCTATAACTTTTATAAATAGTAAATGCTCGAAGTCACAAAATACAAGACTAAGCAGGACAGTAAATAAATAGGTTGGGCTTGGCTTTAACAGATGTACACAGATAGAGGAAATACTAACATTTTCCATCTTGTCCAAGCAAATAAATTACCCCTCAAGTTAGCTACATTCTGCCTGGGTTACAAGTCCTTTCCAAACCCCCTTTCCTCAATATTTCTAAGTTGTCCTGGCATTTGGCATTATCTTCAGCAAATCAGTAAGGTCAGAAAAGGATAATTTGCAGTTAAGTTAGTATCAGGAGTTTTAGTTTCATCCCTAAAAACTGATTTTGAATAAAGAATTTTGAAAATACTTTTTTTATTAAAAAAACAAAATAAAATAAAACGTCTCTTCAAGCAGCTGGTGCAGTAGTTTCCTGCTATAAGGACAGGTACTCTGAAACATCTCAGAGAGTTTTTTAGTAGAAAGTTCAAGGAAAAGTCCAAAAAAGGAAAATACATACTGTTCTGTGAAAAGAAATACCTTTTCACAGCAGAGCAATGAAGGATTTAATCTGAGAGGTCTGTATATGTGGATAGCAATCATTTTCCAGCAGACATAAGAATGAGTCCAAAGATATTCAAGAGTTTGAGAACTCTTTGTTGAATGGAAAATCCTCTGAGCTAAAGTGCATAAGTTTTCCAGGCCCTCAGCACCTTCTACACTAAAATAAAAATTCTGAAGAGGTACTAAAAATGGCCCTACTGGAATGTCCTAGACATTCAGAGGGCTTTATGGAGACAACACTGTATTCATGGTCTGATATTTTTCATATGCCTATACTGTAAATTTGCCAACAATTAACAGTTTCATGGCTTTTAAAAATTATTGTTATTCTAAAGTATCAGAGTTGGAAAGATAAACATGTCTGGTTTTTAATTACAAAAAGAAGAGGAAGGCTTATGTTATTAAGTTTGCTAATGAAAAACTAATTTCTAAACAATAGGCAATAGTGGGAGTAGCTGAATAAAGAAATGCTTTGGTACTTCCAAGGGAATAATTAGTAACTGAGGAAAATCAAACGCCTGTGTTTCAAGAAGATTATAGGCTGATATATGTAGGTCATGTGAAGAAATACTTTAATGAGCATTCCCTTGAGTGTAATGTCAATAATTTGTGGGTTTAAGCCAAATTAAAAGTGACAAGGTTTGTTCCTGTTTTTAATAAAATAAGATTCGCTTGCAGTACCTTCTGCTGTTTACCAATAAAAATGCAATTGAAATAGTTGGAAAACCATGTAATTAATGAAATAGCCTTTGAATTAAGTATGTGTACAGAATCTCTGGGGTTTGTTAAAACCAGTGCATGAAATATAATCTATATACTAACCTCATGATTTTGTACATTTAATGACAGATGTGCCACTACAGTTTCCTTTGAAGTTATTTTTCTTTGCAGACATTCTGCAGAGGTTATTTTTTACATGTAAGATTTTGTTCCTGTACTAGTTGTCTGCAAAGAAAGTTTTCAGCTTAGGAGACTTCTTTACTGTAGTACTTTAACTGTTTAAAAAAACAAACAAACAAAAAAGCATTGGTCAACCATGCTTGCATGGGCACAGTTTTGGGACTATCAGGTCTCTAAGGCAGACCATCTGCGCGGCTGTAGTTTGTGGTGAAGCAATGTCCCTTCCTCCAAGGAACTCCTACCTCCCAAATCTGGTTATTAAAATTCTTCACCAACCATAGTTTTTCTCCTTCATCTTCCTGGGGAATTGGTTTTTGTCCCTGATGTTGGCCCAAATGAAAATGAGTGCCCTGACTGGTCTGTTTAGGCCAAATTTCCTGATGTCATTACCTTACGTGCATCTGCAACACTGCAAAGCCAAAAAGTAAATACACCCATGAAGCTGTGAAATCCTTAACTGGATCCTGCTATTAGGAGAAAAATCAGGCAGGCAACATCTTCATTTTATGGTATAATCTCCTTTTCGCTTTAAAAAAACATCACTGCCTTCAGGTGATGAGAGCCTGGTCCACAGCCAAGAAGAAGCATTGCAAAGTGGCTGGCAGGGTACATTAGTTTCTGTGGCCAGCTTTTAACTATTTGCAACTGCATTTAGGTGCCTTCTTTCTCTCACAGGACCTGGCTCGGTGGAAGAGTCGTCGAAGGAGTGCTTCACAGGATTTAATAAAAAAAGAAGCCGAGAGAAAGAAAATGGAAAGGTTATTGGCTGGAGATGGAACAAATGAGCGCAGAAAAAGCATCAAAACCTACCGAGAAATTGTGGAAGAGAAGTACGTTGTACTGAAGAGCAGTGGCATGTCTGAAAATACTGTGTGCTCCATAGGTGATAGGTTAACTGTGGGTAGCCTGCAGGGCTGGGGTGAGGGAAAGGGAAGGCTGTGCATGACACAGAGGAAATAGGAGTGCTTTCCAGTGTTCACTTTAATGCAGTGATCTCTCTTGTGTTGTCTCCCTTGCAGAGAGCGAAGAGAGCGGGAACTTCATGAGGCATACAAGAATGCAAAGACACAGGAGGAGGCTGAAAGCATCCTCCAGCAGTACATTGAAAGATTCACTATTAGCGAAGCTGTCCTTGAGCGTTTGCAGATGCCAAAAATTCTGGAAAGAAGCCATTCAGTGGAACCAAATTCCCCACTGAAAGACCCAAATCCTCTGAGATACTTAAGGCAACAGTCGCTGCCTGCTCCAAAATTCACTGCCACTATTGAAGCTACCATAGTTCCCACCGCAGAACTAGAGCCCAGCAGTTCAACGGGCCGCACATCTCCCAGCAAAAGTGTTGTCTCCAAGGCTGTGCCTATGCTGACACCCAAGCCTTACTCACAACCCAAAAAAACACAAGAAGTTTTAAAGAACTTTAAGGTAGGATACGTTGCACTGCCCAAAGTCAGTCGGGAGGCAAAGAGACTCTGACTAAATCATCTGAACATATAAATGTTTAATGCAGTTATATAGAAAATTATTGCAGTATTCCATTATTATAAAACTCAGCTAAATTCATTCAGGGAAAGGGCAGCGTCTAAGAAAAGAGCAAGGTGTTTTCTGAGAAAGAGGTTAGGGAAGGGTATGTTGCCATCTTTTTTCGATTTTAAGTAAAAGGGAAGGGGCAAGGAACATGGAGACCCTGGCTTTTGGAGCAAGACCTGAACTGGCTTTTGTGCCAGGCGTCTGATTTTTGCAATAGCCAAACAAGTCTATGCTATTCAGTCAAGTCATAAGCCTTTGAAACACTGCAGTGTGCATGTGTTAAGTGTGGAGAATCCCTACATCTTTAGAGTCAAGAGCCAGCTTGCCCAAAGATACTCAGTCCTAAACATACTTCTCACCAGGGATGAATGGGGAAAACGGCTTCACGTGTAAAGAGGGAATATAGGCTGTCCCTGCAGGCTTAGGGAAACAGAGTGGTGCTGGGGCAGCAATGCAACTGAGGATTGCTGGTGAGAGAGGCAGAGTGATTGTGTTGGACTGCAAGACTTGCACACTGCAAGACTTGCACACAGATTATGGGAATAAAAGAATTGAGAGCTGGGATGAAAGCAGGGCTGCCTGGAATAAGAAGTCAGCTGTGAGATTTGTGGAGGAAGGAGACAGGAGAAGAGACTGAAACTGGGATATGAAACTTGAGTGTATGTGTGGACTGGGTGGGTGTAGAGAATGAAAGTAACATACTGAGCCAGTGATGGAGAAGGCAAAGAACTAGGATGTGTTAGAGAGAAAGGGCCAGAATAAGTCAAGTTAAAGGAAATCTGCTTCTAAAATCACTGTTACTGAAATCTGACTCAACAAGAGTCAAAATTGCTTCATTGAACTGAAATATAGTGTAAGAAAAAGTTCTTCTCATCTCATCCTCCCTGCCCCACACCTTATTTCATCGTTTACTTATCCTCAGTACTTCTTGAGTAAACAGCTTGGATACCTCAAGAGATACACTCCAACTTAGTGTATGCCATCACTGTTAAGCTGAAGGCAAACTCCTCCTGTTGTCATCTTGTATACAAGCATCCAGAGGTCTGTTCTCTGAGAGTGATTAACACCAGGGCCATCTCCAAGGCACTGAGCATCCTCATCTCTGACAGACATGCAGGGAGGTGAAGACACCTAGCACCTCACACAGTCAGCTCCCAGACAGAGGAGAAACAGCTTGGCTCCAAAAGCACTTCCACACCTTCTGACTGCCTTTCAGATGAAAAAGTTTCTTCCCTTTCCTCACTGCCATTATCCACTCAGCACAGAACCACTGTAAGGGTTTGTTTCAAAACACAAGTGTAAGCAGACACTGAGCCCCACGTCTTCTGGGACTGTGTGCTGGATTATCTACTACAGAGGCAGGTCAAGAAAGATCTCAGAAATAAAAAAGCCACGAAAGCACTAGTGGGCCACGCCATCCATTCTAGTGTCTCTGTTTAGACTAAGACATCTCTCTGTTTGTATTGAGGAAAACCAAATGTTTGAATGATCAGGACAGATGCCCTGACTGCAGAGTTAAACAAACATATTCCTTTCCTTCTGATCTGAAGCAAGGCAACACAGTGTCACCAGAGCCAAGAACCACTGACAGACTGGTGTTTCAGGGGAAAATAATGCTACAGCTACATGTGCTATGGAATGATTTCTACTGAGACAAACCACATTCTTCCACATCAAGCAAATAAGATGTAGACAGACTTTTAGTGGCCATTTTTGGGGGTGGGGTAGAAGCATCTGTGGATTAGTTTCTCTCCATGTATGTGAACTATATATGCATTAGTGTGAAGGCGATACACGCATATAACTTCATCCTCTGAGGAAAAAAGTGGCACGCATCGGAACAAAACCCAAAGATACATAATTCACTGATGTCTAAAATCTAGGAGAATACCAACCGAGCTATAGAAAAACAGGAATGGCCAGTTTCACATTTCAACTAAGAAGCGTGGTGGGGGAGTTTCCACAAGAACTGGGACAGTCATCGAGAAATTACAGACATCACAACACGATTTTTCACTAGTTGTACAAAGCTGACTTATTTTTCAGAAAGTAAACAACCTCAATATACATGGTAGCAATGCTACTGGGACATCACCAGGCCTACAGGGACCCCTGCATGCCACTAGCAAAGTAGGAAATAGCAATGGCAGACAGAAGGGGGCACAAACTCTATTGGCTCACGGCACCCATGCTAGTAGGCTTTGCACTGCTTACTACAAGGCTACAATGCGACCTGGGTAAGCTCCAGTTTTGATACAGGCATGTCAGAAGTGGAAAGTTCCCATGGAATGGCTTACCTCTGAACTTGTTTTCGCATGTGTGTTTTGTTTATGCACTACCTGTGGAGGAACCTGAAATGACTAATCAACATATATATCCCACATAGCTTTGCTAAGAAATCACTGGTCTATATCATTATTCCTGTGACGTCTAGTGATTGAGTCTGTCCATATTTATTCCCTCACCTTTGTGTTGTCTCCTGTGATGACCATTTTGCAAGGAAGGATCTCTGTGCACAAACTAGCAAAGTCCTTCTTTGAATCTGTTTAAAACTCCTGCTGACAAACCAGTAAACATATATGCTGTAGCTAAGAAGGAGCAATATGGTGTTACTGATACCTGGTCTCTGTAATTTTATGGATACCATGGCTTCTACAAACAGCACTCCAAATTGAAGGAAATCTCTACATGCTACCGCTGTTCAGAATATAATTGCAAAGTATTAAGTCCTGAGAGGAAGCTGTGCCACTGCAGAGGAAGAAGACAGAGCTTATTTTCTGCCTTGCTTCAGAGTTCCTTAGCCAGAAATATATGCTCACCAAGGAGCTAGCTTGACCCTGAGAACAAAGTAGTTAAACTGTTTCTGCCCTCTCCTTTTCATAGAGACTGCATAAAATCATTTTTTGAGAAAGCAGCTGTTTGTTTATTTTATTACCTTGTGGAGAATGTGGGTTGCCCAGTTTTATTTGTTGATGCCTTGCTTGCCTGTTACAAACAGTAAAGAAACAAGTGGATGAACTCTGCTGCTCCTGACCCTTCCAAGTTCACATGAGAGTGCTTCAGAAAACACAGTCTACTACCACTGTGGTGAGGTCATCTGGATACATAGCGTAATTAGTCCTGGAGAACCTGCTTGCCTCTTGCACAAGGCAATGCAAACCCTAGCAGCTTTGGTCTAAATTTACATAAATCTTTGTTGTTCTTTTAAAATCCATTGTTGTGTGATGCATACAAAGGATGTCTGTATGTTATTGAGAGAAGAAAATGTGGGAATCCAGGAAATCCAGAAAAAATACTACGTTCTGCTATATTTTGTTTATGATCCTCCTGGAGTAGTATTTTCTTCTCTCTTGGCCTATTAAATGAAGTGTATGATTGGTTTCTGTACTTCACTGATGCCACAGACTGTGTTAACAAATGTAATATCGAGTTGAAGTCCTAATTTCCTAAGTTTCTTTGAATGCTAATTGCCTCAGCATATTTATTTAACTGTATTCTGCAGGTAGATGGAAAAGTCAGCATGAATGGAGAAAACATCAACGGTGTGGAAGAGAAGGATAAAGAGTGTACAACAGTAATATTTACTCCTTCGCCAAGCAGATCTCTGAAATTTGATGGAGTAGCCAGAGGGGACAGGCCCCCGGTAGAGTTGAAGAAGGACCCCACAAGTGTTGAGTTCAGTTTACAGAGGCCTGCCACTCAGAGTGTGCACAAAGAGCCAACAGTAAGACCAACACGAACAAACCAGCCTTACTTTCTCTGCCAATTTTCTGTCTCATAATGTGTTTGATCACTAACTAATGAAACCGGCGTGCTTATGTTTGCTTTATTTCAAGAAGGTGTGCCCAGTCCAGGAAAAAAACCAAACAGATCCTTTGTAAATTAAAGGCTTCTTCCTTTGGGATGTGGGTAGAGAAATGGGAGGGGAAGATTCAAAAAACTTTTTGCATCCAGCATCTTTTTTGGGGGGGATGTCATGAAGCTGATAAGCATGTTTAAATGTGCTGGGCCAGGGAGAAATCGACTGTGTGTCCCAGCTTTTGTGCAGATTTATTCAGCGCTTCTCCTGATGTTAGCTGATTAGGTCAGCAACATAATTGGACTGTGTGAGCCATTATAATTAGTCTCAGTTTTCAATTTTCAAAGAGAAGGATGTGGATATGCTGGCAGTTTTGAGCATTCAGCTTTCATTCCCCTCTCAGAAATATTAGAAAAGAGGATAAGCTATTGAAATGCTTGAAGGGGCCAGTGTGCTTCTTAACTGCCTTATTAAAGAAACAGATTAATATTATCTTTTCATCTTTCTCTCCCTCTCTTCCCCAGAGTAAAAGGCAGGAATAAGACTAGAGCATATAACAGTAGGAATTTAGATGCTACAAAACTATAATAAAAGTAGATGGTAAAAACAAAACCAGAATTAAGGACTGGAGTGCAACTAAAGCATGTAGAAGGGTTACATACAAGTTGCAGGAGAGGGAATTCTCACTATTCTTTTCCATGTAACAAAAAAAGAATTGGAGATGTGGTGAGAGTTGGAGAATGATAATGTTTTGCTTTCATCTCCAATTTCATCCAAGTATTGGCTAGACAGATAACAGGGAGCAGGCAGTGATGGTTTATTCACGTAAAAGGGCTTCTGTCTTGTGTTACTCCATCTTACTCTCCTGCTGGTCTCTGGCCATGGACAACCAAGCCATGGAGGCTGCAGCAAGCGTGGGAGCTGTGATGTGCTGCGAGCACAGATTTGATCCTATCAGAGGAAATTGGTATAGAGTCAGAAGTGAATGATTTGCAGTAAAGCAGGCAGGGATGGCAGAGCAGAGGCTGCTTCTGTCAGAATGAATTAGCTGTAAAGGAAAAGCCCAGTACGCATTGCTTCTGATATGAGAGAGCTAGTAATGGGAATGTTTGGAGGATAGATAGTTTGCTGTAGAATCAAAGCAAAATAGTTATCAGAAAAGTAACCAACTAAAAGTGTTACTGTCTCTTTTTTAGTATTTCCAGACTAGTATAGCTGTGAAAGGAATAAAGGAATGAAGGAAGAAAGTCAGCAATAGAAGCCACTGTTAGGGCTTGGGTGTGTTTGTACCAGTTTGATGTCCTCTCATCTTTCCCTTTCCACAGCTTTGAGGATGATGTGGCCAGCTGAACACAGATTTTTCTGTGTTTGGTTTCTGCTTCCATTGTCTTATCCCCCATGGTGATACTGATGAGGGAGGCAGAAAAGCCTGAATTCTCATACTCCTCATGACTGACATTTGTAGAATACCTCCTGGTTTGTAAGCTTGAGTGCACTTAATGTTGAAGCCTTCTAGAGAGAATGAGTATGCACCAAAGTGGTGCTCTTGACAGAGTTTCTGTCTTAGCTGTAACTAAGGATTTTATATCACTAGCTTCATGATTTCATCAACAATGTGACTGGGTAGTGCAAAGCATTGTAATTATTCCCAGCATTTCAGCTTCAAGAAAAGGTATCTGTCAAGCATGTCAGCAGCAGAGCAAGGAGAGGAGACTGCTTTGAGGAGGATCTTACATGAGGCAACAAGTGGAATGCACTGAATGTGATGAGGGGGGAAAAGAAGGAGTCTTGATTGTGACTGGAAGGGAATTTTCCAGCTTAAGATGAGATTACAGGTTCTTTTCCTTGTAGATGTTTGCTTTTCTTTAATTTTTCATATCTCCATGCCTTAGACTAAGATATGGGCAGGAATTTAGCTACTGGATATACAAGAGTGCCCTGTGTCTTTATTGAGAAGGGCCTAGATGTGAGGTTACAGAGATGGGGCATGGTCCTGATGCTTGGCTTCTTCACTGTATATGTTAGAGCCCAGACCAGCACTGCTACAGTCAGCCCAGTATGGATGTGATCAGGCTGGGGCCTTATCTGCAAGCATCATGCAGCTACTCTGGACTTACCTCACTCGGCCTTCTCCCTGTACCTATTTTACTGCCATTTCTGGACAACTAACACAGCAATGTCAGCCTGCATCTGCAGTGTGAAATACTGAACTCCTCTCTGAAGATTAAGCCCTTTATAGGAAGGTTGGGAGTCCAAATCAGGAAAGAAAAGAGCCCCCAGACTTGTCCTGCTCCTCATAAAATGTGGGGTTTTTTGCTGGGTAGGATGCTGAATAACTCTAGCTGTCACTGGAGCCCTCCAGAGGGGAAGAAGGAGTTTGCTTTTTGCACCAGCAGAACAGGGCTTCCAAGCTACACATTTTTGGAAGTAGGAAAGGCTTCTGAAACTGCTGCTGTATCACCTCCCACAAGGGGAAATCAGGGCTATAGTTCTTTTCTGATGCTTAATTTTCCTGAATTTTTAGGAGAGGAGATGACTACAGAAATGGGTAGAAAAGCAGCTGAGGTAAAGAAGCAGAGCTGTCTAGAGTGGAAGAAATGACTATGTTTATTTTGCCTTGAGAAAGCTTAGAAATTGAGCTTGTTCTCAAAGCCTTTTCTAAACTTGCTTGTACTGCCTTTGTCTGCTTTAGTTTATTAATGTAGTTCTTGTTAGCTATGTCCTTCCCAGGCTTTGAATAAGGTTCACAGGCACTAGTTCCTCTGCTTGTTACAAGATGCTGTTTCTAGCCATTTTTTCCTTCTAGTTGCTCTGATCTGTTTTGGTTTTGATTTTATTAATTTTCTGCTCTGAGTCTCTTTTGTGAAGTATATATTCCTTTTCATATATATGTTACCTTTGACCCTCCTGTCCTCCCCTTCCGGATCTCAGCCCGTTCTTTGCATGTCCCTTTCTTCTCCTCCATCCCTCTTAGGGCTGCTCTCCTTCTGTTTCTGATCAGTTGTCAAATGGACTAGTCCTGTCTTCTCTCCTCCTGGCAGGTATCCCTTTGAAGCTCTGTAGCCCTGCTCTAAATCTGGCTGGCTGGTCTCAGGCATTGTCTGCAATACAGAAAGATGCTGTGCTTCAACAGCTTTTTGGCCTGAAGTTTGGGAAACAGTTTAGTCAAATTGCACCACTTAAAATGCTAATATGATTGAGGTTTTGGGCAACCTAGAGAGGTGTAGGGATCATTTCATACGGGTGAGACTTCTGTGTCACTTGTCTTTTTGACAGAGAAGTCCATCTATATGTGAATCAAGTAATGACTGGAAATCAGAGTCTGACTGGGAAACACATAAGTAACTCCTGCCTAAATCTACTATGAAATAAGATGAAATGAGCAGGTGGGAAGAAGGGTAAAGAAAAATATTTTCAAGAAACTGTACTTATGTCTTTAGTGTATAGTAGAGTACTTAGATTTTAGGGTGGGGGGTTTACAAGGGAGTTGCTTTTACTCAAAGTAGTTTATCAAATTTTGCCTATGATTTAAGGCTAGGAAGGATAAATTTGGCCTGTAAGCAGGATGAAAACATCCCACTGGTGTTTGTGAAGCAATGTGCTGCTAAGAGAGGCAGTAGATAAAGCATACCTCTCTTACTGCAGCTGGAAAAACAAAGGCAAAGGCCCAGAGACTGACTGATCAGTCAGTGGTAATGCCAGCAATGACGTGAGAGTCATCTCTTCACCCTGGTCCTAACTGTCAGCTATTAGATTGTGTTTTCTTTCCATTATACAGAACAGTTATGCACACTACAAATTCTGAGAAGTTATATCCTCTAGCTCTTTGAATCAGAAATTGGCAAAGTAAATGTTTTGTTTTAAAACAATATTTGTGCAGATTTTAGTGCAAAGGGATTAATTTGTCAGTATCACTTTATTTTAACCAATCTTTGTATGAGCATTTAGAAATTACTGGCTTGTTATAGCTCTAATTATAGCTTTGCTCTGATCAACCAAAAAACCAAAAATAAATATAGACAGCAACTTTGAGAAGATAAGGGTGGAGTGGTGCTGGTGGGAAGAAATTTTGTCTTTCTTCTGATTTTTCACTAGCTAGCTTAAACTTGTCCATTTCTACTCGCTGCATATTTGGCACAAAATAAAGTTTGTAATATATATATATATATCTCCAAGTAACACTCTCCTTCATCTTCAAAAATCCACTGATTGAACTGAGATTAAAGTATAAGCTTTCTTGTGGTTGGGGATTGTTGGCCAAGCTACAGGAGAGCAGAGTCAAAATCCTGATTTGTACATATCTGGTAGGACAAGTCTTTGTTCTTTGATTCATTACAAGAAACACTTGTAGAGTAAGTACATCTGTTCCAGATAGACAGCTTTGCCTTGAACCACACATGGGAAGATGCATGGAGGGCTGGACTACATGATAACAAAAAGGGTTCTGATGAGAAGTAAGAGCTGCAAAGCTTCAAAGCACCTGGAAGGGAATTCTGCTCAGTATTTGGTTATGAATCCAGCATCCATATCTTCCATTCTCCAAATATCCGTCCACTTTTTAGTGTCTGTGAGTGTCAGGAGCTTAGTTTGCATCCAAATTGAGCAATAGTAACTCCAGAAGAATGGCTAGTAAGAATACTTAACACTGTTTCTTGCAACACTTTCAAGGCTTCTCTGTCAATTACTGATCCACCCTGGTCTTTGGTTGTAATAGTTGGCCTGACTATAGCATTATAAAGCTGCCAGATGAGGCAGTTGACTTAACATGTCAGAGCAGTGTTCTGACTGTAGTACTATCCTGGCATAGCATGCAAGGCACTTAGCTGTGGCAGCCCAAGGTCGTGCCACCATTACCACTCACAACAGAAAACACCAGTTTTGATGGGGAAATCATTGTATGAAAAAATTGAAGTCAATGATACGTGAACACCTCCAATCACAAAAGTTTGAAAGATGAGTCAGACAATTTCTACATGGGGCTAATTGATACCGCAAACAATTTCATTCTTGAGTGATTCTAGAATATTAAATGTAGTTCTAACAATTCTTTCCAATAACTCTACATTCTTGCTGGTTTAAAATAGCGTGTTTTGTCGTGTTTTCATAGAAAATATACTAATGGTATTTCACATAATTTTGTGTACAAGTAGTGTTAACTGACCTACATTTTGATTTCATTTACAATAAGGGTTAATAAAGTTCTACTTTAACTTCCTTTGGAGTTTGAATTCTTGTAGTAGTTGTAATGTTTGGTATTTTAGGGCTTCCTAGTTTTTATATTTTTAGGGTTTTGTAAGGATGTAAGGTTCTGCCACAACAATAGGTAATGTGGCTATTTCTGCCTTGTATGGTCTTAATTAAAGAAATACTTGGACTGATGTCCTAGTTTATGGGATAAAAAGTCTATTTGCCACAAGCTGAACTAATTTATTTCATGAGTTTTATGGGTGTTTGATACACTGTATAGTCAGCTGTGCTTGCATCTTTGTTTAATGAATACCATGGTTAGCAGAACTGAAATTCTGGTTTGTCCCCTGTTAGTTTTGTGCTCATAACTGCAAATGCAATCACAATATATAACTTTCTATCATTGGCTAAGGCTTCCAAATCCTAAATGGGGAAGTTCACTTTAACTCCTGGATAGCTAGATGCATGGGGTAATAAAAATACCAATCAAAGTAGACAGCATTCTTTTGTTTTCAGGGGTTAATGAGGCAGGGTCTTCACATTAGCCTTGATCTGGGGGCAGAGATAACCACAGCCCCTACACAGCAAGGTTTTTTCCTACTTCCCTTGAAGGCTTCATTGCCTTTGGTGGTGGGACCAGCAGGTGTTTCATGACCTTCCTTCATAGGCACCTGCGGCAGAACCAGCATATGGAGTGGCTTTATGGTCCTGCAGAATGATGCCTATTGCAGAATGATGTGGTGCTGAGGGGCTGCATGGTTCCTTCATCCCAAAGCATGGTAGCTCCTTGGATATGCCTCGGAAACGTCACTTACCAAGTTGCTTAGTTTTTCAGTGTCCGTGTCAAAATATCGATCCTCTTAGGTACAATGAGATGCTTGTATGCCTTTTTCATGTTCAGTGATATCATCATCTGATTGCAAAATACTTCTGAAATGTGAATGATGATTGCAGTAGAAGAGATATTTCATCTGCTGTATCATACAAGAGTTTTCTTAGATGTATCATAGACCTGTGGATATTGGTAATACAAATGGAATTAGATATACTGGGAATGAGAGAGTTCCCTAGTGATGTTGACTTAATTTTTTTATAAATTACTTACTAATCAGTTTTATATTTTTAGCTGTATATTGCTAGCATTTAATTGCTTAGGAGAAGTAGGAGGAAGAGTCAAGTCTCATGAGCAGAAACAGAACTTCTGCAGCATGCCATTGCTAAATTCAGTTTTCCTGCAGGAGGTAGTAGCTTTTCTTTTTTTACTCCCTTTTGAAAGCATTTCTATAAATAATATCTATGTCTATACCTAGTTAAACCTGCTGGATATAGGTTATGGGTAGACTTAGTTATTGCACTTGTGCAGGATAGCTACATGACAGTACAGTGTTCAGGTTTCTGAGGTGAATCTAGACCTAGAGGTGATAAAAGTGCATCATGTCTATGCATTCACTGAGCTTTTAAAACCCTCTGAGAGGCCAACGTGGCTGTGCTCTTTCCCCAGCACTAGGGAAGCACTTGACTTCCCTAGGTGTATGTGATGCTGTTTAACACTTCCCGTATCAGCTCTGGTTTATCACTGTTTATAGCTTTAAAGCCTCTGAAGTTGAAATTAAAGCTGATTTTTTTGAAGAATGGGGGCAGCTATAGTTTTTTGGGTTGGACAGTTTCTTTTTGAGAATGGAGGGTGAGTTCCACTGCTTTACCAATAATAATAATAATATAAACATTAATAATTGAAAATTGCAGCCATTTATTTGGAAGGGATTATGCTTTGGAGCAATGGGTAGAGTTGTCAGGTAGGTACCTCTTGCTTTTCCAGTTAAAAATCTGCCTTGTTTAGGGCACACCCTGAGCTCTTGATAATAGCCAATTGTTTATGTTAAACACAGGTTTGTAGGTTGTAGAATGACTGAATAATTCAGGTTGTAGATCTGTAGCTGAGTCTTCTGCTCAAAGTAAGATAAAGCGTGAGATTCAGCTGGATAGCTAAGAGCTTGTTCATTTGAGTCTTGAAAACCTCTGAAGACGGAGATGGCACAATCTGTCTGGGCAGCCTGTTTTGCTGCCTGCTTGTCCTCATGGAGAAAAGAAATACTTAGGCTGAGGTGCTTTGAGAGTGGTTTGCAGTAGCTTCTCCTTTGGGTGCTGTCAGATCAAGAGGCAGAACTGAAGCAGAAGGAGACATTTTCTTTAGTTGCAGTGTTCCTCTGCTTGGGCTTTCAGTGAGAAAGCTGTTACTGAGACACAGGCTGGCATCAAGATGGACTGGGAAAGGGAGGTGGGTTATATAGGAGAAAAGAGAAACAGAATGGCAAGGGGCAGATCTCTGGCGGACAGCGCTTGGAGTCTTTGGAACATTTCTCTGGGGCCTGTTTTTTAGCCTGTGCCTCATCTCCAATGAGTGTCCCTCCTTGACATGTGTGACACAAGGAGGAGGCGTGCTTGCAGGTAGACATGGTGGAGAGGAGGTCCTCAAACTTTCCGTACTGCCTTTTTGTAGTGCGTATGTTACCCTGTGCCAGTTTTAGGCATGAGGGCAGTGTGTCCAAAGGAGAGCAATGAAGCTGGTCAAAGGTCTAGAGCACAAGTCTTATGAGGAGCCGCTGAAGGACCCAGGGCTGTTTAGCCTGGAGAAAAGAAGTCTCAGGGGAGACCTTATCCCTTTCTACAACTACCTGAAAGGAGCTTGTAGCAAGGTGGGGGTCAATCTCTTTTTCCAAGTAGCAAGTGATAGGGTGAGAGGAAACAACCTCAAATTGCACCCAGGGAGGTTTAGATTGCATATTAGGAAAAGTTTCTTCACTGAAGGGGCCATCAAGCATTGGGACAGGCTGCCCAGGGAAGTGTTTGAGTCACTATCCCTGGAGATACTTAAAAGACGTGTAGACATGGCATTTAAGGACATGGTTTAGTGGTGGACTTGGCAGTGTTAGGTTTATGGTTTATGGTTGGACTGAATGGTCATAAGGTGCTTTTACAACCTAAAGGATTCTATGATTCTGTGTATCCCAATGCCTTGCTGGGAGCGGACAATTTGTGTGGGTGGAGGTGAGAGTGTAGTGGAAAGCAGCAAGTAGTGAGCAGCCAGCGCCAGCAGGCACCAGAAGAGACACGCTGTCACTCATGATTGTGATCAGGCGCCTGTCCTGCTGCGAGGTGTCGGCACAACCCCTGGCAGCCGCGGGCTCCTTTATTGTTCCCGACACTGCTTCCTGCCTACTGGGCTTGCCCAGATCGCTGCCCCTGGCCATGGCCCCACACTAGTCCCTACCATTTCCTCGCAGGGAGTCTTACCAGACACATTCCCTGCCCTTCTCCAGAGTATGCCTCCCTCCAGAGAGGAGAAGAGAGGTAGGAATTCCTGAGCACTGCCACCGGCAAAGCTCTCTGGTGGCACTGCCAGCAGATGTCCCCGGTGACTGAGCTGTGAGAGCCCAGGTCTGCTCTTCGATGGGCGTGGGCAGATGAGCCATAAGCTCGTGTGGGTTTGCAGGAATGGGAAACAGGATCCATGCAGAAGTTGGAGGTCTGAATTCGTCTCCAGAAAAGATGAAGTTTCATCATATTTCCTCCCTTACAGCTGTTAATAAGATGGAGGAGTGAGAGGAGGACAGAAAAGCAAGTCTACAATAGACTATTACTGAAATATGATACTTTTTATTTCTAAAAGTAGTCTACTGCTTTTATTTTCTCTGTTGAATGTACCATTTTCTGGATCTTTCATGCATTAGAAGCACTGTGCAGTGGCTGATCGGGTTACTGCAGATTTTTCTTGATTTGCCTACTGGAAAAGCAGATACATGGTGGAGGCTGCTGAATGGATCAGCTGAAGTGCTACCCTTGTTTTGTCAGTGTGGTTTTAGCTCTGCAACAGCCTTGTGCTGGGTCAGAAGCTGGCTTTGCAAAGGAATTTGGCTTATTGGCTTGATAGGCTCTCACCATATTTTTTCAGTCCTCTCTTAATAGTCGTCCAAGTATTTTGTTACCTTTAATACTGACTGTAGCTTTTCCCTTCAGATAACAGATTGTTTAGACAACCGTGAAATAAAGGAAGTATTTAATTACTTTGCCAGTTTTCAAACCATAGTATGTTCTATATATTCACTAATGCATATGTTTTTGTGTTATTCTGGAAGAGGAAATGAGGGGTGAAATGTATGCTTATCTCCAGCTAACACAATCCAAGATACCCTACAATTTTAAAGGCTTCTAGGAGCTATTCCAAACCAACTGCATGATGGTTGCTGATGAACGGTTTGAAAAGGAGATTAAAGCTCAGTGATTCAACACCCGAGGGGTACATACTGCTTAAAAAGCACTCCCTCGCTTCCCGCTGAGCTCTAAACCAGTCTCGTTCAAACACATTACAAAGCAGCAGCAAGTACTGCCTTGAGGAATTAACACATGCTTTTATTTCCAGTGTAGTCACAGTGTTTCTACTTTGTATTATTCTCTGCAGGCCTCCTCGGTGGCAGCAGATGCAGCCACCAGCCAGCAGGTCGAGGCCAGCCCTGGAGGTGTGGGACCTGTGAGCCCAGCGTGCCTGTCCCCAGGTGGGTTGCTGGTTGTTGCTGCTGCCCTTGCCCCTGCCTTGCTCACTGACAGGACTGGGGTTTACATGTACACTGCAGCAGGAGTCTTGGAAGTGCACCTGCAGCGGCACCAAGAGGGTTTATTAGAAAATGCAGATGTCAGAAATCTCTACATAAGAAATGAATTTTTTACAGTAAGAACAATCATTCACTGCAACAACCTCCCCATGGCTGGAGGTTTTACAGTTTGCAACTGAACAGGGTGCTAGACAATCTCTTCTAGGATCACTTTCTGACAAAAGGTGGGACCAGATGATCTTTCAAGGTCCCTTCCAACCTGGTCTGCTCTGTCCTTCTGTGGTTGAAATGACACAGCTGACTGCATGTCATTTGGAATGGGAATTGTCTGCTTTGAGGTTTGTGTGAATGAAAAGCTGCTGTAACCAGAAAGCAATTAGGGCCAACACTGTCAGTCAGTAATAGCTACTGGTTAACACTTACCCCGTCCCCTCTGCCCAAGACATTAAAAAATGGAGAAGGAGAATAAGAAGGGCACTTCAGACCTCATAGAGGCTTTGAATGGACAAAATTTTGCACACTCATGATCTGCATACAAGATCATGATCAATCATACAATTCATGCATGATTTCCTAATCTGGGGAAAGGAGTTTGCTGGTAAAATTTGAAGCTATTTTCCTCAAAGGACTTTACCTTTGAGTAGGAATTTTATCCACTGTCTGCTATCATACTAAGTTCATTATCTTTTTTTGTTGTTCATTTTTAAAAATGGGTCTATCAGTTCAGCTTGGTATGGGTAAGTAGAAGGTACTATTTGAAGTAGATATTTAAATGTGATCTCTGGCTGTAATTGGTATATAAGCATAATGCTCCTATTTGTTGAGGATAAATGTGGCTTACACAATTGAGCTTTGCCCTCAAATGCCAGTGGAGTACCATTCCTCCAAGATTAGAAGCATATCCACCCTTTTCTTGATGTGCTACAAGACTCTGAAGCACATGGGCTGTTAACAATTAGCTGACTTAATTACTTTGGCTTGTAGACGCCAAAGCACAGAGGTTGAGTCTTGAATTGTACCTGGAAGGTAATGTAGAAGCTGAGTCTTGTAATGAACCAACCAAATTCTCCTTTCAAGAGTTTGCAGTGATGAGCTGGTGATATTTGTCTACAAATCACAAAGCCACCTTGTGTCAGGCTCCACGCCTGTGAGAAATGCTAAACATTGATAGCAAAGTTTAATGCTGGCTGGCAATGAAAACTGAGGTAGCATTGCAAAAATTGAAGTGGTAAAGGAGTGTGGGTTTTCACTGTGTTTGCTTTGTATGTGACTTTCTCATAGAATAAGAAACCTTCACTGCTTTTCAGTACAAGCCAGATACTTCCATGCTGTGAGCCCTGTGCCACTAATGGTGTGGGAACTGCTGCAAAATAGTGTGCATCTGCCTGGCAGCAGGAGCAGCTCTTGTCTCTGCTTGTGTGCGGGTTCCTAGCCTGTCAAAGACGTCCATTCAGGAGCTGCCACTGCTGCCATGGTTGGAGAGGGGACAGAATCTGAAGCTGCAATTCTGCTTTAGAGGTTAGAGAGATGTCTGGATGCTTGCACACTGCCTGGGATACTGGCGACTGCTCTGCTTCCAGTGGTGGTTCAAGCTGACAGTACTTGAGCTGTTAACAGTTCTTAGTTGTAGGCTGGTGCACTCCTTGTCCCTTTTCCTGTAAACCAGCATTAACTTGTTGGGTTTTCTTGAGAACTGAATGACAACTAGGTTATTCCAGTCCAAGGCTTCCTGTTAGCACAGTTTGTTTGCTGTCTGATGCTTGGCTGATGTGGTTTAGTGGAAAAAGGCAAGCTGAAATATCCTTCAGTGCTGACAGTGAGACTGTGTTAACTGTGGTATAGCAACTTTCTGAATAGTGTCTTAGGGATCTATACCTCAGTAGGCATGTTGTAGGCATGTGGTACAGCACACCTCAGCCAAAGAGGGGTGTCTGAAACAGTTTGGGTGACTTTCCTCAAGAACTGCCTCACAGTCATTGTTGACCATGAAGGATGTCGCATGATGCCCAAGTGTAAGCACCTAAATTTTGACAGGTGAATTTCACTCTTAAAGCCTTGTCTTCTCTAAGAGATTAGTTTTGCCTGTGTTGAAGAAAGAAGATTATTTTTTCAAAACTTACAGTAAATGCGCTCACAGTATATCCAGTAAGAAATTGGATTGTAAGAAATAGGTCTGCATTTTATTTGAAAAAATACTTTAACCTTGCAACATTATCTCTTATGTGTGTGCATTAGGTTCAGATCAAAAGCAATTCAAGTCAACTGCAGCTTGTGCCAGCCCTGTTGTGAAGAGATTAGAATTTCTCCCCAGTCCTGTTGCTTCAGAGGAAGCTGCTTCAAGTGAGAAAGATGTGAGGAAACCTGAAAGGGAGCAGCAGAAGGAAGCAGAGCTCCCTGCTACACAAGAGGTATGTACAGGCAAGAAAGCGAGAGCATAGAAAACAAAACAAATAAAGAAGAACGATCTCATATGGAAGTGTTTATTGTGCAAACTGGTATTTTTCTCTATATAATGTCACCTCAGGAGTTCATTCAAAACAGTCTGCCCTGGAGGATGGTTTCTGTGTGAAATCCTATGGTCATCAGAGTTCCCCCTCCAAAGGAACTCCCCAGTGTATGCTTGTAGTGTCTGAACTCGTAAACTTACTGGAGCAGAAATAAGAACTTCACCTACAAACCCCAGTTCCACCACATGCTGGGAAGGCAAAGTCTCCACAAGATATAGATAGTGTTTACCCTCTTAGTCCCCTTGAAGTGCTGAACAAGCACAGGTGGTGGCAAACGTATCAAATGGCCATGACCATACTGCTCTGTCAGAAAATTAGGTATTGGTCATGGGTCAGGATCAGCTTTGGTGAGCAGGACACTGTGATTGTCAACAACAAATAGCTCCAGGTAATTTCTAGGACTTCGGTACTGCAATTCCATGTTGTAATTCTGGAGATAGAGGCTTCATCTTTAATAATATTGATCCAGAAAGTAGGTAACCTTTAAATTAACCTTTGATTCAACCTGCTGATTTTTGAATGCTGTCTTCTGCTGCCAAATGTCCAAACAGGTGATGAAACTAAAAGCCCTGGAACAAGAGGGAAGTGTAGTATTGCCATTGTTGAAGAAACTACCCGAGACCAGCCAAGTCACTCTGCAGAATTCTGGTCTACAAGGTGAGCGAAAAGCATTTGAAGAACTTTGCTGGACAGCAACTAAATATGCACTTATGGTGTTAAGGGAGAAGTGCCTAATCAATTACCTGGGTGTTTTTGGAGCTAAAATGGTTATTTTCTAGTTGCATCTGACTGATACTGGGAGTATGGGTTCTGTGATAGAAAGGATTCTTGTGTCTGTTGCCTTTAAACACAACAGCAGAATTGTGGCACAGTGTGGTGGGGAGGGCAGGGAGGGCCCTATTTTGTGTTTACCTGGCCTAGCAGTAAAAGCTGTATTATGTCAATGAGTATTCTATTTTATTAGTACTGCTGCTCACAGATGAAAGTGGCTTAGCAATTGGGTTGTTTTTTTTTTCACAATAAAAACTTCTGGAGATAAATTCTGCACTCAGCTGCTCATGTGGAGCTCCTTTTCATAGATGAGCAACACACATATCTGACCCGACATCCCTGAATTTGGCCTGTGCCCATCACAAGTTCTTACAAAGCAAAACTTATTTTTTATTTTCCTTCATGACAAAGTTTCCCCTGAGATTCACAATGTTTAGTAGTTTGATTTTACACTGATTCTACAGATACATATACATAGGTATTGTAAGAGAAGGAGAGAGAGAAAAATCATTTTGAAGTTGTCCTTTCCCCTGAAAACTTAGTAGGTTGTTAGTTTATGTATAGGTAATATACTTATTATCCTAGTGTTTTTTCTGGACTGAAACTACTGAAGGTGTTCCACTGTGGAAAACAGGATTGTTTGAAAAGGAATAGAAGTCTCGCTTGTTTTAAGTGGGGAGGTGCTTTCCAAACAGGCTTTGAGAACAATATTATTTTATGTTGGGCATGACTCAATCCAGATACCAAGTAACAGATCACAGGTCTCTCACCTGTTTTCTGAGCAATGCTGAAAAACTTGGCTGCTCTCTAGTGTTCACAGCACGTACAGTGCTGAAAGGATCACAGAATCCTTTAAAACCTGTATCTGCAATAGGAATGGATGCGAGCACTGTGCAAATGCTTGAAGGGAGTGGCTGCCCTCAACTACCATTAGTGTGCTAGAGCTCTCATGTGAGGTTAGGTGCCACGTTACAGAAGCATCATTTGAATTCAGGCAGTTCGTGGGATTTGCAGGTCCATTGTAAACTAGGTGCAATAGGCCAAAGCAATTGTAGTCAGAATCCCTTTGTTGGCCGAGGTGACTTGGGTCTGAGAGACGTCATCGCCTTTTGACCACACTGTGTTTCTTGTTTTGTCTTGGTGCGGGTGCCTGCAGAGCCGGCCCATGGGGCCCCTCTCCCGCTTAGGGTTCGCAACAGCTGGCGACGCTCACAGTTTTTCTCACAGTCAGGTAAATGCGGCACTCAGAGCAGCCCTTCCTTCAGCCCTTCCCCTGCCTCCAGTCATACAGGTCTTCAGACATGGGGCTAGGGTGAACGCTGATGATTACGGGGACTTGTTCTACCTCTTGCTTTCGTAGAAAATGTCTATTCCTGCTGCACAGTTGACAAAGAGCTGTTGGATTGCACATTGTTGTGATGCTCTGGTTTCAGGCACCCAAATGAAATCACTTGCCTATAAATACATTTTCTTTACTTTTTTAAAATCACCCTAATTTCCAAAGACTTTTGGATAGAAAATGGCAATGGTTCTCTTCGTAACTGTGGCTCTTGAATAGTGTAGTTCCATCCTTTTAGCTTTGCTGTGCTTTTTCCTTCCTTGCACTGAATCATGAAGGAAAAAGTAGATCAAGGTAGGTAACACTCAGTGTCCAAACACTGCTATGTCTGTGGCCAGAAGTAGATGGCGTTAGCTAGTGGTAGAGTAGAACCTAATGTTAGTTAATCTTGTGCTACTCTATCCCCAGATAAAAAGTAGTTTTATTGGTGATGGGTGTAATCCATTTTTCTAGTTTATTTGCTTGCAATTTGTTCTTGCATTTGCTTGTGGGAGCAAATAGGAAACTAACATTAAGCTTTTTTATACAGATACAATGTGGCTTTAATTGCAGGCTAAGCACATTTTGCTATGTTAAATGTAATCTTTCCGTTCTCTATTTTATATTTGGTTTTTGTCTTTTGTTTTAGTAGCTGATTCTGATAGCGGAGACAAATCAAATGTGAGTACCTTTTCTGCATTGTTGTTTGGTTTAGAGAAATGTGTTTAGCAAAAGTGAGTTTTGTATGCAAATTGTCTTTTGACATCTCCAAATCTGAATAAGATTTATATTTTTTCTATCATGGAAATGGGAGAGACCAAATAGAACTCAAATCAAGACATGGTCTGAGTCTGGAATTTATGCATTCTTTTCTTATTCAGAGGGAATGGTAGCTATACAGAACTCAGTTGCTGGAGCCACTAAAGCTTTACAGTCTCGATGCAGTATGTAACTCTAAATTATCCATTCTATTTTAAATGCATAGGGATTAGGGGAGACCACAATTGTACTATCTCCTCAGTTGAGAAAATAACACCACAAATGCTATTTTTAAGTACATAGTATTTTATGTTCTGTTTCTCACATAAAAATAAACATCATCTCTTCCTATCAGATTCAACTACAACTCTTAGTGGAAAGTAGTATGACATCAAGTGTCTAAAATTGCCCTTGATTATAAGGATTTTAAACGTATATCATGTACCAGGATCCTTAGCAAAGCCTGAGATTTTATTTCATTATGGATAAAGATTTAAAACAAGGCTATAGGCTATTGTGCTGGCAGCCATATGAAATGAGAGAATACTTTCTACAATCACAAATTGCTTTGCATGTTACACAGAGGATTACAGAGAAGCAAAATAGATACGTTCTTTAAATTTGAGTACTTGTGAGTATCTCTGTTCAGTGCTTCTTAGAGCTTTCTTTCAGATCTTTTTCCCCTGCAGTTAAGAGTTTCCCAAACCTTTCTTTGCAAACCAAATGGTTACTTTATCATTTGGATACCTGTAGGCAATCCCAAGCATCAATGAAGCAAAGAATATTGTCTGAACCATTATCTCGTTCTCAATTTCCCATTTTAATATCATTACCAGGGTAGGCGAGGCAAAGAGCAGCTTTCTCTGGTAGCCTTGTGAAGGGTAGTGTCAAAGTCTAATAGCTTGGTTTTCCTTCACGCAAAGCGTTTCAATTTTTGGTCCTGGGATCCAGAAGAAGAGCGAAAGCGCCAGGAAAGGTGGCAGCATGAGCAAGAACGCTTGCTTCAGGTAGGGAAGAAACAAACTACTTGTCTTCCACCGTGTGGTTGAGCTGTTGAATTGTCCTTTTAGACAGAAGTTGAGCATTTCATGCCATGTTTTCCACATCGTCCGTGGACGCTTGAGCAAATTCTGTGACAGATGGGTGATCAAATGAGCACGCACGTGTTCTCTGTGGCTTGGGCATCCTTACATCCTCCTTCACCGCTCCATGGAAAGACCTAAAGGACTTAGTTCTGCATTCCAGTGCAGAGTTAAACCAAATGTTGATCCTCAGTTCTATTTAAAGTATGTTGAGCATCGGCTGCAAGGCTCTTAATTACTTGGAGCCTCTTTCTGGTGACTGACAATTTGTTGACCCTGACTCCTGTGCAACTCTTCTTTAAAATAATGGTCTTAATAGATTTTCGTGAGACTTCTGCTTCGTTCACAGGTTCTTCTTGGAAAACAACAATCTAAATTTGTGAGGAGGGGAAACTCCCTCCAAACAACCACTGGTTTTGCCTAGTGGTAGAGTAAGCTGTAAGAGTCCTAGGTTTGTGCCATAGTTGGAAGTACAGTAGCACTGAGAACGTGAATTTCCTTGTGAGTCAGTAGTGCCTTTTGAAACTGTGATTAGAATTGGTCCCAAAGAAATCATACCTTTCCACCATGTAACAGAAGAGCAAATAGCTGTCAAAGAATGGAGAATAAAATGGAATCTTTTCGTATTTTGAGAATGGCTTGTGTGTCTACTGCTTTCTTAAGATTATTTCTTTTTAGGTAATGTGTGTGTAAAATTCTCATCATAATTTTCCTGGCATTTGTGGATGTTCTTTCTATAGTAAATGCATCTCTTCTGGATTAGGCAGTTGTAGTTCCTAATTTGAACAGAAGTTGCAACTGCTATAAAAGGGACATTGAAGTCATTATTCAGAACAGTCCTGTCAAACAATTTTAAGGATGTCTTTGAATTAATTTGCATTAATAATACAAAACTGTGTGAAAAAAATTCTCAAGAAATAATTCCATCAAGGAGGAAAATAAGCTACTTAGCTAATTATAAGCTTACCATCTTCAGACCTTTACACACTATTCATTTATCTTTTAAACTTGCACAGGTGTTCATTATTCAATAAATTGTACTAGTATCTCTCTTAAATTAGTACCAATATCTGCAAAACCTTCTTTTATATATGCTACTTTGCTGAAGTTTTTAAGGTTAAATCCATCCGTATTTAAGTGGTTTGGAGTGTTTGATAGCTTTTTTGAACCCTTAATACTGTATAATAAACAAGGAATTACTGAAATTGTAGAGCATAAATTTCATTTCTAATCAAGAATTGAAAAATTTTTAACAAATTAAAATTCTTCTAGTGTGTTTAAAGTTCCTCATTGTTTGAAGGTGTTAAATGTAAGTGCTAGAAACAGGTGAGAGAGGAGGAAAAGGAGCTTTTTTTGACACTCATGGATGTGTCAGGTTTTGTTTTCCTATTTGGGGCCAGTCTTGTTTGGCATCTTTATTGATGACCTGGATGTGGGGATTGAGAGCACCCTCAGTAACTTTGCAGACCACACCAAATTGTGTGAGAGTGTTGATCTGCTGGAGGGCAGGGAGGCTCTGCAGAGGGACTTGGACAGGTTGGATCAATGGCCGAGGCCAATTGTATGAGGTTCAATAAGGGCAAGTGCTGTGTCCTGCGCTTGGGTCACAACAACCCCAGGCAATGCTACAGGCTTGGGGGTGAGTGGCTGGGAAGCTGCCCAGCACAAAAGGACCTGTGGCTGCTGGTGGACAGCCGGCTGAATATGAGCCAGCAGTGTGCCCAGGTAGCAAAGAAGGCCAGCAGGATCATGCCTTGTATCAGGAATAGTGTTGTCAGCAGAGAGAAGGGAGATTATCGTGCCCTTGTACTTAGCACTTGTGAGGCCTCATCTGGAGTACTGTGTTCAGTTCTGGGCCCCTCATTATAGGAAAGACACTGAGAAGCTGGAGTGTGTCCAGAGGAGAGCTACCAAGCTTGTGAGGAGTTTAGAGAACAAGTCGTATGAGGAGAGGCTGAGGGAGCTGGGCATGTTTAGTTTGAGAAGAGGAGGCTGAGGGAGGACTACATTGCCCTCTACGACTACCTGAAAGGAGTTTGTAGAGAGGTGGGTGTTGGCCTCTTCTCCTGAGTAACTAATGACAGAACCAGAGGGAATGGTATGAAGTTGCGACAGGGTGGGGTTAGATTGGATATTAGGAAGAAATTCTTTACAGAAAGAGTGGTGAGGCACTGGAACAGCCTTCCCAGGGAGGTGGTTGAGTCACCATCCTTGGAGGTGTTTAAGAAACATGTAGATGTGGTGCTCCAGGACATGCTCTAGTGGCAGACATGGAGGGCAGGATGGGGTTTTTTGGGGGGGTGTGGTGTTTGTTTTTGTTGGTTTTTTTTGTTGGACTCCGTGATCTGAGAGGTCCTTTCGAACCATGAATATTCTGTGATTTCATGCTATTTCTGATTAAACCACTCTTAGCAGCTTCATTTTCACTGTGGAGACATTACAGAATTTACTCCTAATACAGAATGCTCTGAATTTACCTGGATTTTTATCCTCTTACAGGAGAAGTATCAGAAGGAGCAGGACAAGCTGAAAAGGGAATGGGAAAAGGCTCAGAGAGAAGTTGAAGAGGAGGAGCGTAGATACTATGAGGAGGTATAAGGCTCAAAGGAGGAGGTTGTTTATTGACTCTTTTTGTATTTAAATGCATCCCATACCTAGATGAAAAGCCTTCTCAAGGCTGAATTCTCAGGAGAAGTGTTTGTCTTAAACACTATCATAGGCTCTGAGGAAAGGTATTTAAATATTCAGACAGACATCCTCAGAACTTTCTGCATAGGTGGAGGTGTCTAATTGCTGTGCAAGTCTGGATGAGTCAGTATGGTTGTGTCTGGGCACGCTCAGACTTCCCTGGGCAGGGAGAACCTTGTGCGTTTTGACATATGCTTAGTGCCTGAACTTGGTAGAACTCCAGATGAAACTGAACTTGGGCTTGATCATGTAGGTATTTTGTAAGCTGGACTTGTTTGGGGGTTTTTTTTTTGGTTGTTTTTTTTTAAATCCACAGGAAATGTTCAAAGCTTGCAGTTGTAAAATGTTAACAATAGAGAATATAGGAGTTTTCTTCTGTAGTATGTGGTCATTATTGCAAAAAATTGGAAAATATTAGTGGTTTCAGTTTGCCTAGTTCTGTATTATGCAACTTGATATCTCTTCATCTCTGCTTGAGGGCCATAATTGTGATCTGAACAAGAAATACTTCTCAACTCTCAGAGTAAGTTTCTTGTGTATCAAGTGTAATTTCATATTTTTATGTAAAATGTAGTAGAATGGTTTTGTGAGAAACAGTGGTGCATCCCAAGTGGAATAGTCTTTCCAGTTTTGGACATCTCATCTCAAAGATGGTAATGGTTAAAGGAAAGAGAATGTGAAACCTTGAAGCAAATTAAAAAATGAAGTGTTACAATTATTCTTGGTACCACAGATCCTTACCTAGCTGTCTAAATATGACCCGTAGCCATAAAATTTATGCTTCTACTTAAGCTCATAGTTGACATTTTCTATTTTTAACCCCACTTCTCTCCTAATTCTCTGATTTTAGGAACGAAAGATAATTGAGGATACTGTAGTTCCATTTATTGTTTCTTCAAACTCTGCTGAGCTCCTCTCCTCTTCTTCTTCTACCACTGAAGGAAACAAGACAGTGGTGAGTTTCTCGTGGAATAGTAAGGCAATAAAGACTAAGTCATCTTCAGTGCAAAGTTGCATCCTTCACTATAGGCTAACAAACCTAGGAACAGTAGGAGTGCTCCCTGAATCCCTTCCATAATTGGTGATACCTGAGAGTGCTACAGCTTGTACATTTTTACAACAAAAGAGACATATTCCCAAGCAAACTGCTACCATCCCATTTGGGGCTAGAGCAGAGGGTGATATTTTTCTGTCTTTGCAGCTGCCTCTCTTCTTTAACTGGTACCGTGTAAACACAGTCACGTTTCTATTTGTTTTAACTACTTTCTCAAAGCCAACAAAATCTAAAGTGATTTCTGTGCATCCAAAATCTTGTTTAAGACAGAGCTTTAAGTACATCTGCCATGAGACTGAATCCTGCTTCCTTAATTCTTGTTTTCTCTCTCACTGCTTTCCACTGTATAATATGAGATGTTCTTTATGATAATAAGGTGTGTCAACACAATGCATCTAGGAGCAGCCTGTGCTTTTCCCGTGCATGTGCTGATGCCAAATTCAAGGGAAGCTCCTTGTTCTCTCCCCTGCTGTCTTCTAGAACTCAACTGATTCAAACAGCTCTCCAGAGGAAGGCAAACAAAAAGAAGTTACAAAGCAGAAAAAACTCCTCTGGGAGCAGGACAGTACACCATCTCTGAAAAGCAGGGAAAATGGACTCTGGCAAGAAAAGAGGAGGTATGGATTGAACCTAAATATTTCTTAGCCCTGTGGTGCTTTGTGTTGTGTAGACTTCTGGGATGTCACATTTGCCCAAGATTGATGCTGAGGCATCAGCATCTGGTAGCCTGGTGATAGGTGTAATATATCCCAATCAATATTCACTTGCTGCAGGCTTACACATATATGGTAATATGCAGTGCTAGCTGTGCACATCAGAAGGCTTGCCTTTTCAGAATATGACTCTGCTGAGGGGCTGTCACATCAACCAGATCAGAGCTTAGAGAGCTCAGATATTTCTGTATGCCACTGCACAGTGTCTTGTGTACAAATTTCACAAGACATTTTGAGGAATGAAAGAGCAGTAGGTGTTTTCCCTCAGAATTTTTGTGTGATTGCCTGGCTCTCAGAAATACCATACTTGAAATTGCCAGATGGTGTTCAAAGTCTTGGTCTAACAGCATTCACAAAGATGAGCATCTGATGATGCTGACCACTGTATAGAAAACACTGAGAAAAGCTGTTTCTCTAGCAAATAAGCTATTTTCCACAAAACCAGAATGATCTTTAGCCTGTCTCAGTGACAGTGTGTGAGGTAAGCAGGAAGATTTACCATATTTGTAGACAAACTTGTTAATTCATGACAGTTACTCTCATTATTTTGTCATTGCTGATGAATAACAGAAGTCTTTTTGCCAAAAATAGACTGATACTCAAAAGTCTGATTTTGCGATTGTATTCTAGGTGGAATTTTTCCCAGCTTAATTTGTACAATGTGACTTATTTTTATTTGCAGTGGACATAAAATGCTTTCAGGACACCCAGAGTCTGGTATCTTGAAAGGAGGTGAACAGGAGCACCAGCTGCCAGTGATGGAGCGCAGCTCACCTGCCAGGCTGGATCTGCCGCTGACTCCAGGTGAGAGTCAAGACTTTTCATGCACATGTATTCTTTTACAGATATAAATCTAGCAGAAATATAACTCAAAGAATTTTGGAAATTGGTAGTACACACATATCTTCAAAATTTGAGTGCCTCAGACTTGAAAGTTATTTTCTGTTAGCAAAGGTAAATGTGTTAAGGTGAAATTTAAGAATTTTCATGTTTTCATCAGCTGTGAGTAGGAATCTCATTTATAAGCCTGAATATTCACAGTAATAGTTAAACACAGTTAACCTCTATCTTTTACATAATATTGCATACCTATAGTATTTATCTTGATACAAAGAGCATATTTCCAACACTTACTTAGTGTTTTGATACCTACTTAGATTTTTTTTATGTCCGTTATAATCCAGTAAAAACTGCTACCTGTGATGTGTAAACTTTACAAGCCAAGCCTAAAGTAACATCTGTCTCAGTTTTCTCACTAGAAATGTCTGATTACATTTAAAATTAATATTTTTTTAAGCTCCAATAAGTATTTTTTTTCTTGAATGAAGGAGTTTCCTCAAAGCATTGCCATCAACAGGGTAACTGTAAAAAAAAGGCAAATTCACTATTTTACCATCATTAACTAATGAAAGTGAACAGTGTAAAGTAAATAAGTAAGATTAAAGAAAGAGAGCAAATGTAGATTTTTGAAATCAAGTTTTTGGTTCCCTTTTTTGTTTCAGTTCCATAAAAATTGATGATTCTAAAAAATAAACCATCTATGGATAGAAAAGATTTCAGCATTATTACTTTGTTCAAATGCAAATTCAGTTTATTAAACTGAGCACGTTTGCTTTCCCTGTCTGGATTTTACTGTATTCTTAATGCTTGATAAGGGTTGTTTAAATAAAGCAGAAGATACTGCCCAGCAATCCATCCTTGTGGATTTGTAGTAGTGATTAAGCAAACTTCAAATGTTTGACAGGTTTTAACTACTTCTGCTAATCAGGGCTTTGCTATGTTCTCTTCAACAACTTCTCTTCAACTCCTGCAAGCATTCTGACAGCTCCTTTCTTGCCTCTTAAAGCATCACATCCTTGTTCTCTCCTTAAGTCTTTAAATAGTCAGGACTAGGGTTTTATTGTCTTCATATCAAAAATAGGTAAAAGGCCTTTCATAGGCCCTACTAAAGTTTTTCTTCCTAAACCAGCTTGTTAGTGCACATCAGGCTAAGACTTCTCCCCAGCCTGTGAGCCACAGCACAAAGTTGCTTGCTCCTTCCTTCCCCTGGAAGGATTTCCGGTAGTGTGCTCTGTCTCAGAGATGGGATGGCAGGCTGCCTGGGCATCACATGGTTTATAGTATACTGCTGGGAGACTGCTACTGTCAGTGAGCCTTGTGCAACCATCTGAAACGCAGAAGGAAATGAAAGGGAATTACTGATTACTCTCTGTGAAGGCTCGTAGACAGCAGTGACTACAATACCTTCCCTCTAACTCTTGCTTCAGACTTTTGGATCCCCTTGCACCACAGGAAGTTGAAGTCTCTCTTATGCTTCCTTCCTTAGGACAGAAATACTTTATTTTCCCAAGTGCTATTCATGGTCAGCTCTTTGACCTCACCCTTCCCTCTTCAGAAACTGAGATTAAGCAGCAGAGGAGGTCATGTGTATGTGAAGGTAATGCAGGGGAATGTTATTCCATGAAGGTCTTCTGGTGTAGCATAGCCTGTCTCTGACTTGTGGGGTTTCTGAGAACTTATTTTTGAGTAACAGGACATCTCTTGTCTCATTTATGGTGTGCCCACAAGCTATGCTGGTCTATAAGTGTTGACAAAAGCATTTTGTCTCAAGTATTGAGATTTCTCCACTTTCTGTTGTAGACATTTCCTGGAATCAGCAGCTGTTGACAAAGCAGTCCCCGAGTTGCACAGAAGATGTTCGGCAGAGACCATTCCTGGGCCAGAGTGCAGGACAACAGCTGAGTTCTGCAGGGGAAATGAGGAGGTAAGAATGTAAAATAAAGGTTATTGCAGAGACTGAGAAGTCCTACTCCCTGTGTTCTCCTTTATGGTCCTGCTCAGCATTCTTTATGAGTTAAATTTCATGGTAGTCCTGCAGTGCAAAGACATCTTTAATTCCTCACTTTCCTGTAGCGTATGAAAAAGACAGACTCCAAAACTGGTATAGCCAGAAGAATCACTTTATTATACAGAAGCAAAAGCTTTTATATCTCCACACCTGGACACAGACTTTTACTGAAAAACTTTCTCACCAGGTGCAGGGTCAGCCTTTGTAAATACAGAGCCATATATAGTTATAATCTCTAAGCAGAAAAACATGTTTTTCTCTTTTCTTATTTTTCACTTTCTTGTTTTGCTCCACTTGTTTTCCTCTACTTGTTTTTCTACATGAGCACCAGGTCTTTTACCCTTTCCCAAAACACGGACCAAAATATATTTAGTCCTCTTACCCACACTTTCCCACCAATGCTGCTAACATTAATCCACTTTGTTTCTCATTACAGGTACCTCAGTACACAGTTTCATGAGGGAGCACACTCCCTGCTTGCCACTTAGCCTTCTGTCTCCTTAACTCCATAAACACTCATCTGTGTAGCTGTTTATGTGCTTCATTTGTTTTTAGTGCCTGAGGAAAATGCTTATAGCTATTAAGTAAGTGGCTAAATATCAAGGTGAGAATGCCAGGTGAAGTCTGCCTCTTAAAGTTGGTGGACAAGAGCTTCATTCCCCCAGCTTCCAAACACACCTTGATTGCTACTCTCTAGTTCTTTAAGGATTATAGCCTTTAAAAAAGGTACATATAGATTAGTGTTTTCTTTTTGCTTCTCTGATACTTTGCCTTTTGTTTTTGAGTATTGCTGAAAGGTAGTGCCACTTCTGGTAAACAAGGGATCTGCTTGCCTAATACTTGCAGAAAGTGTATCTATGTAATGAGAAGGGAACGTTTGTTTTCATTAGCATGTATGTACAAACATAGTCTCCTGCAAAATGTGTTACCTGTATGAAGCTTGTTTGCAGTCAAAACTCATGTAGATGTAATGTAATGTAATGTAATTCCTCATAACAAACTGTGTGTGTTTGAGAAAATTATTTAATCCGTAAATAGCTTTAAGCAGTGAGAGGTATAATCAATCCTGTTTTCTAATAACAAAAAACATGCATGGTTTTTCTCACCAAATTTTTGCAGGGTAGAATGGATACAAATGGTAATAAACTACTTTTCAGTGTTGATAGCTTCATTTTTACTCAGTAAAGGGCACAGACCCTCCATCAGTAACCCTACATCTGCTCTAGGAGTGTACTTCTGAGCACATCCCCTAGCTAACAGAGTGCAAGGTGTTATGGCTTGGCTTAACCCTCCTTCATCATGATGGGAGCTATGTTAGGTTCATGGATGGGTAGGACTCTGCACATTGCTGGTTTCTATGAGTTACCTGATTGAGCAATAGCAAGTGGACTAAGACTCAGAACCAAAACATCTGCGTTACCTTTCATTTTATCAAAATGTCAATGGACAGCAAATGTATACCTTTTATTCTTGAGATAAAATCTTTAGCACTGGGAATCCTGAAATGCACCAGCTGGAGTTTCTCTGTACAAAACCTGTTTTCAGTTGTTTTTCAACTGTAGTAATGTATCTTATCTCCTTTATTTTAGGGCAGGCTATCATGAAAACTTTCGATCTGGGCCATCATCTCCCTGTTCTTCTGCTGCTCCGAATCAGTCACCCAACAGGTACAAAAGGTCAATAAGGAATTTTGCAGACCAAATACATCTTGTAGTCACTGGTGAACCTAAGCACTGTAAATCACATTAGTATTATGTGGATGCACTATTAATTCTTCTAAATGTTGCAATTCAGAGCTGTCCGTGAAATAAACATGTAGCTACCTCTCCCATATTTCTTGCCTACTTCAGCAGCATTGTTGTGTTTTCAAATAACACAGTTCAGAAAGCAGCTACAAGACTCTGCTTGATCATTGAAATTTCAATGAAATTGAAATGGATAATATAAGCCCAAGGCAAAATAAGCAGTTAAGCATGAGTTCAGAGCACTTAATCCAAAGGATATTGTCTTATGGTGGATAGCCACATGCTTAGGGGTAAGGTGTGTTCTAGACACTGTCACATTTCAGCACTTGCTGATTTAAATAGAATCCTTTAATTTCTAAACTTGAAACACATTTTGGTTTTTTACTGGTTTGTTGTTTTTTTAAATTTGCTTACATTTGGGCTAATCTCCTAGAGATTTGATTCTCTTAAGCAATGAACTGTGAAGCTTCCAGTGTGCTATGTGTAGAGTAAATGTTAGCTGTAGCCTGATTAAATCATTGACAATTTGGGATGTGTTAAAATCAGTTGGGTTATTAAGTGAAGTAATACAACATGGAAACTAAGAGAAGGACACTCTAATAAAACCTCCGTCCTAAGGACTTTGCTGCCAGCGTCCAAGCTTGCTAGGCCCTGGCAGATGAACCTTAGGACTAAAGGGTGGGTCCAGCTCTGCGCATGCTGTGTTTCACCTAAAAAAAATCCATTGCACAGGCTCGAGGGTGCTATCTGCTATCCTCTTTTTATCAGCGCACTTGGAAAAGGCACTGATGAGGAGCGTGGGTGGAGCCCTCCCAGGATCTTCGTTCGCAAAGCCTAGCCATACAGACATACAACATGGAAAACATAGAAAGTTTTTATTCTAGTTAAAGAACATTTTTCTTCACATTTCATAGCAGAGCCCACCCTCTGATGCCACTTGCATTGACATGGACTATTCTAATTGTAGCTACAGTTTTGATTCTTGCTATGTGTAGCTAGTTGTGATAGCCATTTCATATTACTTAGCAGCTATATTTTGATCTGACACCTTTTTCCAAAATCTTTTCCTGAAATAAACCTTAATTTTGGAAGCAGTGGATGGGGTGTGATTCATTGTTCCACTGAAACATTACAAAACTCCTCTAAAAAAATTTCCCAAAGCACTTTATTCTTTGATCCAACATTTTAACTTGTCTTTATAGTAACTCTGATAGTGGAAAAGAAGTGAAAACAAAGACAGACTCCAAAAGAATGCAGAGGGATGTGAGCAGAAGGCTTAGGGTTGTAGGGGAGGAGAAGAAACCAGGAAAGTTATTTTAGAAGGAATAATGAGAATGAAGTAACAAGACAGTGATGTGCTGGTGTTGTCACTGTACATGGTGGGATGAAGAATGATGGACTCAGGACAGAGATTAGATGGAATCAAGGACAGATTTCTGGTTGTGATGAGTCTTTCTTATGCTTCTATCTCTGTCTCTCTTTTTTTTTTTCCCCCCAAAATGGCTTTTTTTCATGATGCAGTCCAGATCTATCTCTGTTGGTGACATTATTACTTAGTTGCATCAAAACCAT